>CM027873.1:63719730-64180208 GCA_016097615.1 Eucalyptus dawsonii
GGTTTGCTCTTTGGTTCTTCATCGCGAGAGAACAAGGATTCAATGTCATCATTTTCAAAGGACATACCCGCTTCATTTTCAATCAGATGATTCTAACCTTTTTTTCAGCATGAGGACAATTTTTGGCAAAATGTCCTTTCTTGTTGCAAATGTAGCAACGGCTGACTTCTTATGGCTGTGTGGTCTTTTCTCTTGCGTAGGTATCGCCATTTTCTTTTTCCGGAAATGCTTGGAACCATGCTTGGATTTAATCGAATACTTCTTGCGGTCTTCTTCTTCAGGAATAATGGCCGCAAGTACCATCACGATCTTGTTTGGAACATTTGATTTAACTTCGATGGGAACAGGCCGATTCAAGACGCTTGTCATTTGTGATGTATGTTCGGACCATTTGCGTTTTAAGCATAACTCTTCAAGGCATAGGTGGATTTCTTTTGCTGGATTTCTCTCAAGGGAACGCTTGTATCCTTCTTGCTTTCCAAAGAGCATCTTTCCACCATCTGAGCTGTTGGAATGGAAGCTTTGAAGACATGCTTTAGGTTTGGATCGCACTGATCTCATTAGTTAGGGTCAAGCATTAATCGATAATAACTTATCAAGATGCTTCTTCCGAAGTGAGCAAAAGCATCTTCTTTCAAAGAATTCCCTCCTTTTGAGTTCTTTGAGATCTCCGGGTGTTCCCACAAAAACATGATATAAAAAATTAAGGGCATGATAGAAACCCGGTGATAATAAGAACGTAAGCTGGTCCTATTACGTGAGTGATCACACCAAAAATTGAAGGCTCCCCGTGAACCTTGTAACAAAATTGAAAGGACATCATTCATATCATGGTTGGTGATGGGTCGTGTACTCAACCAAATGAAATTCTTCAAGTCTCGTGTGGCCATTTTGAATAGGAATATCATCAATGGAGAAGAATTGTTTGATGCTATGGATACATGTCTGGCTGAATTGTTTCTGGTGGGATTACTTGTCTTGTCCAAATTTTGGATCGGAATAGTTTGATTGCATATCGTAATCCGAAAAGTATCGCCATGAATATTTGTGAGTTTGGTGGAATGAAGGGGGAGAATCAACCTGGTTGATCCGAAAAGGATGAAGAGGAATAAGTAAATGCGAATCGATGAAGAGGGAGGAAGTTTGTTCGAAGAAAACACAATCTGCTTTTCCGAGACGACAGATCGGAGCTTTGTTGGGTAATAGGGTCAATTTCTTGCTTTCCCGAGATCCTTTAAAAAGGATTCTAGTGGGATTTGATAACATCATCCGGTCCGGGCCTTTCTCTTATAACAATTGAGCTTGATTCCGTTTAAAGGTCTTCTCCCCTTTTCTAAGGCTTTAAGACGACTCGTATATCCGAGTCTCTTCTCGGAGGGATCTTCTCGGGATATTGGCAAAAATGTACACTCGAGGTGTCAGATACATACCCGCTTGAATTGGAAGCAACGGATCGAAAGGTCTCGAACCTTCCTTCTTCTAGAAGCTGGATTTGCTTCGAGTTTGTCTATTTCTCGGTTTTGGACTTTCAAGATAGTGGTACCCAAGTCAGTTGTCCCGATTCCAAGGCAAGCCTTTTCTCGGAACTCGAAAAGTATCTTCTTCGTACCTTCATCATATCTTCGGAGATCTTGTTGCACATTTCCGATCTTGGAATCAATGGCTTTAAAGGCATTATTTTGTGCTAACAAAGTCTCGGTGCTGTTTAGAACGGTCACAGTGATAGTAGTTTCTCCGCCTTCCATGTTCGTCCACATCAAAGGGGGGTATTTTGGGAACATGGCGGTACCTGCCATGTGGATCAATAAACTCTTCTGCGGCGGGAACGAGAGTTTAAACTTTCATTGACAAGAGGAGGGAAAAGTCGGTATCTTGGAACATGGCAACAGAAGAAGTGGGTGGTGTTTCCGGAACCGAGGGGGTAGGTGTTTCTTAGCCCATTTGAGAATTGGCTTGTAGAATGGAGAAGAGCTTGCTCTTCTCACGGGGGAGGAGAAGGTGGAGGTGATTTTGGGGATCGGGGTGAGTCTTGGGATATGGTGCTAAACTCGGGTGGAGGTGGTGTAAGATACCATGAACTGGTATTTATCACATTCACCAAGAGTATCTACGGAGTATCTTCTCCTCAAGTATCTTTGGTACACTTTATCCTCGACTTTTCCGTGCGTGGAGGAGATCTTGCATGAGGATCTACCTCGTCAGAGAATTTATGCAGTAGGAACATTGGCAAAAGGGGATCCCAAAAAACAATGACCATGCTTGTCTTTATAGTAATGAATGTGATGTCCATCACCATCAAAGTGCTCGGACATGCTTTTTGGGTCTGGTTCGAGAAATGGATTCTGGAACACAAGGTCAATCATAAAGAGAGTTTGGAAGATGAAGGACTTTCTTCCTTTTCTTTGTAAATTTGATGGAAACAGTTCCATCTTTTTCCTTACGAACTCGAGTCCGTAGTAAACGGCTTGTATGCTGGGTGTAACTTTTCATAGTTAGTAATCCAAGTCTGCGGAAGGAGCTTTCTGGGCTAACGTATCCTTTGGAATGTTTGGGGACATGGATGCAGGATGCCTGATCATTCCGCATGGAGATGAACACGACCTTCATTACCATTGTTGAAGTTGAGGTCGGGAGTGGTTCACACTCGACAAACCATCCGGTAATGCAAAGGTTGCAACTATAGATTTACGGTTTGGGGGGCTCCAAAGGATTTGTACTTGAACTTTCATAAAAGAGAGAAGTCAGTCCGAGAGAGCGATGTTGAAGTTTGGATACGAGTTACAAAGACTGCTCTAGCATTGAAGTGGTTTGGACAAGACCGATGCGGGCATCTTTGTGTAAAACACAGTATCTAACAATGCGATTACGGCCACTGCAGCAGAAAGCCTTTACGATCATGGAAGGTGAGCGAGACGAATAGCTCCATAGTGAACATGAGAATATCCTGTTGGACCCATTGTCCGGGAAAGTTCGAGGGATTTGAAGAGTAACAAAGTACTCTTTTTTCGAGTGTGTGGGATGGGATGCTGGTCAATTTTGAGGACTGAACGGGTACTCCTTACTTGCTTCGGGGTTTGGTGGATGAGTTGACGAATGGAGCGGATAGTGGAGAATGATGAAGTGGGTTTTTAGCAAAAGCTGAGTAGGATTCATCGGTGGAAGCGAGTTTCGAGATCTTGGTTTCATCGCTAAGAGAGACTTCATAAAGATAATCTATCTTAGAAGCATTTGAAACACGAAGTGCGAGAGAGCTGAGGACGAAGAAGAAGGAGCAAGAGAAATGGGTGCTTTGAGAATTTTTGGATCTTGTCATGGTGTGAGGATCTTCTCAAGACGGATTCTATCAAAGCGCATGGAATGAGTCATATCAAAAACGACCGGTGGCTCTCCGATACCATGAAAAGAGTTCCTCAATTTTTAGTCCCCTCATGACTCTTGCTTATTCTCAAGATTTCTATTTAGTATTTGTTATCTTAGAGTGTTGCCAATGGTCATGAGATGATTCGATCTAATAGGGCATTTCTAGAAAAGCAAGCTAAGCGAGATTGAGAGTTTGAATGAAAGAGAAAGATCGATTTTGGAGAATCACATTGTGGTTTGTATTCACCGGCCCACCAACTATGACCGTCTTTGTGATAATTATAATTGTGAATACAATAATATATATATAATGTTTAAAAGAGATCCAAGAGAGATATAAAATGTGATCGATCGATCTAGGGTATTGCATACTAAATCTACTTAGTGAGTGTGACGCCCATTATGAGCTGCTATATATTCCTAACGGATGTATAACAACAAACTCTCAAAGTATCTTTAATTATACGGATTATTCATAGTATGAATGTTACAGAGTAAGAAGAGAATCCGTTCGGCCCACCATGTGCGGTGGGGAGATGATGGTTTTATTAATTAAAGGGCTTAAGGCCCGTACGCCGCCTGCTGGGCCCAAAAAGCCCGGCCCACGGGATTGGGGCCCGTGGATGGGGAAGGTATAAAAGGAAGGAGAGAGAGAGAAAACATACATGTTGGAAAAATTATAATCAACATACATACGTTCCTTTCCCGCTCTCTCTCTCTCAATTTCCAAAAACAAGTAAGCAAACGGCACTTTTCTTCTTCCCTTCAAGGCGTCATTGATCGAATCAGGGCTAGATTTTCTTTCTCTTGTCGGCGTCGGTGTTTAATGTTTGTGGCTAACAAGGTAACGTTCGAATCCGTAGTGTGCTTTACGATCGGTGATACGTGTTTTCCCGGGCCTCGTCTTCCGCATCGATGAAAAGTGGTTCGATCGGTGTCGAATCCGGTTTCGGGAACCGTTATTTCCAACAAACATGACTTAATAAAAATGAGACAAAAAATCCACGATTTATTTTTGATCTTTAGAGTTGAAACTAATCCCTTGAAAAGTCAAAAGTGAATAGATACTTCCTCAAAAGATATATTATTGCAAGGTCAAGCCTACTTAGCCCATTGTCTATAATTGTAATGTTAGAATATTTCCACACATAAATATTGATCCATACACTCTTTAACTTTTTTATGTAGAACAAGGCACTCGTTTGTAACTTTAATAATTGCATCTAGAAACAGGGGGCAAGGTGAATGAACCCCTTGATTGCCGAGGCCCCGCAAAGAGCTGTCCTCAACCTAATGTTTTTATCTTGTTGATTGACTAATGTATGGTCGTAGTAACATCATTCGGGCAATTAATGCTTTGACTCGGTGGCATGGTGCGATCTTGTTGATTTTTGATTGGTTACCATCTGAATCTTGTGTTTTTCAAAAGACATGATAGCCCAAATTATAGAATTGTGATCTCACTCTTGTGACATTTATTTGAACACGGTATCTACAAACATAACTCTTACGGGTTCACAAAAACGCATTATCATTCTAGTGACGCTAGTGTCACGATTCATAAATCCTCTCGTACTCATGACACTTGTAAGTAGTGCTTGGGGTTATCTAGTGAAGAGTGAGGGGGCGTATGGGACAAACACAATTGGTCCGTGAGAGTGGCAACTGACGGTTGGTACTAAGAATTCTAGGATATAAGGAATATATCACTTAGGAGTTCTAAAAGCGGATTGGCCTCCCGTGCACAATCGTCGGAAGCTAATGCCACTCTCTTGATTAAAGGCCATAGCGAAGCCGAAACCAATTGTTGAGCTTAAAAGAGATTTCTTTGTCTCACTTGATTAACTCAAAACCGAAATGTTTGGGTGTGAGTAGGATCTCATTTAACAAGCATTCACCATATCGTTCGTTTGAGCAAACTATAGAAGGAAGGCCGGCCTAGCGAATTCCTATCAAGTGCCACACGGGCCCTTCCCGCGGCCAAGAACCGGCTTACCCTGTGACAAGTTGTATCGAAAACGAGGAATCCTTAAGTAAGTGAGTGAGTCTGGAGAATCAACTTCTCGCTCTAGTGCGAGTCGAACTAATAAGTACTAGTGGTACGGTCCATTTAGTGGGTGGAAAGTGAATGGCCGGGGCAAAAGATTCTTAAACGAGTTGGGCTCTCCGCTTCCTAGGATGGCAATGGGTGCTAGTACAAATCGGTTCCTCGTCAAGTTGACAGAGTTGGAGAAGAACAGAACCCTTGCTAAATAGGGATAATGTTCCTAGATCGATCGGTAAATTCAAAGAAGATGTTTACTACCATGTTTTCAACAATGAAAGAATCACCATTTGGTCTCATCGGGTCAAAGAAGCCGTAGGCAAAAATGATGCTGCTAAAAATGCGGTTGGCGAAAAATGCCACACTTGCCAAAGAAAGCACAAGTGACCAAGAAGGGCCGAGTAGCTAAGATATAAAGAGGCTACCAATGGAGGAAAAGTTGTTTTGTTGGGTGAGCGTGACCATTTGATGTGAAGTCCCAAAGTGGGCGCATCAATAGTTAAGGGACACAAGGAAGCAACTAAATAGATCGCAACAAGGGCATTGCGAACTCTAGTGGAGAAAATGTCATGGTCCAGGAATCCTCCCGTACTCATGACACTCAGGAGTGGTACTTGGGGTTATCGAGTGAAGAGTGAGGGGGTAGAAGGATGAACACAACGATCACAGAGTAGCATCAAGACGATTGGTGTTAGGAGTTCTAGGATAGAAGAAATATATCATTTAGGAGCTCTAAAGGCGGGATTAGCCTCCTCATGCACAACTGGTGGGAGCGATGCCGCTCTCCCGACTAGGCCATGGTGTCGGGGAAACCAATTGTTGAGCTTAAAGAGATTTACCATCTCACTGATGGACTCGGATGCCCGAAGTCGGGCATGCTAGGATTTCGTACAAAGAAGCATTCACCATATCGTTCGTTGGAGCGGCTATAGAAGGAAGGTTGGCACGGCGAATTCCGCTCGTCGAGCGCCGCACGAGCCCTTCGCGGGCCAAGGAGCTCATCGACTGTGACACTAGGCTAACGATCACTATTACTCTCGAGAATAATAGTGACCATCCGGCCATATACCGAATTTGCAAGAGGGGCAAAAAGGTAAGTATGGTCATTTTTGTCTTATTTAGCCAATTTTTTTGCTTAAAAATTTAGTTGCGACACCCATTTTAAAACCAAAAGAAACAAGAAAAAGAAATTGAGACACACCTCATATAGATATTGCTCTCATAAGAGAACTCCTCCGACCAAAAAAAAACAAAAACAAAAATGAAAGATTCTGCTTGTTTCTCATAATATTTGAATTTATGAATATATATAGTTAATATGTAATGCAGAATCTTATTTCATAAGATACAAGCCACAGCTACTAGAGGCAATTCTTGTTATTGGTTCCACACTGTGCTAAGTTCATTTCAAAATTAAAATTAAATAGGCTCACGAAAGCTTGCCTACTGAAATATACTGCAGAGTTTTACTGCATAAGATATAAGCTACAACTTCTAGAGGCAAATTCTTGCTGAGGATTCCACGCTGTGTTAAGTTAATTTCAAATTAAATAGGCCCATTAAAGCTGTCACTGTAATCAATCATATCAAAATGACTTCAAATTAGAGCATAACACACTGATTATCTAGTAAATAATACTGCACATTCCAAATTTCTTATCTTATTAAATAGCCCATTTGGTCACTCCAATCAGTGTATGATTTGCCATTTGTGTTATGTTTAGAAAACACTGAATTTATAAAAGGTCTCAAAAAAAAAATCATACGATTTATTGGACAATTACGTAAAATTCAAAGAGTTCGGTCAGTGGGTGATAAACGAATATACTTGCATTAGATGTGTAATTGAAGAATATGTTCTCGTGTGTTTGGGAATATTTAAAAAGAAAACTAGCATTTGAAATTTTCGATGAATGAAGGATGAAAATATCATTGTAAAATATATATATATATATCATTGTAAAAATTGTTCAAACATTCGCTACGTAACAAGTTTGTAGACTTCAAGGAAAAAAAAAAAAAAAAAAAAAAAAAAAAAAAAAAAAAAAGAATTTTTCAGAGAGATTACTTCCAAAGAAGAGGTTTGTAGCACCAAAATTGATCCTATAAAAAGGAAGGTGTGGAATGAGAGTAGAAACCATACAAATAAGTGTACAAGTTTCCTCTAAGAAATTTGTGGCCACTAGATTTCTCAGCATTACTTCATCATTTCTCTTTCCCATCGAGAGTTAACATATTGTCGTATTGCATAGATTTTTTTTTTGGTTTAGCAAGTTAGACAATGGGTGTGTTTGGGAAAGCTTTTGGGGAAAGTCTTTAGAAAAATGCAAAAACCTTTAAGCCAAAGGTGTTTTCCAAAATGCAAAGCTTGTGTTTGGTAAATCAGAATGTTAAAGCTCTTTGTAAAATACCTTTGAGCAAAATGGTGTTTGGGGAAATTACATTTACAAAGGAATTTTGTGATAAAAAAAATAATAAATAAAAAATTGATCGGCAAGGGCAAGCGACCGCTAGCAATTGAAATTTGTTGCGGCGGCCCGACATTTGACTCGTGCAGCCACGAAGACGACCGGGGAGGCTACGGGGGGTCAAGCAAACCCCCGAAGACCACTAGCAAAGGCCGCCCGAGGTCACATGACACCGCCGCGACCTCCGGCCACCCGGATCTAGGGTGGCAAAGGTCGTACGACGCGCTCAACCTCGGCAACCCCGCCCACGACCTAGATCAGGGGCATCGGCTTGCGAGAGGACCTCCACCGGCCACCGCTCGCAGTCGTGGTGCCAAGGCACGGTGGCATCGGGCTCCGGCGAAGGAGAAAACCAGCACAGCGGGGTGCGGGGCTCGCGACGGCCCGAAGGACGGTGGGCATAGGCGTGGAGGTGAGCTGCGAGGTGAAGGTCCTGCAAACGACGAGTGGAAGCGTCGGCCGCGCGAGTCAAGCGCTAAGTCATGGGCTGTTAGGCGCGACAAGGCGTCGAGCGGAGGCGAGCTCAAATCGGCAGGTGTTGGGGCACTCAAGCAATGAGATCGAGACAGCGACGGTCGAGCGGGTGAGGGCCTCGAGGTCCGGGTTGCGGGATTGCAGCGATTGGGACGACGGCATCAAGCGAGGTGAGCAGCGATCCAACAAGACGCGGTTGTGAGCGAGGATCGACGCGGTGAGCTTTGCGACCGTTGTAGGTGCGGTTCAAAAGGGGCAGCGTCCACTCGGGTTCATATTCGGTGGAGGCATGCTAGCCGTGGAGCGAGAGGGCTCACGGGTTCCGGCACAAGTGGTGCTGTCGCCGAGGGTCGGGCATCGCGGTGGTCAACGGCTCGGGTGCCGATGCGGGTGGTGGCTGCATGATCGAGGGCCGCCGGCATAGTGTGAGCAAGATTGTCTCCGTGAAGAAGATGAACAAGACGCTCCTTGAGAAGAAGACGATGAGAGGGCAAACCAAAAGCGAAGAATTAGCGAGGATAATTTGGGAAGAAATTATTTTTTAGCCACTCACCCTCGGCATTTCGGCATGTCAAACCCAAGGCGACCCCCACCCCTGCCTTGTGCTTTCAACCTTCACAAGGCAACGTTTTGCAAATAGGCTTTGAAAATTCTTTGCCAAACACCCCATACTTCTGGGACCCAAAGATCCTTAAGGCTTCAAAGTAGCCTTGAGAAGCTACTCAACGCACCCAATTTGTGGAAATGTTGTCGGCAGCACACTATCCACCTCTAGGCAATCTTAAGATTGTCTTTGATCTTATGGATTTTTAGTTGAGATAAGACCAAATATGATAAGATTAGAAATCTAGGGATTTTGTTATATCATATTCATTATTTTATTAGTTACAATAATAGAGCTAAATACTTTCACATCCTATATCATCACTATTTAGTATGAATGGCATATTATTGTAAATGGACACGATAATGTACAAATAAATATGGTAATAATCTAAATCTTAAATAGCGAAGGAGCTCATTGCAATATTTTAGAACCACAAGTTTGACTATGATAAGAAATGTACATGATCACCAACAATATCGATGAGGTTGATCACGGCGAATGCCAAATTTAGTAAGAGAGAAAACATTATAATTCACCTTCTCGATCCTAAAAAAATAGTGCTTCAACTCTCTTGCTAGTTTCATGAAGTGTCAACTTAAATCACATAACTATGGAGGATAGGAGCATCAATCTCTTGTTATAGGACCGCAAAGTTATGGAGGAGAAGGAATTTCAACTCTCCCACCGTTTTTATGTAGGCTTTAACATAGAAAAATATAAAAAAAATTGTGGAGGAGCCTTGAAACTTCAATATGAATTAGAATATGGAGAGAAGGAGACTTAAGAGTGTACAGGTTTTTTTCAAAGAAATCTCATTACCCCTCATTCTTCAAGATTAGAAGAATCCTTTTCAAGTTTGAAATTTGTTCATTTAAAATCTGGATTCTTCCACTTTAATCTTATTTATTTATTTTATACTTATTATTATTTATTTATTTTATATTATTTTCAACTATTATTTTTATTTTATTTTTTATTCTCTTAAAAAACCTTCTATCATTCCTTGAAATAATTTTATTAAATCATAAATTATAATAATATACCTAAAATATAGAACAAACATAAATAAATTATATATAATATATATTGTATAAAAAAAAGAAATTGATGTATATATTAATATGAATGATTAAAATAAAAATTATTATAATTTTTATTTTTAACATTTTATATTAGAATTGAAATATTATATTTATTTTACTAATTTATAAAGCTTGTTATTAAAAATAATAATTTTTATACCATGGATATAAAAATCGTATCAATATCTCACATCCTATATGATATTTTTATCCATGCTACATCCCTAATATATTCGATCTTATTCTTTCTTGGGCAAAAATCAACCACGAAATAGAATATATTTATCCTACTACGAGGCACTCCTCCATATCAACTAGGTTGATTTAGTATTTTTCTCTTGAGGTCCTCTGTACAAGGCTTGAATTAAAGACCGCAAGGAGGGGAGCAAATTCTATTATCATTTTGGCCAACACTTTGTTGCACTTAAAAGATATACTTATTTCAAAATATCGGTTACCCATAATGGAGGAAAGTCGATTTCTGAAAATTGCAAAGCTTTTCCGAACCAGTTATTTGACAAGTGCCATTACGATGCTCTTCAACATTTTCCTTCCAAATTGTAGTCATATTTATAAACTCCAAATGGGTGTATGAAAGTGTGAGATATACGACCACTCGATATTTGACTTGTTGTGTAGTGGAATACAATTCAAGACAATCCATAGGAGCGTGTAAACAAATCTTAGCTTGAAAATTGCAGTGAGTCTAATTTATCTTGAGCGATTAAATACATTACCGAGCGACAGGTGCAACCCATGCGAGCTTAGTGCACCCCGGCCCAAATAATTACTAGAGCTTACGGTGTCAACCTCTCGATTTAACCAGCACCTCCACTGTCTCCGCCTGGCTCCACCACCATCCGCCCCGCTCCATGGTCTACATATCCTTTGCAGGCATGGCTGACCTTGACCTCTCCCAATTTTTCGAGCTCGGCCCAGACGTTTGGGTGCTCGGGTACATGGTGGTGTAGATGGTGACGGGGAGGCTGGCAATGGTCACCTTGCCAAGATTGGGCAAGCAGCAAGCTCGCCAGCCTTGGTGGAGCTAGAGCTCTCTTGGATCTAGTGAGCCCACGAGCTTGCCAGCCGTGACAGAGCTCGAGCTCACCTGGATTTGGTGAGCCATGAGCTCGAAGGCCTCGGTGGAGCCGAAGCTCGTCGGCCTCGGTTGCGATGGAGCTCCGGTTAGTGAGCTTAGGCCTATTGGCGTTGGCAGAGGAACAAGGGAGAAGAAGGAAGAAGAAGAAAGAAAAAGAGAAAAAGATGAAAAAAAGATAAATAAAGAAAAAATAAATAAATAAATAGAAATTCAATTTTTTTTAAAATAATTAAAAATTATATATATTTTTAAATATTTTTGGTAGATAAATATCCATACACATATCGAGAGAAGTACTTTTAGAGGAAGCTCGATGTTGTCTAGATTGAAATTTAATCAATATCGAAATAGAAATTCTAAACATTATAATGTAATTTTTAATTTACTAGATCACAATTATTCTCGCATCCGAGAGGATTCATTATAAACATATATTATTTTTAAGTCAATCATTAATTAATCAAACATTTTCTTATCAAGAATTTTTCAAAAAGTATTTCGGTTTTAAAGTTTTCACTTTTTTTTAATTTTATTTACTAATTTTTTATTGTTTAATGTATTTTTTTTTAATTTAATGTGAAGTTTTTATTCAAGTAATATATGTGTGTGCGCGTGTGCGAATGAAGAGCTTAAAGTGGATTAAATTAGTAGGAGTGAGTCTTTCTGTATTGAGTTAAATATTAATATGTATTAATAGTATAAATCGAATTCGGGTATGCATTATTAAATTTATATTACAGGAAAATTGATTAAAATGAGTTAAATTGATCAATATAAGTCTAATCATTTTCGACCCAATCCAAATATGATTCAACTCACTCGTTTGACAATCCTAATCATTGCACGATCGTAACCAAAATCAATGGTCGTAATACATGGGGATCATGGACGTCTCGATGCATCTAAATATTTTTCTTTTGGAGCGATTGTAATAATATTTGCTTGGCATTGACTCGTGTATGACCACTAAATGCGACGTTATCCACGGAGGCCTCCGTTGACATTTGACTTGACGAGGAAAAGGGGAGAAGTTGCTGGGCATTGGGGGCGATTGGTGGCGAGGATATTCTGCCGAGGCGTTGGAAAATGTGGTTCGACACGGAAAGAACGATTGGTGTCCATGGCTTCATCTTTTTACAGCTAAAAAAGAGAAAGTAACTGATGCGAACGATTGGTGTCCATGGATGGAGCTGAGGTGCTTCTTTTCATGATATCTTCTTATCATATGTGAGGATTTTGCTGATGTTCATCATTGATTAGTTTGGCTTTAGCTTGGATCCATTAAAAGTGAAGATAATAAATATTATATTTGGTTCAAAAAGACCTCATCAGGGGAGTTCGTCGAACTGTTAACAGATTCCGCCAATCGAATTGTTGCATTTTTATTATTGTACCTAGTCCGGTAAACTCGTTTACTTTAGAATCTATGCCCAATTACATCATAATATGACGGTGATGTGACAACGTCCCGAATGCTCTAAGTAATGTATCCACTGCAAGAACTGTCCATATTCCAGTCAACTAGAGCAAAAGAAATTGAAACTCTAGTGTATGAGGTGATCCCAATTGAAATTTCTCGACCCAAATACAAAATCATTAAGTGACTATCTAATGAAACTTTCCCAATTATGTTTAAACCAACACCACAGCATTGAAATAATCTTTCAAAAATTTAGATGTTTTCAAATTTACCAACAAATTGTTGACCTTAATGGTAAAAAGTTTGCTCCTTTTTGCGGTCTTCATTTCAATCCTTGTTGGGAGGACCTCAAGTGTAGAGTACTAAATGGGTCCGATTGATATGGAAGGAGGAACCCTTGAACTACCTTTGATAGCTAGGATAAAATTTAAAATATGATAAATTTATCCCATCTTATATTTGATCTCCTCGGCAGACCACGCAGGGGAAGCAAACTCTTTTACCATTTAGGCCAACACTTTGTTGGAAAATTTGAAAAACTTCTAAATTGTTTAAAGATCATTTTGATGTTGTGGTGTTGGTTTAAACATAATTGGGAAAATTTTATTAGATAGTCACTTATTGGATTTTGTAATCGGGTTGAGAAATTCCGATCAGGATCACCTAATACACTAGAGTTTCAATTTCTTTTGCTCTAGTTAACCGGAATACAAACAAGTCTTGCTTTGGATGCATTATTGGGAGCGTTCAAGACATTGTCACATCACCATCATATGCTCTTGATGTAATTGGGCATAGATTCTAAAGTAAACAAAGTTTAGTAGATTCTAAAGTTAACAAAATTTAGTGCACTTACAACAACAGAAGTTGCAACAAGCAAATGTAATCGGGCATAAATTCTAAAGTAAACGATCCAACTGCGGAATCCATTAATATTTCCGCCCGCCCAACACCCCCGGGGATGTAACTGGGTATAGATTCTAAAGTAAACAAGTTTGGTGCACTAGGTACAACAACAAACTTCGGAGATGCCACGCGAACGGGGTTATGGAGGTTCAAGCTAGAGATGCCGTTCAAAGATCGTTCTTTTGAAGACGAGTTCCCATCGGATGAGAAACTTCGGAGAACGAGCAATGCTCGTACTGGTCAAGTCTTTGTGTTTCGTGGTTTGGAGGTTGGAGTTGGGCCCCCCCACCTTGCCTCGTCCTAAATTTCTTCCTCAGTTCAAAACTCTTCATCATTCATTGCGAGAATACTCGAGATATAAGCAATGGTTTCATTGATAAGTAATATCTCAGGCACTTATTAAGTAACTAGACACGGAATTTTTGTAGGTAAGCTCATAACATAAATTTTAAATTATGATTTATATGAATCAAAATCTTTGCATTATTAATCATCGATAGAGAATCAATGCTAGTCCGGAAGTGAGGACCGCTAGACACACGCGAGGGTCAGCAACCTCACCTAGTTTGGGAGATGGCCGCCGCCTTTTTCCTATTTTTGACGGGGCTTACTAGCCCTCGCTCGAGTCTTGGGGACTTTGTCGGCCGTTTTTGCCGTCCTGCGGTGATGGGGTAGCGATCACGGGCGGGAGGGAGCCATTCCCCTTATTTTTACCTTTATTTATTTATTTTTCATCTTTTTCAATTTTTGATCTAATTTCATTAAATTTGTATTTAGACAAAAATACCCTTGATTAGTTGGAATATTTTGCCAGCTAGTAAGGTTAGACCCTTATTTGAAACAGTCATAACTACTTCAAAATCTTATTTGAGAAAATAATAGCACTTTAAACCATTTCATGAAACAATTTTCACTTCAAGCCCTTATTTGAGAAAATAAGGACACTTAAAGTGACAAAACTTGGCATGAGGGGATACTTGAGTGCCAAAAGTACATAAATGTACACTTAATGCTAAAATCATAGTAAAATAAATTAGTTAAGTGCGAACAATGAAAAAAATTCGACCAAAATATTGATTTATCATTTTTCCAACAAGACAAGTCAAAACGACATCATTTTCACCTTGATGTGGAAAGAAAAGCCAAAAACGATTTGTTTTGATTCAGATTTAAATAATAATTTAATTTAATTTAATAACTAAATTTAAATAATTATAATAAAAAAAAAGGCTGAAACAGATCGCAGAAGGTAAGGGTTGTGCAAGCCCTTGTCACTGCCTCCCCACTGTCGGCGAGAAGGGCCGACAATAGGGGTGGGGGGGGGAGGGTCGGCGGGGTCGTTGGGCCTTGGCCAACAACCCAGTGACCCTAGCCAACCGTTGGCGAGGGGCCCGCATTCCTCGCCAAGATTTGGGGCAAGGATCGTGGCCCCTCTCTCAAATCGATCAAGGGTCATCGGCCCTAGCTAAGGCCGCGACCTCGGCAAACCCCTCCCCCCCCCCGTCATCGGCCCTTCTCAATGACGGTGGAGCGGCGCTGACGATGGCTCGGTCCTTGTTTCATTTTTTTTAATAAATGATATAAATATTTTAATTTAATTAATATTTATATTTAAAAAAAAAAGACAAAATGATATTGTTTTGGTATTTCGTTACTAATTCAGCTCTTCGGCGTACTATGTAGGCGAGTTATATTATTAAAAAATTATCGTGTAGGATTTTCGGCTATCTTTGTCGGACTTGACATTCATGTGTTCATTTTTGAAAAAATTGATATTTAAGTATCACCCTAGTAATTTTTGACATTTAGTGTCTTTCCCTATTAAATTTTAGCATTTTCTTTTACCTTTTCTAAAAGAGCAGCTCCATCGCGCCTCCACACCTGGCAAGACAACATCAGAGTCGGCGTCGAGCTTCCACACCTGGCAAGACAACATAAGATTCGGTCGGACCCCGACGCGAACGGGGTTTCAAAACCCCAGCAAAAAGCCATAACCATTTGGGATAAAGCCTAAGAGCCGAAGGTGAAAGGGGATTCGAGGCCTGTTGCCAGGGGCCAGCACCCGCTCCCTCCCTCCTTCCTCCCTATAAAACCCTCCCATGCAAACGGAACCTGGAGAAGCACGCGACATCACCTGAAAAGTTTCGCTCATCTTGTCTTGACTACAACTGGGTATTTCCAATCATACGAAAGCATGGCATCGGTCGTGAAAGTCCAGCCTCCTACGGTTGGTAACATCATCACGATCCTCAGCATTGATGGAGGTGGAGTTAGGGGAATCATAGCTGCCACCATTCTTGCTTCCCTGGAGTCTGAACTCGAGGTAAACATAGGCTTAGCTTCTAGGTCTACCCCGTTAAAGTCCAGTGCGTTTCGATCTATCTTCCAAAGTTTAGTTTTTTGCCTAACAGGAGCTAGACGGTGAGGATGCCAGACTAGCGGATTACTTCGACGTGATAGGAGGAACGAGCACGGGCGGTCTAGTGACAGCCATGTTGACCGCGCCTAATGAGAAGAATCGCCCTCTCTTTGCGGCCAAGGATATCAGGTCCTTTTACCTAGAGCACAGTCCCAAGATTTTCCCACAGAAGAGGTACATCATTCATGACCACATTCATTACATCAGTCTGTTATTGGTTCTCCGGACTTCAGTAACTCGGGTTAGTTTATCTATTGAAAAAGACCTAGATCTTGTTAACGTACGTCAAGCTAAAGCACCAATATTTCTGTTCATACTTCTTTTTTGGTGGTGCAAGTATTGATAAAGCTAATTTGATTTGAGTAGGGGATTGTGGGGGAGAGTAAGAAACTTGGTAAAGTCATTGACAGGTCCCAAGTATGATGGAAAATATCTTCATGCGCTAATAAAGGATAAACTTGGAGAGGCTCGTTTGCACGACACATTGACTCATGTCATCATTCCAACCTTCGACATCGAGCGTCTTCAGCCCACCATTTTTCTCTTCCTATGAGGTCTCTCTCTCTCTCTCTCTCTCTCTCTCTCTCTCAAATCTTAGGTATACTTTGTGTATGTAATTGCGTTTAAAAAAGTTAAGGCTTTTGATCATCAAGACTACTTGTTCAGGCAGACATAAGTTGAGATACTGATGGACGATTCGAGGCCATAATAGCATTTGAATGCTAGTCATGCATGCTTAATGATATATGACGCCGCAGAGGGATCGAGCTATATGCGAGATCATCTTGACCAAAAATTTGGTTGCTATGGAATGATATTAAGAAGCCATGTTGAGAGTATGACAAAATGTCAAGTATGCATTTGTATTCAACGAAAGTCTCCCGTATATACATGAGAAGGTTTACAAAGAAAAAGTCCAATTCAAATTGATTTACAGAATTTCAAGTATGAGAGCATTAGATTCTCTGGGTATTTGAGCGTGTCTTGCTACTTAAGGACATGTGCGGAGGTCTAAGAAATTTATCAATCTCGTCCTTCAGGTTGTAAGATCTCCATGTCTGGACGCTCGACTCTCGGACATCTGCATTGGGACTTCCGCCGCCCCGACTTATCTACCGCCTCACTGTTTCAAGAATCAGGACGATCGAGGATGCACTCGCGAATTCCACCTTATAGATGGTAGTGTCGCTGCAAACAATCCGGTACATAATCATCACTATTTTCATAGTGGTCCACCTTGATCATGGCATATGATCCAAAACGTCACTTGATTCTTGTCATTTGATACTCCTATACTAGGTATTGGTGGCTATAGCCCAGGTGTCCAAGGAGATAGCCAACGCCAATCCCGATTTCTTCCCAATTGGAGCGACGAACTATGGACGATTTCTTGTGATCTCAATCGGTACCGGTTCGCCAAAGAGAGAGCGAAAATACAACGCCAAAATGGCCGCGAAATGGGAACCTTGGACTGGCTTCTTCATGGCGGTTCAGTTCCGTTGGTGGATGTGTTCTCTACGGCAAGTGCAGATATGGTGGACTTTTTATTTCTGCAACTTTCCAAGCACTCCATTTTGAAGACAACTACCTCAGAATCCATGTAAGCTCGGTCGATTAAAATTGAACTCTAATCGTTTATAGTACGTAGATTAATATCAATTTAATTGGTGTATCTTGCATGCTCACTCACTTTTTTCTCGTTTTCTTTTTTGCAAATGCAGGATGATACATTAACCGGGAAAGATTCATTAGTCGACATCACTACGAAGGAGAACTTGGAGAATCTTGTGCAGATTGGTGAAAGGTTGTTGAAGAAGCCCGTCTCAAGGGTAAACCTCGAAACGGGGTTATCCGAACCAATCGCCAAAGGAATAACCAATGCTGACGCTCTAAAGAGGTGTTTGAACACATCCATTCATGACAATCAATGAATTAGAATATGATCAATATTGCAGTTATTAGTACGTGAACTTAACTCTATTTCTCTGGTGCAGGTTTGCTAAAAACTCTCTGAGGAAAGAAGATTTCGAGAGTCTCGATCTCCATACACAAATAAAAGTTCACACGGATGAAGATGGTTTTCTTGTTAGAAATTAAACCAAATTCATCAATGCCTATGACTGTTCGATACCCCCATTAAAGAAGAGTCATTTGTGGAGAAGAGTCATAATTGCTGCATTATTTTTAATTAGAGTGTTTGTATTTCTAGGTGTAGTGATTGTTTTAGAAATATGGTGAAATATGATGAGATAAGATAATATGTGGTGATTGTATTGTCAATTTTTAGATCTTATCTAGAACACTGGTTTTATCTATTGGGAAGAGCAAATATCTACTAACAAGTTTATAGATAAGGGAGTCTTTTAATTATTTTTTGCTAAGGTGAAATAATCTATAAGCCTATCTATCTTTTTCTCTTCCTTGTGTGAGTTGTGAGCATTTCACCTTCAAATTGTGTAACGACTAGGCCCCACTAAAACGCGTTATGCAGATTAAAAGGACCAAACCTTTATAAATAGCTTGCATCCCCCCTAGCGATGTGGGACAGAGACATGCCCTTGGCCTCACCCATGACCTTAAAGCACAAGGTCCTCGCTGTGGCCCCCACACACGGTCGGCTCTAATACCTTTTTGTAACAACTCGGATCCCATTTATATAATATTGTCCGCTTTGAATGACCGTTTTAGTCTCATAGGCTTTAAAATCGTTATATAAATTAAAGGGACTCAAGCCTTTATAAACTAGCTCAAGACTCTTCCTAAGCAATGTGGGACGGGAGACATGCCTTTGGCCTCACCGCGTATTGCCAAGGCGATTTCGATCCATCCTCCGTGTGCCCAGGTCTGCGTCATCACAAATTGTTTCCATAGCGCTACGGTTTGTGATCATTCACTAAATTTTAACTAAATATTTAGGATTAAAATTGCATAGAAAATTAGGGACCAATTTAGCCCTAATAAAAAAATATATATTTTTGCATCACCTAGGCATTAATATCATTTGCATTTGCATCTACTAAGTTGTTTTCTATTTTATGTACCTTATCTTAATTTATTTATTTTTTCAAAAAAGCCCACGCGGGCTGGGCCTTAGCGCCCAGCCCCCTTCTTCTTCTTTTCCTCGGTGCGAGCCCAAGGCTCGGCCTTTTTCCTTCCCCGGCCCGGGCTCTCTCTTCCCCTCCTTCCTCCTTCTACGACTCATGCGCGTACGACACCCAACTAAGGCAGAGCAGGGTAAGACAGACGATGGTGGGGCACGCCATCAATGCCACCGGACGGAGCAGCGTGAAATCCGGCGAGAAACCCGGACGGATGGGACGCGTCTTTAATGCCGAGGGTGCCTTCGAGGCTGAGGGGATGCCGGTTCGGCCGCATCAAGGCCGATCGGCGCGTTGAGCGGCGGCCGGACCACCTCCATCGACCGGCCTTCTTGGCCTATAGATAGGGCGTTCGAGAGCCAAGGAGGACACACGCGAAGAGAGATCTGAGGGGTTTATTCGGAGAGACATCCAAGAAGCCGGGAGATCTGAGCAAGCGAGAGAAGCTTGAGATCTGAGAGAGGGAGACTGAGAGTAGGTAGTGTGGTGAAGTCGCCAGTCGCCGGCATGCCTTGTTCCCGTCGAAGCTGCGTTAGGTCCTGCTTTTGTTGGGTTGGGGTCAGTTTCCCGAGGATCCCGGCTCGGGAACGAGTGAAACGGACGGACGCAGCCCAATCTATCGAGCTCGTCCGCCGTCCGACGTCTTCGAGCCAGGTAGGGATCTCCGTCGACGCCCCCGCTTCTTTTCTTTCCTTTCGTTCTCTGTTTTGGGCTCGCCGGATGGGGCTGCCATTGCCAGGTCCGAGCGATTTCCGACCTCATTTATTTGTGTGCTGCGGTTTTGGGGTCTAGTGTTGTTCTCCTTTCTAATCCCCATCCGCCGATGCACCATACGTGTTCGACGAAATGCCCGAGCGAGACTCGCGCGGCTGCTCTTAATTTTTCTGTCACCGTTGCTTGTCGAGCGAGTTTTTATAGGTCCATGCCATCACCCCTCCGATTCGTATGATCTTGTTTCAACGTTTTTTGTGTGTGTCGTGCTTTGCGAGTGACCGATTCTTGGCCTGCGATAATGAAGGGAGGCGGCGGTGGCCGTTGGCTTGGTGCCGGTGGCGTCAGCCCGAAAACTGCCGGAGGTCCGTCAATTGACCGTGGCGAAGGGCGCTACAGTTGATTTTTGGCGATATGTCGATATTTGCTTGTTTAGTGCAGAAATATGAAATCTGAGTTGAAGATCTTGTGCTTCTTCAACATTTGGTCTTTTCTTGTCCTTGGTTTTGTTGATGCTAACTTATGCTATTCTACTCTTTTGTAGTTCCATCTTGATTATCTGTAATGATCTTTGAAATAAAACCCCAGCTACTAATTTGCTTTATATTGGTGGATGACTCGCTAGCATTGTCAATCATACGAAAGAGTGAGATTGACGCTCTCTTTCTCTGTGGCAATGGGAATAAAGTGAGCAAGGATTCTTTTCTTTTGTTGGCTAGAAATGCATCAGACTTAATCTTCATTGCTTTAGAGTTGAGTCGACCTCTCAACGAAGATCAGAACTAATATCCTTGTCTAACAAAGTTGTCAGTGAAAGAGATGTGAGTAATTCACCCCTGAGGACATAAATACTTCTTAATCAGGTCTTGCAATTTTGTGTGAAACTTTGATGTGTTTTCATAATTTGAAAATTCGTTAGACTGAAGGTATTGTTGAAAATTTATGTCCTGTGATTCTTTCTGCTATTATTTATTATTTGCTAATCTCCTTGCTTATGATGGGACATTTACTGATCTTATCTCTGTTTCTAGTGACAAGCTCTTCTGTGTGGGTTAACTTACCCGCTGCGGCAACATTGATCATTGCCCTTCTCTATTTTTCAATGGATTTTGATATGCGAAGGAAAGCTGTAGTAAATAACAGCAAAAAACCTGCAAGCACCACCGCATCTATGAAGAAACCTGTTCAAACTCCTAAAGTTGTTACATAGTCGAAGTGGAGAAGTAAAGTGGGTTCTCCTGCAGTTGAAGATGCAATGGATTGCTTTACCAGGCATCGTGTACCCAAGTGGGTCACAGATCATTGGTACTCTTGTTTAACACATGATAGAAAGCCCAGAGGAATTGGTGCGCATCATCAATGATGTTCTTGCAGAATTTTCAAATCGCGTAAGGAACATTAACCTAATCGACCTTCTTACAAGGTATTATCATCATGATATTGTTCATCTTTTTTTCTGTATGATTATTGTTTCCAAAAATCTGGTTTTCAAGGTCATTGATTAATCTGGTGCAAGGACATTGTTGGTCTCACATGAACACATTTGGAGATCTTTCGCATGACATGGGCAAAGATTGAAAAGCAACAGTTTGAACATCTCATTGTTCAGCAACTAGATGGTGAACTAAGACGTATCTTGGCTTCTGAAAATAAATTGCACCGGCATTATTTTCCATTGAAGCTAAGCAAAAGGTTGCTTTATTGTAATCTCCTTTACATAGACGTACTTGTGTTCCTTGCTATTCTCATGCCTTTTTTTTTGGGCACAGGTTTTACAACATGTAATGGATTGACTAATCTATTTTACCTTCGAACCTGAACATCTGCAATGCTCATTTATTAGATGCATTGTGTGGAGCTTCTTGCCTATGCAGTGATGAGACGAGTCCTGAACTTAGCTAACCCAAGGCAACTATCTCTTAGCTTTCATTAATATACGGCCCTAATTTCGTTTGTTATTCATTTTCTATGGAAATTCTTTTGTAGATTTAGGGTTAATTCGTTTCGCGGAAAATGGGTCGTTTTAGAATATATTTTCCAGAAGTCATTTTAAGAAAAATGAATATATTTTTAGGTGTTCGGTGAAACTAAAGCTTTGAGTGGAAAATATTTTCATGGTCATTCAATTACTAATTTAATTGTTTGAGAAAAATTATCAAAAAAAATTGAATTTTAATATTTTTAATTGACCAAAAAATTAGTTTTATTTTTTTGTATTTTTAAAAAATGAATTTTTAATTATTTGTATTTTTTAAAATCGAAATTTTTATTTTTATTTTATTTTTTCTTCCTTTTTCTTTTCATTCCTCCTCGTCCTTCCTCCATCGCCACGCTTGGATTTACGGTTTGGGCTTGTACCCGATGCCGACCAAGACCCGTCGCCGATCCGACGAGCTCAAGGCTCGGCCCGATCTTGCTAGAGCCCACCGAACCTCCGACGAGCTCGGGTGAGGCTCGAGCTCGCCCGGCCCACCCGAATCTAGCAAGTTCGTCGGGCTCTAGCGAGCCGGAGCTCGCCCTAAGCCGGCGAGGCTCGAGCTCGCTAGGCTCGGGCAAGCTTGGCTTCCCCAGATCGGGCTAGAGTAGAGCCTCGTCGGCCTAGGGCGAGCTCGAGCTGGCTCATGGCCGGCAGGTCACGGCCACTGTCATGGCCAAGTCTAAGGAAGAAAGATGAAAAGGAAAGAAATGAAAGAAAAAAAGAAGAAAGAAAAAGAAAGTATAAAAATAAAGCAAAAATGTGTTGGTGAAAAGAATGGAAGAAGTTAAAGTGAAAAACATTTTCCATCATCTTTGAAGGTTGTTTTTTCTAATGATGGAAAACATTTTCCTTGAGTAGTTTATTTTCCGTGACAAACATAAGAAAATCCGAAAAAATGTTTTTTAAAGTAATTTTAGCAAAACAAATGGACCTTTGATGAAAGAATCGAGTCTTTTGTCATTTCTAAAACCGAGGCTAATAAAGGTGCAATTGCAGCTCATGAGGCATCGCCATCTAAAAAAGGAACAAAGGGTCTCATCTGATCACTTCTCCAGATTCTTAGGTCCTACAGTGATTGGTATTGAGCTTGTCCATTAAAAAAAATCCCACCAAAAGCACACATAATGCAGAAGACATCAACAGAATGTTTCTTTCCATAGATCCATTACTATGGACACGCGATGCTCCCATTTAAGGAATTCTTTGCCTGCAGAGTCCCAAAATGGTGATGATAAAGGTATTTTGCGACCCTGCTTTGAAGGTGATTGGGAGAAATGCTGGATGTGATGTCTTGTAGAAAAGCTCAAACCCCTGCTCCTGAAAATTTTGAAAACATGTGGGCCAAAGGGAGAAACTACATAAAGGAGGGAGAAAATCGGTTGATCAAATAGGTTCCACAACAGTCTTTAGTGAATAAGGCCGTTGTTCGATCATTCTAGATTTGTGTCCAAACCCAAAGGAAATGATGAAATGGTAAACAACAATCTCCTTAGAGGTGGCACCTCTTCTACTGTAGAATCCCTCCATCCATCCAAATAAGAACTTGTCAAGTCACTCACTAATGTACGTAATTGAAGAAGATGATGACCCAGTGTCATGCGTTTGGAGGAGAGGGTGAATCGGCGACGGCAAGATCTTCGACTTAGAATTTGGGATGGCAACATTTGGTCTTGGTCTTGTTCTTGTTCTTCATGGTCACTTTTGGCCTCTTTGGATGTTGTCCAAGAATGTTCATGTAATATTTAAGGATAACATATTTCTTTCCTTGAGAACATATATGACCATGCTTATTTTAATGAAATTACTCTCTTTTTAATTGAGAATGATCCACCTTGATGTATTATGATCCACCTTGATGTATTTTTTGGTTTATAAATTTGTTAATATGTCTTTAATACATTATTCTTAACAAAAATATAAAAAATTACAATCATTTTTTTGTCAATTTTAAACAAATTAAAATTAAAAAAAAAACTTAAATCGATCACACTAAAAGACTTTTTAAATATATGTTTACCAAACAACATTTTTCCAAAGTTGTTTTTTAATGCGTTTTTCAATTACAATTTACCAAATGGTCTTTACATTTCACCAAACTTCTTTAGGCTAAAAGCCTTTGTATTAATCCAAAAGCTTTTCCCAAAAGCTGAACTAAATGCATCCTAAGTATTGAATATTTTTGTTGCTACGGTAATAATTCAGTTATGCATCTAGGAATCTCGGGACATGTGGACACCCAAAGAAGTGCTAGGTTGCATAGATGTCGCATGCAGAGCTCTAGTTTTGAGGTGCCTTTATTTCAATGCTTTTCTGTCTTGAGCGGATGGTGTTTTGATATTTTCGTTTTTGTGAGCAAAAGATAGAGTTTGAGATATTTTAACGTTGTTGGATTTTGGGTTTTGGGTGTGTTCATGTATCCATGATATGTCTATATTCTATCCACAATCCTACATTTCTGCGTCTACGTGACTATTGATATACATTGTTTTCTTTATAGTATTACGATGCGTGAGTCCTTAGTCAATAAATTTTAGGAAGCATGCAAATAGAGTATATCCCTACAGTATAGAAAAAAGGGGAGAGAATTGATAGACATGCAATGGAGCAAAGTCTAGCAAATACTATAGGGTATCGACAAAATCATTCCGAAAATACCTACTTAGTATATAATTTTCCACTAGTCAACTTCTAATACAGCTTTGATTTTGACAATTCAATATCAAGTTGAAGCCAAAAAACACTATAGATGACTTTGGTTGAGAATGTGATGCCAATTTGAATTTTCATCAAATGCTTCTGACTAGTATGTATCGATCGTAATCACTTGCTCCACAATCTTCCTTCTTCTCTTTTGGTTATGTCTATCTGTTGTTACATGTATTAAAACTCATTTTATTAAACAATAACTAGGTAATAATGAAATAATTTTTTTGTTTGGTATCTAAGTAAATCCACTAATTTAAATCATTACATGCAATATAATGTGCGGAATAAATCAATGTGTAGTTGAGCAATCTTAATATCTCCATCAATGTTCTTGCAATCTTACATGACGTATAAGTGAATTCATCACTCAGGAATTTCCATGTAATGAATTTGGCCGAGTTATGATATGTTGTTATATTTTGTCTCATGGAATGCTCGTAATTCCTTAAAGTTTCAATTGCAAAGTTTTGTTATTCATTGGCCTAGTCTATAAGATCTCAACATGCGAAAAAGAATAGAATTGCATTAGATCAATCAGGCAAAGTCCAAATGATACGTAGACTTCATAGGTAGATGGCAAGTTCGAATTTCCAATCAACACAGCCAAATTGAAAAATGGAATTGAATGCCGATGGAAAAAGGGACATGCATATGACTAATCGGGTGAATCACTTGTAGCGTTTGCCATGTGCTTTCTATTTTCGATCGAAATTGCCTATACATACCTCATCCGATGAAATTTTTCGGAGTGAGAGGCGTTTGCTTTCATTTTAGCATCTTGACATTGCACCTGAAGAAACTTTTTCGATTCGTTTATGAAACAAAGAGAAATCCCTACTTGAGCGGTGACAAGATCACTGATTAATTGACCCAAAGATCACTAGTTTCAGTTTTAGTTTGGCCCGACTAGCAAACGGGCTGAATGGGCCATTAGATAGGTCACCCACGGTCACTAATCCAATGACAGAACATTTGGGGCTGCAATCCACGTGGGCCCAACCATATGTATATATATATGAATAATGACACAAGTGATCTATAAATTTTTACTCAACATGAAACATGATATATAAATTTTTAATTTGTCCAATGTAATCATTGAACTTTAGTTTAATATGCAATGTTATCCATGAACTTTCAATTTATTTAATTTGTTCCATAGACTTTCGATACATGTTTAAGTTAGTCTATTGTTTAATATTAACTTTCCATTAATTTAAATTTAGGGACAATATTGAACATTTTTTATATAATTTAGGAACTACTTTAAACATGTATCAAAAGTTCATAGACCAAATTGAACAAATGGAAAGTTCAAGGATGATATTGTACTGAATTAAAATTCAGGGACCACACTACACATTAGATAAAAGTTTGGGAACCATTTATCATTTTTCTATATATATCCAGCTGTATTTATTCTCTACATATCTATACATGATAATGGTTTTGCTTACTTTATACGAAAAAATATGTCATAGGTCATTGGGAATTGAATGAGCTAGATAGCTCTCATTAGTTTTTAAAACAGCAAAACATGGTGAAATAACTGCTCAAATGGATCGAAATTGCAAATTTCATTATCACCGCCACACATACATGATGGAATAACTGCTATTCTAAAGCCCGAAACATAATGTATCATGGCGCCATGATATACTATCGAATCTATATCAATTAAATTATTATTAGTCATAATAAGGCTGTTTTCATATTTGACGAATACCAAGAGTTAAATATTTGTAATGCTAATTAATTAACGAGAAATCATCCACAAACTAGATGATACCGCCTCAGCCCAACACACAATGATATCATTCTTAATAATACTTTCTTGTGCTGACATGTGATTCAAAGAATTTTATCTTTTCATTTATCTCCTTAATTGAAAATAAATCGAATCATCGATTGAGTCATAAAGACCTATATATCCATGCCCCAATCATTTCCCCTCCCCTTCAGGGATGATCATGATACTTCTCAAAAATCAAGTCAATGGAGGGACAATATCACCAAATAGGATTCTATGGTCAGTCCATGACCCTGAATGCCGAAGGTTCCCTTGGGGTGATCTCGTAGTCAAAGCCGCATTTCTATAATCTAGCTAAATTTAGTATCTTTGCTCCTTAATTAACTATAAGTGCCAAAATCAAGTCTAGGGGTGAGCAGTTCCAAGATTGTTCTAAATTTCACCCTGGAACATTACCTCGAAATCTAGAGCCTACTTTATCAGAATCGATTCCTAGTTTTTGGAACTTAGAACCTATCCTACACATCCACAATTTAAAACCTACATCATTGATCGATTTCAAGGTCGATTCCAGCGTCCACCTGAGAACTGGTTAACCCACCACACACATTACAATTTCATCAAAGTGCGCCTTGTAACCAATTATGTCTCGAATACTTCGAACTTGCCAAATTTGTGTCAAATTACCCAAGAGGTAAGTACAATCTTCTTTTTAACTCTGTTGGTGCAGTAACCTATCACCATCAGAAAACTTCAGTAGGCGTTCCATTCTCCTACTCTTACTTTCTTATCCTTATAGTTCTGGTTTCTCAGATCCTTACTGTAAAATCACAATCTCCAGTCAGATTTACTAAATTCTATGAAGCCTTTCCGTGTAACATAGGCTAAGTATTGGGAAATAATTAACTCTGAAAGTAAGTAGAGCACTTGAGAATATTCAGATCTTTTTGTCAAAACGGATGTCATGTGTTTGCCTCTAACTGTCTTCGTTGAACCAAACATTCATCTAAGGTAATCTTTCGGAGGAAATTGATCTATCTTCCTGCTTCTAGTTGATTCTTAGCTATATTTAAGAAATCCACACTTTCCCATTTAGAATCATCGTTCAATGGGCTCCTCCCGAACACCCATTTTCTGTTTGACTTCTATCTTTATTCAAGTTAGCAGCTAAGCCATCTTTTCCATGCCATCTTCACAAATAACTTAATCTCCATCAGACTCACTGCTGCGTCCAGCGTCACAACTTTCACCAAATTCCAATACTTTTGTTCTCTGTCTCTTTTTATTTACCTTTTCTGGGCGAACTTGAGTCTTCCTGAAGACATCCGGCCTATCATTCTCAGAGGTAGAAGTACCTTTGCATCTCACTTCCACTTTCGAAGCAACCTGAGTAGGGAAAACTTTCTGATGTTAGAAAGTCGGCGTATGCATATTGAAAGCTGGGCATGCACCTGAGACATTCACTTCACATGCAAGAAAAGTCCACCTATGATTTTGATTTGAAAAGGCCGAAGACTTATTGATGAGTTCTCTGTAGTACTGATTCCTAACAGAAAAAAAAATGGACGGACAGGCTGTGCTGGCTGCTGTGGCTGCTGGTATTGGGTATCAAAGCCCGAGAAATTGTCACCTGTGTTGTTTTGATATCCGACATATTTGCCTTCTGTGGAGGCCGGTGAAGTGCTGAAAGTTGTTTACTATAGGAAGCATGTATCGATGTTCTGGGTACGGATGCATGATGCTTCAAGTGATGCATGGACCCCTTTTCCCGATCCAAGAGGACTCTCTGAGCTTTCCATATCAGCTTAAAAGCAGCTTCTGTCCCTGCAAACTTGTTTTTATCAGGATGGAGATGAAGTGCAAACTTCCTGTACTGCTTCCTAATTGTGGCATCAGCAGCAACCTCTTCAAGTTGTAAGATTCCATACCATTCCAATCTCATTACCGAACAATTTCTTCCTAGCAAGAGCAGTGCACATCATGAACCCTAAGCATATTGGTAATATTCTCCAGATCAGGGGTAAAGTTGCTGAGCTTTCAATGCAATTTTACAAGCCCCAGGAAAATCCTTGCCCTGTAACTTCTGCTTAGCCAGGGCCTCACGAAGCGCCTCCTCCTTGTTGCAGCCCATTTCATGTGCAGAATCCAAGACACTCTTCGCTTGAATATCCTTGAATGTCTCGGCAGTGCTTTATAACTCATTGCGGCAAAAACCTTGCATCAGCAATCGACACGCAACGCCTGTCAACGAACCATAACTAACCCATTTGTTGGGAATAACGGATCCCCGAAAACCGGATTCGATACCGAATCGCCTCCTAAATCAATGCGGAAGACGAAGCCCGGGAATAACACGTATCAGCGATCGTAAAGACACCACGGATTCGAGCGTGCTTCATTAGCCACAGTTAAACACGACACCGACAAGAGGAAGAGATTTGGCCTTGTCCGATTCGATGAAGCCTTGAAGGGAAGAAAAAGCGCGCCCGTATGCTTATTGTTTTTCCTTTTGGTAGAGAGAGAGCGTGAGAAGAGAAAAGACGTACGTTATTTTCTTTTCAACCAATTCGTTTTTCTCTCTCTTCTCCCTTTATATGTCCCCCATCCACGGGCCGCATTCCTGTGGGCCGGGCCTTTTAAGCCCAGCATGGGCGGACGGGCCTTAAGCCCATCACTAATTAAAACTATCATCTCCCACTCGCACATGGTGGGCCGAACATGATTCTTTTTACCTCTCTTCAACATTCATATTGGTGAATAATCCGTGCGACCAGCATAGCTTGATAGCTCGTTGCTATACATTTGTTAGGAATATATAGTAGCTCATAATGGGCGTCACCTCGAGTAGATTTAGTATGCGACCCTAGATCGATCGATCACATTTATATCTCTCTTGATATATATATATATATATATATATATATATATTGTATTCACAATTATAATTATCACAAAGACAGTCATAATTGGTGACCAATGAATACAAAACCACAATGTGATTCTCCAAAATCGATCTTCCTCTTTCCTTCAAACTCTTAATTTCAGTCCAGCTTGCTTTTCTAGGAATGCCCCATTAGATCGAATCATCTCATGACCATTGGCAACACCCTAAGATAGCAAACACTAAATAGAAATCTTGAGAATAAGTAAGAGTCTTGGGGGACTAAAAATTGAGGAACTCTTTTCTTCAAGAGTCTCACACGTCATAAAAGTTGAGATCAAACTTTTTGCCACTCTTATTGGTTGTCTCATGCATACGTAGTATGAAATACGTATTACGGTATTAACTCCTTTCCCATGGAGCGTACGTCTACACTTTTCAATACCGTACAGATGATAATTCAGACATACCTAATGTCTAACTTGAGTTCACGTATCTACTCATTCACAAAATTCATCAGAACTCACATCTGGCATCTTAGACAGATAAAATAAAATATGTGGGGTATTTTACTTTGGGACATCGTAAGTATTATGTCATCATCTTAACACTCAGTTAAGGCGACATACATATTTTAAGCTTGAGCTCTCGATTATCATCTAGATAATAAGCTTAAAAACAGTCTCATCTCTATTTATCACACAGTAAACAGAGGCGATTTCCCGTGTGAGTGGGCTAATCTTATATCTGTCCGACATACTTATCAACTTAAAATAATGCACTGAGCATTAAGATGCATAAGATCATACAAAGATTCATAGGCATTAATCAATGAAAAACAAAATTTCATAAATGTGAACAACTCGGGAAATTACAATTCAAGTACATTAGACTCTACGCAATCCTAGAGATTTTACATGACCACAAAACACATCTCTAGGTATTGGCTTTTTCATAGGATCTGCTACCATTCTATGCATAGATATGTACTGTAAGTTCACATCCTTCCGTGCAACCATATCTTTCACAAAGTTATACTTGGTATCTATATGTTTGGTCTTGCCATGATATTTTAGATCTTTGGTGTACTCTATAGCTGCTTGGCTATCACAGTTAACCAACAATGGATTTGCAGCTTTCTCATTAACACCTAAATGATCCAAAAATCTCTTAAGCCAAACCCCTTCTTGTACCACTGCTGATAATGCCACCAACTTAGCTTCCATCGTGGACAAGGCTATACACGTTTGCTTCTTCTTGTTCCATGATATGGCGCCATTGTTCAGTAAAAAAACAAATCCAGAGGTAGATTTTCTTTCATCTAAATCTCCTCCCCAATCAAAGATCGAATAGCCTTCAAGTCGCAGATCCTTTCTTTGGTAATTCAACTTGTAATCAGCAGTTCCCTTTAGATACCTCAGTATTCTCTTGACGGCTTTCCAATGTGCTGGACCTGGATTGGATTGGTATCTACTCATCATTCCAACTGCAAAACATATGTCGGGTCTTGTACACATCATAGTATACATCAAGCTCCCAACAGCACTAGCATAAGGAACATGTTTCATTTGTTCCTTCTCTTGTGGAGTCCCTGGACACAGTCTGTGGCTCAATCCTTCACCTTTTGCAATAGGAGTGTCTATAGGTTTACAGTCTTGCATACGAAATCGTTCAAGAACCTTATTTATATAGATTTCTTGCGAAAGAGACAACGATCTCTTTGAACGATCTCTCGAAATCTTAACTCCAAGAATGTATGCAGCCTCACCCATATCCTTCATCTCAAAGTTAGAAGACAACCATCTCTTGACAATATTAACCAACTCCATATTGCTTCCGGCAATCATTATATCATCAACATATAATGATATGATCACAAATTGATCCTTGGATCTTTTGATATATACACAATGATCCTCATTAATCATTGTAAACTCATATGCCACTATGGCATTATGAAAACGTATATACCATTGTCTTGATGACTGCTTAAGACCATATATCGACCTTAAAAGGCGACATACTTTTTCTTCTTGGCCTTTCACTATGAAACCAGCAGGTTGTTCCATATATATTTCTTCCTCTAATTCTCCATTGAGGAAAGCATTCTTTACATCCATCTGATGTAACTCAAGATCCAGACTAGCTACTATTGCCAGAATAATGCGAATCGAGGTAAATCTTACTACAGGAGAAAACGTATCTTCATAATCAATTCCTTCCTATTGATTATACTCTTTTGCTACAAGGTGAGCCTTATGCCTTTCAATCGAGCCATTAGCCTTTCACTTTATTTTGAGAACCCATTTGTTCCCAATAGCTCGTGTCCTTTTGGAAGATCAACCAGCTCCTAGACTTGGTTTGATTTCATTGACTCAATTTCCTCTTCCATTGCATGAATCCATTTTTCCTTACTAGGGCAATTCGAGCCTCATTGATATTTCTTGGCTCATCCTCATCTTGTGGAGCAACCATAAAAGTTTCCCCTTCAATGTCAAAACGTCGACGGGGAATACTTTGGCGACTTGTTCGCCGTATAGGAGATTGTACACTTTGCACATCATTCTCCATCATGCTCCCACTTGGATTAGATAATGATGACGTCATCTCATCATGTGGTTGTAATTGATCACTTCTCATATTACTCCCACTTGGATGAACTCCATTAATATCATTATCTTGATCCAAGGTCTCAAATAGGGAACAATCTTCCCCTATTTTGCCCTTCTTAGGAAATTCATCCTCTAAGAATGTGACATCTCGTGATTCAAATTCAGTTATACTCCCACTTTCCTTCTCACCTATGAACACATACCCTTTTGAGTGTTCTGAGTATCTTATGAAAATACTCTTCTTTCCTACGGGACCCAATTTCCCAAATTTGTGAGAGAACTCATGTGTATAGGCAGCACAACCTCATGACTTAAGAAAACTCAAGTCCGGTTTTCTACCTATCCATAACTCATATGGAGTGGAAGTAACTTATTTGGAAGGCACCCGGTTAAGTATATAGGCAGCAGTTAACAATGCATCACTCCAAAAGTAATTGGTAAGTTAGCATGCGCCATCATGAACCTAACCATTTCAGTAGGGTTTGTTTTTTTCTTTTCGCAACACCATTTTGTTGAGAAGTATACGGAATAGACAACTGTCTTTCTATTCCTTTTTCATCACATAATTTTCTGAACTCATTAGATAAATATTCTCGACCTCGATCGGATCTCAATGCTTTTATTTTCTTATCTAATTGATTCTCTACTAGGTTCATAAACCTTTTGAAACAACTTATTGCTTCAGATTTATGAGAAATCAAATAAACATATCTGAATCGAGTATAATCATCAATAAAAGTGATGAAATAAACAGCCCCATGCCTTCCTTTCACATTCATTGGACCATAGACATCGAGAATGGATTAAATGCAGAGAAAATTCAGCTTTTTTCCTTTTCCAAATGGTTTCCTTGTCGTTTTCCCTTTTAGGCAATGCTTACATATGAACAAATCGACTTTTTCAATATTGCCCAACAAGCCATCTTTGGCTAGTCTATTCATACGCTGTTGGCCAATGTGACCAAGTCTAGCATGCCACACATTCTCATCATTATCATATTTATCAGGAGACGTGAGAAGGGAATAACAAACATTAGCATTAACATAATCAAAATCTAATACAATAAAACAATCCAGAAAATAACCACAACCATAGTAATTTGATTCCAAAAACAAATTTACACCTCTACTATAAGTTCATATTAAAGCCTAATTTAACCAACACTAATACGAGACACTAAATTCCGTCGAATCTCCGGAGCATACAACACATCATGAAGGAACAAAGTGCGTCCACCACGCATATTTAGTTGGCATGTGCCAATTCCTTTCACTTCAGCTCTGGAGTTGTTTCCCACATAAATCCACTTAGTTCCGAGATGGTACTCGTAGGAATTCCATGAAGGATCCTCTATCCTTCGCTACATATCCGTCGCTCATGAATCCACAGTCCACAAAGGATTAGACTCAATTAAGAACACAAAACTCGACACATAAGCAAAGTTCTGAAAAGTACAAAGGGTGCATACCTTCTTTGGCTCACGGATCGCGAGCATAGTGACCCTTCTTGTCACGGTTGTAGCATTTCACCCTTGCAAGCTTTTTCATGCAAGGACGATTCCCTATTCCATGTTGGTTAAATTTGGGTTTCTTCCCCTGAAGGACCCGCTTCTTCCTTGCCTTTCCCCTTATCAAACTAGTTAAGGCGCTTGCGCTTAGAGCTCGAAGCTCCATTTGAGCTAGAACCAGCATAATAAAGTTCAACATACGGCTTAGGCGCCAATAGGCGGTCCTCTTCCAGCTCAAGATGACGCATTGCATCCTCAAAGGTTTTGATATTTTCATTATGAGTCAGGTGCACCTTCATATGCTCCCAACTACGAGGCAAGGAACGAATCACTACTTGCACTTGCTGTTCATCTATGAGGACATGGCCAGCATCTCTCGGCTCGGTTATCATGTTTGACATCTTTCTAAGATGTTGCTTCATGGTCTCGACCATGAGACTTCTTATAAGAGTCAAATCGATAGTGAGCTGCCTCAATCTAGTCTTTGAAGTATGACCAAATCTAGCTGCCAATGCCTCCCACATTTCCTTGGCATTGTCAAAACGCCGAAACTCTCGCATGACGTCATTTTCCATGCTGCTCAGCAACGTGATGCGAGTTAGAGAGTTCATTCTTTCCACGCGAGAAAAAGCTTCTTTGTCTCTTTTGTCTGTGCGGTGGTTCCCTCTTCAGGTTCTACCATGGTCATAACAAGAGCCTCAAGTGTTTCTTGCTCTTCCAGCACATACTGGATTTTCATTTGCCAAATTTCATAGTTGTCTCCATTGAGCTTTTCACATTTGTTCAGCTCGGCAACTATGCTCTTTGTGTTTGAAGCCATTGATCTGAACAAATCAGAAAAATATGCACGAATTATTAATACCTATCATTTATGCATCCCTATTTACATAGACCCATCATATTAATGAATAATTTCAAGTAAGGCTTCAGAATCAAAAGGTCACTACATTTCCAATCATCCTCCAAAAATCCTAACTTAAAACTATCATTAATATGATTGTCATATGCAAAATCAATTCTATGATGCTACAAAAACTTCTAAAACTACCCACAGCTAATTACCCACAGCAACCAGCATTAACAGAAAGCAACAGGTAATTGATATACAATAAAACAATAATGCTTTCAACTATTACCAATAACATATAAGTTGCTACATCAACAACAATCAGGTAGTAAATATTACATTAAGTTGTCCATAAAGCACACTTAATATATATCAGCCAATACAACTAACACCAAGTCATTTTGAACTGGGAAAGATCCTCTTTTGTTCAATTTCTTGATCTTTTTCCTTGAAACAATACAGTAATATTCATTTACAAAATCCATCACAATTTTCTTATAGGAAGCAACTCCGTTGACATCCCATATGCGATTCAACACATCTTGCCATTTAGGTGGAAGAGTGTTTATGAAAAATCGCACCATCTCTGACTGTGACATAGGATGACCGTTCCACATGACCTGTTAATTTTCCCGTTGACTTCAAGGACGTGATCAATTAAGTCACCTCTCTCCCATCGATGATCAATCGAGTTCAAATTATCAACTTAGACATGCCTATCCCTTTGTTCATCTCCAGAAAGCGCGAATAGGTGTGCGCAACTTTAGGGGAGCATAGTTCGCAACAAATGCGAGAACAAATAAGGGATCACATTATAATCCACATAGACTTAATTGAAAAAGAAACACATTCTTTTCCCCCCCTTTTTTTTGGGTCAACGGTCAACGGTCGTCGGACTGGTCGGATCAGATGGACCGGTCGGGCCGGTCGGACCGCTCGCGCGGACCGACCGCATGTGCCTCACGCGTGCAGGGGATGATGTCACGCAGACGTCATCCGGCACGTGTTGGGCGCGTGCCTGCGTCCGCGAGTCGGGTCGGGTTGCCGGTCGGGTGAGGTTGCCAGCCGGTGACCGCCCGACGAAACGTCGTCGGCGATGACGTCATTGGTGACGTCATCCGAGTGGTTACCGATCGTTGGATGACGTCACGATGACGTCATTGCGTGACGTCAGCACGCGTCGATCCGCGGACCGGCGCGTGCCGGTTCGCCTGCCGGCGGCGTGCACGCGCCGGTTCGCCGACCGACGAGTGTGCCGCACGCGCTTGGCGATCCAGCACCTTCGGGTGCGTCGCGCCCACGCACAGTGCCTTCCGGCCACGCGTGTGGGCGTGTGTGGCGTCGCCCGACGGTGCTCGACGTATCACCAGACTCGTCTCGATGTCGCCTTTCTTCCTATGCCATCACAATTTGATTTCGACTTACAAAAGCTCGGAAAAATGGCTGAAAAGCACTCGGGTGTCGGGATTTTTGCCCCGATCCGTACGGCCGAAGTTCTTTCATGAAAAACTCAATCAAAAACATCAAATTGATCGGGAAAAACGTGAACTAGGGCTCTGATACCAATGTTGGGAATAACGGATCCCCGAAAACCGGATTCGACACTGAATCGAACCCCTAAATCAATGCGGAAGATGAAGCCCGGGAATAACACGTATCGCGATCATAAAAGACACCATGGTTGAGCGTACGCTTGTCGGCATGGTACGGATTAAACACCGACGCCGACAAAGAGGAAGAGATTTGGCGCTTGTTCGGTCGATGAAGCCTTGAAGGGGAAGAAAAGCGATGTATCTTCTGTTTTTCCTTTGGGGAGAGAGAAGCGTGAGAAGAGAAAAGACGTACGTTATTTTCTTTTCAACCAATTCATTTTTCTCTCTCTCCTCCCTTTTATATGCCCCCATCCACGGGCCGTCTATGTGCCGGGCCTAAGCGTAAAAGCAGTACGGACGGGCCTTAAGCCCATCACCAATTAAAATCATCACCATTTTTCAACTCCTCGACCTGATAGAGACTGCGCAATATAGACGTTCAACCAACTAAAAACAAAGTACGGATTCCAGGGAATCAAGCAAAAGCTTATCTAGGATGAACAAAATGAATGACATGCATGTCAGGTTAAATTCATGCGGGCACACATACACAAATAATTCATCATACGGAGTTTTACTACCTTCTCCGCTATTTCACTTTTACGTGCACACAGTAATCATACCTGAATCAACTTGTCATGGGTCGAACAATTCTCGGTCCAAAGTGCTTTCAAGTCCAATCCACCGGTAACCTCCGAAAGGGGCCCTCACTACATCGTCCAATTTCAGACTTAGCATTCCCACGAATACATAAAACAGAGAAGTACCATCAAACACCAACACGAACGTTGGAAGTAAATTTAACAGAGGAAAAGGAGAAAATAAAAACGCGAAACATGTAAAAGCTAAGAAAATTCGTGCATGAGCAACGTGAGCGGAGTTCAGAAAAAAAAAAAAAAAAAAAAACCCAGATGCGGAACAACAATTCGAGCTAACGAGGGTCTAGTTCCGAGAGAGGTGAATCGCAAAGTTGCAAGATAAAAAGTGAAGTAAATCGATCCAGAGATGAGAGAGAGAGAGAGAGAGGCACTCGGAGTTTTTGACCCTGTAATTTCCCCAACGCCGCCCCTTCTAGCTACGCCACTTCGGAATGAACGTGGCCTTTGCAAGTTAATGGAGATTTATTATTATTATTATTGTTATTGTTGGTTTTTTTTTTTTTTTTTTTTTTTTTTTTTTTTTTTTTTTTTTTTTTTGGGGAAGGGGGTGCCGTGGGCTATTTTGGTCAATGAACATTTTCATCGATTTGCTGCTAGGATCCTCTACTTTTTCTAGTTTTCGATACTTGACCCGTGAGTATTCTAAATACAAACGATGGGTGCGAGCACTCGCGAGTTCGACAACTCGTGCAGATTTAGATTGAAAATGGACGGGCGTGGATAAATTGTTATCGCTTGATCTCAATGTTCGGTTGCGGACGTTTCATGAACAAATCTCTTGGGCTTTTAACAAGGAAATTACAAAAAAAATCATAAATCTATTGTAATTATGTAAATTCAATTCTAAACATTTTCTTTTCCAGTCAATTTTGGCCGAAAATCATTGATATAGATGATGGCCGTCCTATGTGACATTACTAACGCTAATATGAGTAATTTTTTTATAATAACTTTTGTCATGCCCCAAACTTCGAGCGCGCGCACATCCTAAGTGGTCGATAGAATTTTGCAACATTCCCAGGACTAGTCGCCGATCCTTTTCATTTTATTACACATGCGAAAGCAAATTAACTAATCCCCTGACAACAACAAACATGAGATAGGAAAGTAGGACAACCAGTTTTAAATAAAATACACTTTCATAAACACCTCAAACTTATACAGAAGGTATATCTCATAAAGTACTAGTGAGCCACTTATGCTCCTAACCCTTCCGCTTCAACCTCCAGGTTCTTCACACTAGGACTTGAAAGTGGTTATTCAATAACCACTGAAATGTAAATCTCAGCGAGTTCTTCCCCTAATCTCCCGATTAGTATACCAACTCAACTCGGTGTATCTCTTCAGAACCATCTCACAAAAAAAACCAAGGATTAACAATCAACAATCAATAGTCGATTCACATACATTCTTACTTGGTATGCCATACCCTACACGTCATAGCTCAACACGATACACGCAATGCACATGGTCATTAGATGATGCAGTTCATCAATCACATATGAATCGCGTTACAAGCGATCTCACTTAGCTATTGCCACATAAATGCGTTGTCTGAGGTAAAGGCGTGGACGCATCACCATCCCTCATCCCAGCCCAGTATTATCCTCTTTGGCCCCACACTGGCGCGGACGAACCGCCATCCCAGGCCACCCCTCAAGGCTTTGTTCTCAGTATAGCGGAAGTATATGTGAAACGCGTTATCGATTCATGCGTGCGTGCCATAAATAGTGTGTTCAACTCATGCATGACTAGAACTAAAGATGCCACAATTCTCATGCGTTCTTACACATTAATGTGCCACACAGCATACATCGATCAATCACATGGATCCTAGTCAATGCAACAGATAAACAATCTTCTGGCATAACCGGGCATCGTCTCACACCATCGAGCATGGCGAACGTCTACATCTAGACGACATTCCATATAGGAGCATCTGCCCAGCCTTCATTGCGACCAACATCCGTTGACGTGAGACATTCTCAAAGGAGCATTGTCCGACCCCAAAGGTTTGTGACGGCATTTCATATCATTCATGCATTCATTCAATTTCGGCTCAGGATACCGTGCATTGTGACTTAAATCCTCAATTAAAATGCTGATCAGCCTATTTTCTTCATATTATAAATACATGGTACAATAATTATGTGTGGGGATACAGTCAGATCAAACTAGAAAATTTGTGTCATCTCTTTTAAAATTCCACAGTTTGGTATAGTATTTAAAAACACTTTCGGCGTCCAAAACCCAACACCCAGTATTTTCTAATTAAATACCAATAGTCTCCAATCATTATACTATTGCACAAAACATCACCCAATTCACACGGATGCCCATGCATTTATACATTCATTCATTTCATAAAATCAATATACATGAAATTAGATCACTTTTCATTCTCGGGTGAACAGTGAACGTGAACAGTGAAATTCCAGAATTAAGTAACTAATAAATTAAATCCACAAGTCATTAAAAACATTAATTAAAACAAGTAAAGCATCAAGAACCATCACCAAACTAACATCGGTCATAATTGGCAGAAACTGGGCCTTCGCGCGTCTCCAAGTTTAAATCCAGAAATCTAACCAATTGAGTTCAAAAAATTCCCAAATTTGAATATGTTGTAAAGGACCCATAAAAGAACATTTTTTGTGAAGAAATCTAAACCCAGATCCTTCTAGATTCGGCTCAGTAAATCACTCAATCCAACACCAAAATTAGGTCCGTTCTCATAAAGTCAGTTTTTCGAAATCAGTTTGGTTTAAGATCTTAAACACGTCCATTTGATTTGAAATTTGAGTATGTTAAACTATAAGAGTTGAAAAACAATTTTTGTGAAGAAACCATTTTAAAATTCGAACTTCAAGAATTGATAAAAATCCCTAGAATCCTAAAAGGTCACCAGTTCCAGCGAAAATTGCAGTTCTGTTCGAAAATGGCGGAGCTAATATCTCCTGCTATGAGTTCTTAAAAATCTTGAAAAAAATATATGTTGTAGCTTGAGAGATCTAAAATATTTCTCTAGAATACATTGGCTTCATATTGGCAACCGATTTCAATCTACAAAAATCACAAACAGCAGACATCTAGGAACCAATTCTGAAGAACAGCCTCTGTTTTCACCCAAATCATCCCGAATGATGCAAATCTCCCTGATTTGACTAATATTAACCCATTCTAATACTAATCTAACTATTATAAATCATTACTAGTCTCTATTTAAGCCATCCTAAACCAATCTTAAACCTAATCAACCTCCTAAGCAAGTTTAGGTACTAATCAAAGGATTAGGAGTTCCGACGACATGAACGCGATGGCGGTGGTGAGGGCTATGCATGGTTACATCCAAAATTTCATGGCGGCGCTCGGCAAAAGTGGGTCTCGGCAGAGGTGGTTTCTAATTTGGCAAGAATGGCAGGCTGACGGCTCACAGATGGGTGGTGTGGCTCTTCGGCGGTAGATGGCGGCTTGCAGACAGTGATGGCCCATGGCCATGGCGCAAGATGGTGACTGGTTTGGGACAAGACAGCAGCACATGGTGCTGTTTTTGGGAGCAAAATAGAAAAGACACTAAAGAGAAAAAGTGAAGAAGAAGAGGGACGTGGGAATGGGGTTGTCGAGAGGAGGAAGGGAGGAAAGTGAGAGAGAGAAACAATAAAAAAGGGAGGGGAAGTTGCGGGGAAATTGCAGCAAAAGAGTGGCGTAGGTGAGGGGGTGAAAAAGTGGGAGAGAGAGGGAGAAAAAAAGAAAGAGAGGAGAAGTTACGGTAAGTGAGGGAGTGGAAATTGCGTGCGAAGGAGGGGGAAGCATAGAGGAGAGGAGAAAGAGGAGAGAGAAAAATAATAATAATATTGTTATCATTTTTCTTTTTCTTCAAATCTCCGATTTTTCATCCGATAATTTCTTTTTTTCCGAAATTTCGGAATGTCACAACTTTTTTACTTATTTTTCCTTTCTCTTCCTTCTTCCTCTAGTTGGTCGTTGGGCCTCGGCAACCAACTAGAGGCAACGGTCAATGAGGTTGACCTTGCCAACCTCTAGCCAAGCTCGCCCCCACCAACCATTGGCAAGGGTGAGGCTCGACCTCGCCAATGACTGGCGAGGTGAAGCTTGCCCCTGCCAATCATCGAGGTCCAACAAGCAACTAGAGGAAAAAGGAAGGGAAGGAAAAAAAGAGAAAAGAAAATAAATGAAAAATGAAAAGAAAAATATAATAAATAAATAAATTTGAATAAAATGTTAAAATATTATCAACAATTGTCCACGTCAGCGTGGACAATACCTATGTAGAACGGCTAGTGTCTATGTCATAGATTTTTTTTTTTATCAAAATTGGTAAGATGATCTGAATTGACAAAAATATAGAAGTTTTAGGATTGATTGGGCCAAAAAAAGAAAGTTTAGAACTATATTGGTTAATTGCAACAAGTTTAAGAGCTTTTTGTAATTCTCCCTATAAAAGGCAAAGCGGTTTGCTCGCGGAACGTCCACAGCCAGACACTCGGATTAAGAGATAACAATCATTGTTCTTCTTGGCACCAAGGAATGGCTTGTCCAAAGCTCTTCTTGTCTTGTTTGTTGCTTCAATTGATGTTCTGTTTTCTTGTCCCTGAGGTTGCTCAAGGTCACGGTCTCAAAGTAGGGTTTTACCAGAAGGCGTGCCCAAACGCAGAGGCCATCGTGAAGGAAGTCATCGGCCAAGTCTTGTCCATCGATCCGAGTCTCTCCGGCCCTATTTTGAGGCTGCATTTTCACGATTGCTTCGTTAGGGTAAGTAAGAGAGCGAGCTCCCATGCTACTCTTCCCACTACGCGTTTGAAGTTTTACCGTTTTCTTATAACTTGACTAGTTGCATGTAACTAAAGTTCGGATTCTAAGATGAGTAGTAATTGGCAAAAAATAAAAAAAAGAGGGTGAGAAGTTAGAACCTGGGCTTTCATCTGAAGGGGTAAAGCATGGCAGGGATGCATCAAGATTTACAAAATTGGCTTACCTGATAACAATATGATAAAATGGAAAATGGGTATTAGAACTAGTAATACCAGTAAATGGTATTCAGCTCTCAACATACTTCGCTAGATTCGTCCATGGTTGCGAACTATTGTTTTCATGAACTCACGGTTGAACGATGCTTTGTTCCGGGCTTTTCCACAGGGCTGTGAAGGTTCGGTACTACTGGAGTCCCCGACCTATCAATCCGAGAAGTACGCGATTCGGAAGCTTGGCCTTCGAGGTTACCAAGAGATTGATAGAGTCAAAACAGCGTTGGAGAAGGCATGTCCTGGCATCGTTTCGTGTGCTGACATCTTGGCCCTTGTCACTAGAGAGATTGTCGTCGCGGTGCGCATATTCATAAATCACCTCCTCAATATTTTATCCTCAATTTGATTGTGGAAAGCAAATTTTGGCCACACGTATCATAGAGGATAAGTACCCACAATTTATTTTTATTTTTTTAATGAGAAAAACATTTTTATATAGATATTGGGTTGTTTTTTCTTGTGTTGTCGCTTTAGACCGGAGCACTTTTCTATGATTGGCCACACATATAATAGAGGATAAGTACCCACAATTTTTTTTTTTTTTGAATGAGAAAAACATTTTTATATAGATATTGGAGTTTTTTGTTTCTTGTGTTGTCGCTTTAGACCGGAGCACTTTTCTATGATTGGCCACACGTATCATAGAGGATAAGTACCCACATTTTCATTTTTATATAGATATTGGAGTTTTTTGTTTCTTGTGTTGTCGCTTTAGACCGGAGCACTTTTCTATGATTGGCCACACGTATTATAGAGGATAAGTACCCACAATTTATTTATTTATTTATTTAATGAGAAAAACATTTTTATATAGATATTGGAGTTTTTTGTTTCTTGTGTTGTCGATTTAGACCGGAGGACTTTTCTATGATGTGGAAACCGGACGAAGAGATGGGTACGTTTCTATTTTGGAGGAAGCACTTAGGGATTTAATACCACCATCGACCAACATTACAACTCTGAAAGCAGATTTTGCAAAGAGAGGCCTTAGTGCGAAGGACCTTGTTGTCCTATCAGGTAATACATAATCTCCAAGTACTGCTTCAAATGCTTTGTCAAATATTTTGGAGAAATTAACGTAAGTTTATCAAGAAAAAGACTGTCATTTGAGCACGAGATACATGAACGTAATCAGCGGCACAGGGAGAAAATGTAATTTGTAACGTTAGATCAATGCCAATTCCAATTTCCAATTGACCAGGTGGGCACACCATTGGAAATTCACACTGCGCTGCCTTCTCCAACCGCCTCTACAACTTCACCGGAAAGGGCGACGCCGACCCCACGCTCGACTCCAACTATATAGCAAGACTAAAGCTCAGTTGCAAGCCGAATGACCAAACCACTCTTGTCGAGATGGACCCGGGAAGTGCGAGAACGTTCGACATCAAATACTTCGATCTCATCCTGAAGAGAAGAGGGCTCTTCACTTCGGACGCTGCACTTCTCGATGACAAACAAACCAAGGCGTACCTTGACTTCCAGATCAAGACCGGTGGATCCACTTTCTTCAAGGACTTTGGAGTGTCAATGGTGAAAATGGGTCGAATCGGCGTGCTCACCAAAACGGCTGGTGAAGTTAGAAAAGTGTGTACGAAGGTTAATTAATTGAGGATCGATGAGGAAGGCCCAAGATTGAGCATGGACGAATGGAAGATTGTTTTGGAAAGGGCCCATATCAATAAGTATGAATTTACATATAGATAATTCCTCAATATTTTGTTCATTTGCAACAAATATTTTTGTTGTTTATTTTGTTTGTCATTATGCACATCATTCGTTCTTTTGTGTTATTTGTTTTCTGTTCGTTCAGTGTTAGGTTTCTCTTAGAGTTTTGACACAGCAAGTATATTGAGAAAACCTACTATTATATTTTAAAGTTAACAAAATCTTCCGTAGTTTATTTTGAATATGGTAAATGCATTTTAAAGTGTTTGCTTTTAGAAACTAATCATAAACTGAAGATTATATCAATCTTGATTATATTCTAGCTCTGTCCAAGTTGAGTATTATGGCTGTAACTTTAAATAGTTATTTCCCGGATATCATATATTATTGCATGTATATCATCAGAGCAACAGTGTGGATGTCTGCAATATTCTTACACGACTATTATCATAGTAAATCATTTCTTTAGACTCTATGCTAAAGTTAAATATCTTCAGATTATGAAATCTATTCTTGACTCTATATATAAACATGATGCAGCCCGCATTGAAGAACAACTCTCTCGACCAAGAAGATCGGCCCGCATTCAAGCTCGACGAAACCGAGAAGCCGTATCGATATCTTGAGTCCATCCCGGAAGTTTGAAAGAAGACACCTCGAGAGCCATGAAGACGTTATGATTTTACTAGTTTATAGTTCCTAAGCTCTTTATTATTTGTCTAGTTTCTAGTTCCTAAGCTCTTTAATGCTTTCAAGTTTTATCTTTCTATCTTTATTTTTGACGATATAAGCCATCCATTCCTTATAGAAGACAGATGACTTTTGATAAATGAAAAAGCTTTCTTGAAGCAAGTATCATCGAACCTTGTAGAGTTAAATGCCTTGAAAACCAGAAGAGTTTTCACTCCGTCCTTGAAGAGTTGGAGCTTTTCGAAACCTGCATCCTTGAAGAGTTGCAGTCATCGATCTAGAAGAATCGGTGTCCCTTTCAACTTCCTTGGAGGCCTGGAAGAGCAACCAATGGAGTGTCTATCTGTTTCTGTTCTGTTCGTTATTTCCAACCCAATTTCGACCGTCCTACAGTGATTATTTCAGAAAACCCAAAACACAGAAATTGTAGATCCAGAAGCCTTTTTTCATTTGGCTTTGGAATCAGGTCGATCCGATCTGTATCGACAAAGATACAACTGTTCTCCCAAGCTCGCGCAGTGCTAAAATTTCTGCTCGTCCTGTTTCCGTGTGCGAATCACTCTCCCGATCCTACTGTTTGAGAAAACCTACCTTAGACTTGCATCAAAACTCCATTGGTTATATCATAACAATCTGACCCGAATTTCCTCATAGAAAAGTATTGATTGATTCTCAATGTTAAAGATTGTTTTGCAACGAAATTCCCTAGTCAAGACATCTTGATTAATTAACAAAATTTCGAAAGGCAAGGTATCTTGCTTAATCAAAACTATTTATGAAAATCAAGATTTGTTTGTATGAGCAACAAAAATAATGAATTCAAGATTGACATGGCTTGAAATACCCATATTTTCTCTAAAGATCTAAAATGGACATGTTAATTTCAAAGAAGGGCTGGACCTCACCAGCAAATCAATAGGATTTTCATCCTTTACTTTTTTTTTTTATCTTTTTTTCCTTTTTTCTTTTTCTTCAAATAAAAAAAACTCATAAATGAAAAAAAAAGGATAAAACTTATAAAAATAAAAAATAAAAATAAAATACAGGTGGAGGGCTCGTAGCACTTTCCTGCCTGTGGCCACCATCCCATGCCCGGCCATTGTTGGCTGGGTCACCGACACCTCGGCTCGCCTATATATGGGGACGGCTCACAATCCTTGTCGAAGTGCCAACCCTTTGCCTGTTTTTCTTTATTTGTGTTTTCTCTTTTCTTTTTTGAGAGTTTTAGTTTTTTTTTTTAATTGGCATGCAATTTTGCGATTATATTAATGTTAATTCGGATGATTTGTTGGTTTTTTTTTTCCGTAAAATTATGATTATACATTTTGATGGAGTGAATGTGAGCGATAGATGAGTAATGAAAATTTACGTACCATGTAGAAGACGGAAGTGGATTTATGTTTACCGGCTCTTCTTCAATTCGGATTCAACAAATTTAATGCGTAGCATCTTAGTTTTTTTTTTTTTTAAATTGTTACTTATACATGAATTTAGAAACGCCAATTTTAGTAGAAATTATAGAGCTCTTTTTTAAGTGGTCACTTAAACAGAACGGTTTAATAATTCATGGACGTGTCGTGATTGTATTTGTAATTAGCGTGAGTTTGTATTAGCGACGAAACGCTCTTCTTAATGCATGATTTACATCTATTGCATTATATTATATCTAGAGCATACCTCTTTTTTCTAGGTAGAAGTACAGCGCAAATGTCCAAACTTGATACAAGAAAATACTTAAGTGCACAAAATTCGAAAGGTACACTTATTAGTGCCAATTTCTTTGAAAAATGTGACATGTAAGTGCCAACTTTGACAAAAGGTATCGAAAATCCAACGTGGCTTACTTTTAATAATATAAATCGCCTACATGGCTCACTAGAAAGCTAAGTAAACAAAGAAAAACCAAAACAACATCATTTTGTCTCTTATTTGAATTTTAATATAAATATTAGTTAAATTAAATTTAAGAAGAAGAAGAAGAAGAAGAAGATTACAAAAAGGCGTTTGGCGAGGGCTATAAGCCATTGCCGCCACCTCCCCACCATTGTCGAGAAGGGCCGAAAATGGTAGGGGGAGGGTCGGCCATGGTCATCAAGCCCTAACCAAGGGCTTGCAACCACAGCCAACCGACAACGAGGACTTGGAAGCCTTCCTCCAGATTCGATGAGGGTCGCTGGCCCTCACCCAATTGGGCCAAGGGCCGTTACCCACTGGGGTGCGAGGGCTTGCAAGCTCTCGCCATTGGTTAACTAGGGTCATCAGGCTAAGGTCTAACAACCTTAGCCGACCCTTCTCCCACCATCGCCGGCCTTTCCTAGCAACAATGGGGAGGCGGCAATAAGGGCTTGCATAGCCCTCGTTGAACGCCTTATGCAATCTTTTTTTTTCTTTAATTTAATTTAATTAATATTTATATTAAAGTTCAAATTCGAGTTAAAACCACGTTGTTTCGACTTATTTAGCCACGTCAGTGTATAAAGCAACATCATTTTCAGCTTACCTAGCCACATCAACATGCAAAATGCATTTGTCTTGTAAAAGAAAACGTCACATCGGCATTTTGATTAGAATTTATCATTATTGGCACTTAATTGATTCATTTTGCTCCGATTTTGATACTTGAGTGTATATTTATGTACTTTTGGTATTTAAACATCCCCCATATCAAGTTTTGGCACTTGCCATATCAATTTTTGGCACTTGGAATGTCCGGGACTCTCTCTCTCTCTCTACATGCCTTTATCATATAAATAGATTATGTCGATTAAACAGCCCTAATAACAAGTTAAGCACTTATAATTGACATCTCACTAAAATTGATAAATTAAGTGGCGAGGTGGATTGTAAATAAAAACCAAAAGAACGGACTCAATTCATTATCCAGTCAATGACCGATTAGGCGGCTCAACTTGACAGCGGTCCGGTTTCCTATATTTCAATGTCGGCCAGTTTAACCCCGATTGGGATTAATCGCACATTAACTAGGAATTTGGTTTTATCTAAGGCAATTTTAAAGCTTAAATTTGGATAATTGATATTAGTTATACCTATATATTATCTATGGAGAGCAGAGAAAGCATAGAGCACAGCCTTGCTGAAAAACGGGTGGGCAAAGGCTAATTTAACACGCAAATCAGTACACAAATACAAGAATCTTCATTTCATAAATATATTTGTTGGGGCATCCTTAAAAAGAGACATCAATCATCTCCAAAATTTTCATATATAATGAGTAAATCGTTGAAATTACAACCCTACCTTAATCTAATACATCATCTGAGTGTTTAAGGATGCTGTTCGTTACAACTTTATTTAATCCAAAAAACGTGAATCAACTCCCATATTAAAAATTCTTGTAATAATACTAAAGGAGAATAACGACGCCAATTGTCTCTCCTTATGGTTCTCGTCCGTCAATCTTAAATTCTTTTGTAATTTTAAATTTTTTAAAAAATTTTAATAATTTTACTATATTTTTTTTTTTTTTTCTTTTTCTTCTTCCCATTCTTCCTTTGGTTGATCATCAACCTCAACCAGGCTAATGATAGTCTAAACGAGGGCCAGCGACCTCATCAACGCATCATTAGCCTCAAGTGAAGTCAAGCATCGTTAGCTGAGCCTCCCTAGCGACCGGGTGAGGTAGCGAGGCCGGGTGACGTTGTCCTTGCGATGGCTTAGCGAGCTCAACCTCACCACTTTCCCCAGTTGCGAGAAGGCTTAATCTCATCGAGAGCCAGCAATGCTCCGAAAGGAAAAAAAAAAAAAAAAAAATATTGTTCTCAGAAATAAAAAATGTATTATTTTTTTATTTCTTGATTATATTCAAAATCTATTTTGGAAATAAATTTATTCTTGAAAGTACAAAAAGTTACTATATGGATTTTATTTTTTTCCGGATAAGTTAACTAACAGAGCCATCGAAAATCAAAATGAAAGTACTGTTCAGGAGAGAAATTCCCCCACACTTCAGACCCCCAACAACCCCTTTTGTTTCCCTACTACGGAAGCTTGATTGTACTCCCTCAGAGAGAGAGAGAGAGAGAGAGAGAGAGAGAGAATCCCCTGCCATTTACTCCACTGCTGCAACTGAGTGACTTCCTTCACCCACTTGAAGTAGCGCAAATTAAGTCCCTCAGCTCCCTCATAGGGACTCTCCACACATGCACACACGCACCCACACACACACACAGAGCAAAGAGAGAGAAAATCCCCTGCCATTTAAGACCCCAATCCCACCCCCATGTACTCCACTGCTGCAACTGAGTGACTTCCTTCACCCATTTGAAGTAGCGCAGATTAACTCCCTCAGCTCCCTCATAGGGACTCTCCACACATGCACACACGCACCCACACACACACACAGAGAGCAAAGAGATAGGGAGAGAGGGAAGAATGTTCGCAATTGAGAACAGGCTGAAAGGAGACCCCAGGCTCCGGGCCATTCGGGTCATCCCCGACTTACCCAGATCAGGTGCGGGTTCCTTTCAATCTCCAACATTTTCGTGCCTCCCAGATTCATTCCTTTTCTTTCTCTTCTTGTGTGTGGGTTTTTGGCGATTTTCTTCCCATTCCTAGCGCAATTTCTTGAAAATTTCTGGCTTTGGCCCCTCTGTTTGTGAAGGGCTAAGGGCCTACATGGCAACGTTTCTGTTTTTCTTAATTTTTGTTCTTTTGTTCCTCGAAACCAAAAAAGAATAGAAATCCGATTGGCAACATCAATTTACTTTTCTATTCTGTTATTTTTCTATTAGAATAGAAAAGTAGTCGAGGAATAGATTTGGAATAGAAACAAGAAACAAGAAACAAGAAAAAGTAACTTCTTGCTCCCGAGAACAACTTCTAGAAATAAATCCATCTTTCTTTTCCATTTTTCTTTTGTTCTTCTTCCTTGCTGCAGCCACCGCTGGCTCCCCTACCAATCGCCAACCACCTCCAGCTGCCCGCGGCCATCATCGGCTGACCACTGGCCACCGCTGCTTGACCACCGGTGACTGTCACCATTGCCGTCACTCGATCATCGTCGGCCGACCACCAGTTGCCATTGCTTGGCCGTCAACGATCGTCGTCGTCGTCGCCACCCAACTGTCGTCACCACAGCCCTTGACTACCAGCGACCATCATCGCCACCGCCCATAGCCCACCAACCACCCCCGTCAGCCAATGACCGCCACCAATCGCCGCCTAATCGCCGCACGATAACCACCCAACCGCCACATGACAGCCACCCAATCGCCACATGATAGCCACATGGTAGCCACACCATAACCGCACAACAGCTGCCCGACCGCCGCACGATAATCGTACGATAGCCACTCGATAGCCAACCACCAACCATCGTCACCGACCACCACCAACAACTAACCGACTATTGTCCTCTCCCACGACCGGCAGCTATCGGTCAGTGGGCTATGGACGGCGGTCATGTGGCAGCCAGCGACGACTGGCGATCAGTGAGCAAGAAGAAAAAACAAAAAAATACGAAAATTTATAAATTGCCCCAAACACATTTCTATTCTTTTTCAATTTCAAGAATAGAAATTTTGTATCATTACCAAATACATTATTTTACTCAGAAATTATTCCCCGGAGTAGAAATAAAAAAGTAGTTACGAAAAGAAACTATTCCTCGGAGTAGAAATAAAAAAGTAGTTACGAAAAGAAACTATTCCTCGGAGTAGAAGCATTGCCATGCACACCCCAAGACTCTAGAAAGGCAAAGGCAAAGAAACATAAAACCATTTTACACGAGAAATGGCTTTAAATCCCAACATTGAGCTTAGCCAAACCGTGGCTCACTAGCCACAGCAATAAACATTCGACGATCGCCGAATCGAGGTTGAGACCAACAGTGGTGAAAACCTCCGTGAAGATGAGCCAAGGCTGCCTGAGTCTGAGTGGATCATCTCCATCAATAAGAACCTTGACCGAGCTTAGCAAGACCATAGGGCACGCTCATGGGCAAAGCGCTCTAATTACCAAATCCCAAACCATCTCAAGGATGGCAAGGAGAAGGCTTGAGTCCCCCAGATTGTCTCCCTCAGTCCGTACTATCACGGTGACGAGCGCCTCCGCAAGAAGGACAAGGATAAGTGGCGCAGCCTCATGTGCATGCTCTGACGTAAAAATCAGAAGATAGAGGACTATCTAGACGCGGTGAAGCGGGTCGAGCAGAGAGCTCACACCTGCTATGAGGGGACGATAAAGATGCACAACAAGAAGTTTGTAATGATGATGGTTCTCGATGGATGCTTTGTCATTGAGTTGTTCTGGGGATACTCCATGGGGTTCGATAAACTTGGTTACACTCCTGATGACCCCGTTTTCTCCTTGTCGTAGAGTTGGATGCACATTATCTTACAGGACATGATCTTGCTCAAGAATCAAATCCCACTCTTCATTCTCGACCTACTATTCTTCCTTCAGCTCGACCAACCTAACCAGGACGGGGTCTTGGCCAAGTTAACGCTCCAGTTCTTCTACTCTCTAAGGCAAATAAACCACCCCTTTAATTGCCTCGGCAGGAGAAAGTTAGAGTTTGACCCATTACCCCTTAAGGGTTAGCTCCATTGCCTCGAATTGTTCCTGGTGGAGAATCCAATTCAAGGACAACACAAACTGGGCTACAGTTCATCCACTGTGTGATGGAGCTTTGGAAAAAAAAGGGATCAAGTTCAGAAACTGGGAGGTGAAGGGTTTCCAGAACATCCAGTTCAAGGACGGAACCTCGAGATTCCCCAGCTTGTGATCTAGGATGCGACGAGGTCGTATTTCCTCAACTTGGTAGCCTTCAAGCAGTGTCACTTCAATTGCGACAACGACATCACCTTGTACCTGTTCTTCATGGACAACTTGATTAACTCCGCCGAGGAGGTGGGGCACCTCCACGATTGCGGGATCATGGAGCACTTGCCAGGGAGTGACTTTGAGGTTGCTCACCTCTTTAACCAGCTTTGCAAGGAGGTGGTATTGGTTGGCAGCCATAATTATCTCTCTGGACTATCTAAGGATGTGAACACTTACTCCGGCAACAAGTGGAATGGTTGGATAGCCATTCTCGAGCTTAAGTACTTCAGTAATCCTTGGTTAATCATTTCCTTAATTGCTGCTTTCATTTTACTTTGGCTCACTTTGGCATAGACCTATTAGGCCCTGTCTGGTAACCATCCAAATAGGGCCAAATTCTGATTTTTTGTTCCTAGAATCATGTTTGGTAAAATTTTTGTTCCCGAGAACAGATTGGGAGTAGAATCAAGAATAAAAAGAAAATGTGATTCTTGCTCCAAAATCAGAATTGAGAATCAAAACTCTTCTTCTTCTCTTTTCTTCTTCTTCATCGACCACCATCCCACGACCGCCGCCCGCCGCCGCTACCGGTCGCCGACAACCGGTCCGACAAGCTCACTGGAGGCTCGCCAAGCCAAGGCTCTAGCGAGCTCGCCAGTGGTCAGGCCAAGCTCGCCAGGGCAGGGCGACGCCTGCCTAGCCTCGGTGAGGCTTGCCCAACCCCGCCAATGGCCAAGCAGACCTCACCTAGCCCCGGTGAGGCCCGCCTGGCCATTGGCAAGGCTTGCCTTGCCAAATCTAGCAAGGCCAAGCCTTGGCAGTGGTTGGGTGAGCCTCGCGACGCCTAGCCTCGCTGGTGGCCAGGCGGACCTTGCCTAACCCCAGCGAGGCCCACCTGGCCATCGGCAAGGCTCACCCAACCCCATCGGTGGCTAAGCAGGCCTCGCCGAGCCTTAGTGAGGCTAGCTTGGCCATCGGCAACGCTTGGCCTTACCAAATCTAGCAAGGCCGAGCCTCACCCAGCTGTCGGCGAGGCTCGATCGACGAGGGCCAGAGACGCTCTTGTGAGGTTGTTGGCCCTCATCTAGCTAGTCTTCGGTTCAGCGACTAGTCGAAGAAGAAGAAGAATAGGAGAAAAAAATGAAAAAATGAAAAAAAAATGAAAAAAGGAAAACAAAGAAAAGGAAAAAAATAAAAAAATTATTTAAAAATTAAAAGAAATTGATTTGGAAGAAAAAAATGAACACGGTACTAAAAGCAATTCTATTCTAAAATCAGAAATTTTGTACAATTACTAAACACGTTCTTTTACTCAGAATCAGTTCCAGGGAACAAAATAAAAAATAATCATTTCTGATCAAAATTTGTTCTCGAGAATAAAATCGTTACCAAATGCGCCCTTATGGAATCTTTGGTTACTACGGGCTAGGTTCTTGATTTCTCGTAGAGTGGAAATTATCTTATCAACATTTTACGAATGATGAATCTCTAGTGAAAATCTAGAGTTGGGATTGTGACTAATAGACTATTAGGGTGCGTTTAATAATTTTTCTATTCCTATTAGAATACATTTGCTGTACGAATTATAATTTTTTTTGTGCCACAAAATTTCTTTCAATATTCTAATACTTTGTTATATTTTTGTTTTTTTCTTTTCTTTTTCTCCTCTTCTAGCCGGCAACAGTGGATGGTGATCGAAATTTCACCATGCAAGCCCCTAGCAACCAATTTGCAAATGAATCTGTAAAATGTGTTGGCCTCACATCTATAGAAAAGATCTAATTGGTCGATCTCAAACTACGTGATGTCTATTTTTTTTTTTATGTAATTTCGAGTTCAATGGGGTAATATACTTTCTGAAACCCATCTTAGCCTTTTTATGTCAAATTATGACTTTTCACTGATAAATCTTTCAACATTTTTGTAATTCTATTAAGTGTTTAAATTACGCGACGGATGTAACATTTTCAGATAAAATCGAGCTAAAGTTGTAAAGCATTCTTTTGAGAGGTGATAAAAAAAAAAGGGGCTAAAAAAAAATTAATAACAACTCACCAAGAAAAGGAAAAGTAAAGTTTGCCTTTTTGCTACGCCAAAAGAATATCTAAGGGCCTGCATAGCAACGTTTCTTTTTCTCCAAATTTCTGTTCTTTTTTTCCCCGAAACCAAAAAAGAACATAAATCCATTTGGCAATGCCAATTTATTTTTCTATTCCCCAGAATAGAAAAGTAGCCAGGGAATATATCTAGAATAGAAACAAGAAACAAGAAAAAGTAACTTATTGTTCTCAAGAAAAATTTCTAAAAATAAATTCATTTTTTCTTTTACATTTTTCTTTTGTTCTTCTCCCTTGCTTCAACCGTCGTTGGCTCCCCTACCAATCACCAACCACCTCCGGCTGCCCGCGGCCATTATTGACTGACCGTTGGCCGCCGCCGCCCAACCACTCGCAACCATCGTTGTTGCTACCGCTTGATCATCATCAAACGACCGCCAACCGCCAACGCTTGACCGTCAACAAACGTCATCATCATCGCCGCCCAACCGTCATCACTGCAGCCCTTAACTGCTAGCGAGCATCATCACCGCTGTCCACAACCCAACAACTACCCCCGCCGGCTGACGACCGCCATCCATCACCACTCGACCGTCGCACAACAGCCATACCATTGCCGCACGACAGCCGCCTGACCGCCGCATGATAACCACACGATAGTTGCATGACCGCTGCACCATAGCCGCCCGACAATCGACCGCTGACCATCATTGCCAACCATTGCCCACAACCCACCGACCGCCGTCCTCTCCCGCAGCAAGTGGCCAGCGGTCAATAGGCTATGGGCAATGGTCGTGCGGCGGCAATTGGCAGCCGGCAGCGACAAGCAGCGGTCACGCGGCAGCCGACGGCGGTTGGCAATCTATGAGCAAGAAGAAAAAATGAATGAATACAAAAATTTATAAATCGAACCAAATGCATTTCTATTCTTTTTCTATTTCAAGAACAAAAATTTTGTATTATTACCAAACACATTATTTTTACTTAGAAATCATTCCCCAGACATTGAGCCATTGGCTACTACAGGCCAGATTCTTGATTTCTCATAGAGTGGAAATTATCCGATGAGCGTTTTACGAGTGATGAATCTCCAGTGAAAATCTAGAATTAGGATTGTGGCTAATAGACTATTAGGGTGCGTTTGATAATTTTTCCATTCCTATTAGAATACGTTTGGTGTACGAATCATAATTTTTTTTGTGCCAAAGAATTTCTTTCAATATTCTAATACTTTGTTATATTCTTTTCTTTTCTTTTTTTTTTCTCCTCCTCTAGCTGGCGGCGGCAGCTGGTGATTAAAATTTCACCGTACAAGCCCTTAGCGGCCAATTTGCAGATGAATTCAAAAGATGTGTTGGCCTCACATCTATAGAAAAGTTGTGATTGGTCGAGCTCAAACTACGTGATGTGTATTTGTTATGTAATTTCGAGCTCAATGTGGTAACATACTTTCTGAAACCCCCGTCGACTGATGACCATCACCAATCATCACCCGATCGCCTCATGACAGCTGCACCATAGCCGCACGACAACCGCCTGACCGCCGCACGACAACTGCATGACAGCCGCACGACCGCCACACAACAGCCACCCAACAACCGACTGCCAATCATCGTCGCCAACAATCGCCCACAACCCACTGACCACCGTCCTCTCCCACGGTGACGACCGGCGGTGTTGACACCTGATTTTTGGTCAATACATCATTAAAAAAGATAAGTCCAAATTTTGTTACCAGTTTACGAAATTCGTAAATTGACCTCGCGCGTTATAAAAATAAAAAATAAAAAATAGAGAGAAGACCTCAATTAGCTCACAATTAATCATCACCGTTCATCAAGAATGCATCGTGGCCATTGAAATGGGCATGTATTCAATTAGGGGTGCTCTTAACAAACCAATTAGCTAGGAAGATCAAATCCCTACCCTTGGATTAATCCAAGGGCTAAGATTAAATCTTGCTTTAGACTATATAACAAATTTTCCCTCCAAAATGGAAGGGCGACTCATTTTCTAGATCTAGTTTCTCTGACTAAAATTCTCTCTCTACATCTCTCTCTCGGATTTTTCTTCTCTCCGCATGCAATCGAACAAAGAAAAGGGCAGAGTGATTCTCTCGACACCAGCCCCCTCTCTCTCTCTCTCTCTCTCTACACAACAAGCTCATAACTTAGAAGGAAATCCCTCAACCGAAAAGAAGAATCGGCAGAAGAAGATCAATCGATCGATCACATCGCTCCTTCCCCCCGCCTCATGCAGAATTCAAGTCGATCGCGACCATCGTCGGCAGCAGCGAGCAACATGGTGGAAGACAAGTACAACCGGAAGAACCCAGCAGTGAAGCGGATCCTGTAAGAGATCAAAGAGATGCAGCCCAACCCCTCCGTCTCCGTCAGTTCTCTGTTGAGTTCCCAGCTTCGCTCTCACTCGATTCCGGAGATCTCTAGATAACTCAAGCCGGCCTTGCGTCCGGTTCTTGCTCTAGCTGGCAAGTGTTGGTGTTTTCGGATCGTTTCTGGAGGAGACGAGTTGCGTTGCTTTTCTTGTGCGAACTTCGGGAGGAGATTTATCCATTGAAGTTGCAAATTTGGCCATCCACGGTGTCCTTCCAATAATCCTCAATGCTCCAAAGGTGCTATAGTGGTTTGGCGTATGCTTGATTGAGCTCAAATCACTTGGATCGCACAAACAGTAACTATCGACTGCTCGAGCTTGATGAAGCGAGGTTGTTCTAGACAATCGGAGCTAGAGCTCACCCTAGGGTTCTAATTTTGTCATTTCAGCATGTTTAAGATGTTATAATGGCCTTAAGATAGCTTAGGATGAGCTTGATTGGCTTAAGCATGCTCGATTGTTTGAATATGCTTGTTCTGCAAAAATAATGTCTCTATGACAGATCTGAGAAATGCTGTATTATAAACTCGTTACTATTTTTTTATTTTTTTATTCAATGTCTTCACGAGAGTTGAAGACGACTCAAAGGCCTTTCCAATGACCCATAGAGAATTCCGATCTGATGTCATTTACTACCTGAAAATAGATCGGCATTTAGTGCATGTTTCTGGAAAATTGTTGTATTCTAACTTGTTCTCTGTTAAGGATGACCTTCTGTGCAAATAACTTGATACGAGCTGGTTGCTATGGTTTTCTGTGTTCGAAGTCTTCATGAAGACCGAAGATGGTTCAAATATATTTCCAATGAACTATAGAATGCCTTGATTGGACCTCATTTGATATGGTTTTTGCATGTCCAAAGTCTAGTCCAGAATCTGTCAACTGTTTGTTTTTCTGTTAACCAGATGAGTGATCTGAGAAATGGCTTGATATCAGCTTGTAAATGTGGTTTTCTGTGTTCAAAGTCTTCACGAAAGTCGTAGTACACTTCATGGGCTTTTCAACGATATAAATTTTGCACCGATTGGCATCCATTTTTCCTATCAATTTCATGTCCGAAGTTCTACCGTGTTCTATGATATTGATGTAATCTTGTATTTTGGACAACCTGATCTGTTTCAAAATTTTGTGTGCAATTTTTTTATTGAATTGGACTAGGGTATCTTCATGAGATTTAACCCTAACATTCATACCTAGTTGCATAAAAAAATGGAATTTTCTTACATCATATAGATAGGATTAATCACAATTGGTTCTGGTATGTGCTGTTGTTTCTATTACTGATCTAACCTCCAAGAGAAATGTTTTTGATTGAGCTTATTAATGATTATAGAAGATGCCTTCTAGACATACTTAGAGCATATCATAAGCTTCACGATGATGTATGGAATGCCTCATTTGAAGATCATTTACTATGTAAAAACCATGCATCAAGTCGATATGTCGCAACTGAAATTGTCATGCATTTTGCCCCTAATGACAAGTCACATCAATGTTAATGAATTTGTGTGACCTTTTGCACATGGATTTAGGGTTAAATGTCTTAATCAAACTTGTTCTTCACATTTAGCCCTACGTCATGTTCAAATTTATAATTTTCATGCATTGATTAGGTGGCTTAACAAGACAATTATCATACATCATTTTCCAATCTGCTCATGATTGATTTGCATGCTTTAGCAATTGTTGCTTTTTCGGCCATGAATTTGGCCTTACTTGAACTTGGCGCATCTTAGAAAGTCTTAGTGCACGTCTTAATTTTTCAGATGATGCTAATTCTGCATCATTTGCATGTCATTTGACCTAGAAATCTATTTCTAGTTGAAATTCGGAATGCCTGCTTTGCTTTTGTTGAGTCAACCTTTTGTTACTTTTGTATGAATTTTTCGATAAAGATTCTAAGGTCGGATCCTCAATGAAGTTTGTTTATCTTTTTCATGTCTATATTGTGGTAAAATTTCAGATTTTTTTAGAATTTTTCGACATTGTTCACTAGGACAAATTGTTGTTGATTTGCCATGTTGTCTTACTGTCATGTTATGTTCCTAATGTGTCGTTATGTGTTCTTAAATTTTTATAAATTCATGTGTAACCCATTTTAGGAAACTTCATTCATGAAAGTTGTTCCTCATAGTGTGCTTGATGTTTTGTGCTTTTCTTAAAGCCAATTATCCATGGGCTCTACCCTAATTGCTTTGATCTTATGTGTGATGTTTGATGATTTCTGTTGTGATTCTTTGTTATGATTTCATTCTAGGATTTCTTTTAGAATATCTTGCATGCCGAATTGAGATTACTTGTCTTCATGAAAGTTGTTTTGATGTGTAAGCTTGTTTCTTTCATTGTATGCACATAGTTATAAGTTTCTTAGGTTAAGATTAGATTAGAACCCCGAAGATGAAAAAAAAATTGTGAAGATGGTGGAGGTTGGTGTCCATTCCAACCATTATTGTATAATATTCATTTTTCTGACATATGTCTCGGGTTCCATTTGTTGTATAAAACCCGACGAGTTGTGGGTTTTTGTATTTTTCTTTTCTTTTCTCCTCCTCTAGCCAGTGGCGACGGTTGGTGATCGATATTTCACTTTATAGGCCCTTAGCAGCCAAATTGTAGATGAATACGTGAGATGTGTTGGCCTCACATCTATAGAAAAGTTGTGATTGGTCAATCTCAAACTACGTGATATGTATTTGTTATGTAATTTCGAGCTCAATGTGGTAACATACTTTTTGAAACCCCCACCAACCGACAACCGCCACTGATCATCGCCCGACCACCGCACGATAGTCGTACCATAGCCGCACGACAGCTGCTCGACTGCTGCACGATAACCGCACGATAGCCGCACAACCACTGCACAACAACCGCCCGACAACCGACCATCGTCCTCTCCTGCAACCGGCAGCCGCGGGTCAGTAGGCTGTGGGTGGTCGTGCGGCAGAGATTGGCAACCGACAGCAACAGGCGGTGATCGTGTGGTGGCAAGCGGTGGCTGGCGGCAGCTAGCGATCTATGTGTAAGAAGAAAAAATGAATGAATACAACAAATTATAAATCGTATCAAATGCATTTCTATTCATTTTCTATTTCAAGAACAAAAATTTTGTATCGTTACCATACACATTATTTTTACTTAGAAATTATTCATCGAAGTAGAAATAAAAAAGAACTATTTCTAAAAAGAAACTATTCCTCGGAGTAAAAACATTGCCATACACACCCCAAGACTCTAGAAAGGCAGAGGCAGACAAACATAAACCCATTCTACACGAGAAATGACTTTAAATCCCAACATTGAGCTCAGCCTAACCATGGTTCACGACCCATAGCGAGAAACATCGGACAGTTGCCAAATCGAGGTTGAGACCAACGGTGGTGAAAACCTTCGTGAAGATGAGCCAAGGCTACCCGAGCTAAGCAAGACCACAAGGCATGCTCATGAGCAAAGCACTCCATTTACTAGATCCCACACCATCTCAAGGATGGCAAGGAGAAGGCTTGCATCCCCCAAATTGTCTCCCTCGGTCTGTACCATCACGGTGACGAGCGCCTCTGGGAGAAGGACAAGGATAAGTGGCACGGCCTCATGTGCTCAAACGCAAAAATCATAAGATAGAGGACTATCTAGACGCAGCAAAGCAAGTCGAGCAGAGAGCCTATGCCTGCTATGAAGGGATGATAAAGATGCACAACTAGGAGTTCGTAATGATGACCGTTCTCAATGGGTGCTTTGTCATTGAGTTGTTCTGGGGATACTCCATGGGGTTTGATAAACTTGGTTACACTCCAAATGACCCCGTCTTCTCCTCATCGCAGAGTTGGACACACATTATCCCGCAGTACATGATCTTGCTTGAGAATCAAATCCCGCTCTTTATTCTCGACCTGCTGCTCTGCCTTCGGCTCAGTCGACCTTCCCAGGACGGGGTTTTGGCCAAGCTGGCACTCCAGTTCCTCTACTCTCGAAGGGCGACAGACTGCCCCCTTAATTGCCTTGGCAGGAGAAGGCTGGAGTTTAACCTGTTACCCTATGAGGGCAAGCTCCATTGCCTTGAGTTGTTCCGACGGAGCCTCCTATACCCGGCAGCAACCTAGCAATCATCACAAACTAGGCTACAGTTCATCCACAGCGTGACGAAGCTTCAAAAAACGGGATCAAGTTCAGAAACTAGGAGGTAGAAGGTTTCCAAAACATCCAATTCAAGGACGAGACTCTCGAGATTCCCCCGCTTATGATCCAGGATACGACGAGGTCACATTTCCTCAACTTGGTAGCCTTCGAGAAGTGTCACTTCAATTGCATCAACAACGTCACCTCATACATGTTCTTCATGGACAACTTGATTAACTCCGCCGAGGACATAGGGCACCTCCACGATTAGGGGATCATGGAGCACTGGCTTGAGAGCGACGCCAAGGTCACTGACCTCTTCAACTAGCTTTGCAAGGAGGTGGTATTGGTCGGCAGCCTTAGTTATCTCTCTAGACTGTCTAAGGATGTGAACACTTACTCTGGCAACAAGTGGAATTGTTGGATAGCCATTTTCGAGCTTAAGTACTTCAGTAATCTCTGGTCAATCATTTCCTTAATTGCTGCTTTCATTTTGCTTGGCCTCACTTTTGCACAGACCTTTTATGGAACCATTGGCTACTACGGGCTAGGTTCTTGATTTCTCATAGAGTGGAGATTATCCGATGAGCGTTTTACGAGTGATGAATCTCCGGTGAAAATCTAGAATTAGGATTGTGGCTAATAGACTATTATGGTGCGTTTTGTAATTTTTCTATTCCTATTAGAATACGTTTGGTGTACGAATCATAAATTTTTTTGTGCCATAGAATTTCTTTCAATATTCTAATACATTGTTATACTTTTGTTCTTTTCTTTTCTTTTTCTCCTTTTCTAGACGGCAGCGGCGGCTGGTGATTGAAATTTCACCATACAGGCCCTTAGCAACCAATTTGCAGATGAATTTGTGAGATGTGTTGGCCTCACATCTATAGAAAAGATGTGATTGGTCGATCTCAAATTATGTGATATGTATTTGTTATGTAATTTTGAGTTCAATGTGGTAGTATACTTTCTGAAACCTATCTTAGTCTTTTTATGTCAAATTATGACTTTCCACTGATAAATCTTTCAACCTTTTTGTAATTCTATTAAGTGTTTAAATTACATGACAGATGTAATGTTTTGGATAAAATTGAGCTAAAGTTTTAAAGCATTCTTTTAAGAGGTGATAAAAAGGGGCTCTAAAAAAAAAGGAAAAAAAAAGAACTCATCCAGACAAGGAAAAGTAAAGTTTGCCTTTCTGCTACGCCAAAAGAACATCTAAGGGCTTGCATGGTAACTTTTCTGTTTCTCCCAATTTCTATTCTTTTGTTCCCCGAAACCAAAAAAGAATAGAAATCCGTTTGACAATGTCAATTTATTTTTCTATTCCCCATAATAGAACAGTAGCCGGGGAATAGATTTGGAAGAGAAACAAAACAAAAAAAAAGTAACTTCTTGTTCTCGAGAACAATTTCTAGAAATAAATCCATTTTTTTCTTTTTCATTTTTCTTTTGTTCTTCTTCCTTGTTGCACCCACCGCTGGCTCCCTTGCCAATCGTCGACCACCTCCAGCTGCCTGTGACCATCGTCAACCGACCGTCGGCCGTCACCTCTTGACCATCGGTGACTGTTGTCATTGCCACCGCTCAATCATCATCGGCCGACTGTCGTCGCTTGACTGTCGGCGATTGTCATCGTCGTCATTGCCCAACCGTCATCACCGCAGCCCTTGACTGCCAGCGACCATCATCACCGCCACCCACAGCCCATCAACCACCCTCGCCGACCGACGATCGCCACCAATCTCCACCCGACCGCCATACAATAGCCACACCATAGTCGCACAATAACTACCCGACCGCCACACGACAACTGCCCGACAGCCAACCACCGACCGTCGTCGCCAACCGCCGCCCACAACCCACCGATCGTCATCCTCTCCCACGACTGGCAATCAGTGGGCTGTGGGCGGTGGTCATGCGATAGCGATCGGCAGCCAGCAGCAGCAGGTGGCGGATGACAATAGCTGCGATCTATGAGCAAGAATAAAAAATGAATAAATACAAAAATTTATAAATTGCATCAAACACATTTCTATTATTTTTCTATTTCAATAATAGAAATTCTGTATCGTTATCAAACACATTATTTTACTCAGAAATTATTCCCCGGAGTAGAAATAAAAAAGAACTATTTCTGAAAAGAAACTGTTCATCAAAGTAGAAGTGTTGCCATGCGTACCCTAATGTTCCAAGATATAACGACACTGCTGCTGGATCACTGAGTGTTCAAAGACGCAGTGGACGTTTTCGTCGCCCGGTACCGTGACATGGACATCTCTGTCGTTTCAGGCATGTGTTTTTCTTGTCATCTCCAATTTAGAGTAAAGTTCTCATTTTGCCGGTTCTGCCTGAATTTTTTCTTTTGTCCGTGTTGATGGGCAACTGTTTTAGAGTTGATCTAACACTAGTTTCGTAAAGTCCAAGGGAATTGTCATTAACTATAGCGTTGGTAAACTAAATGTTACCGAGTCGGTAGCGACAACGAGGAAAACGGGGAGAATCTCACGAGTACTGTCAAAGCTGAAATTTTGTGAGACCTCGTTGATTTCTTCGTACTGTCAAAGCTGAAATTGGTGAAAACAAAAATCTTACCTCAGGGTTAGAAGCCAGGGGATTCACGTTTGGTCCAGCAATTGCATTAGCTATGGCCGCGAAGTTTGTTCCTTTGCGTAAGCCCAGGAAGTTGCCAGGTTCATGTTTCTCTTCTTTTGGGTCTTCTTTATAATCTTTACATGCTTTATCTTGCATTTCTCCAACCGTTGTAGGTTTCTGGTGCAAAATTGAGCTGTGGTTTTATACAGAGCCACGATTGTGCATGATGTGGCTGGAAAGATCCCATGTTTTTCTCTACCGGAGCTGATGCTAGGATGGCCACACAATTATGTTTTGCTTGCAGCGAAATTCCTTTTGTGTTTCGGTAGTAGTTGAGTACTAGAAAGAAGTAGATTCGTGCAGCTTTTGCGATAAAAAAATCTTGTTCAAATTGCTCTTCCAAGTGTTGTAACTATTTCTTCTATCAAGAATATTCATGCAGTTGTCTGGCAGGGCATGCAAGGTTTTGTATTCGTTAGAAATTTTCCTGTAGTGTCAAAACTAAGGTTCGCATGCTAAAATGGGTTCCATTCCGACAGTATAAAAAATGAATTAGCTCAAGTGTTGATTGGTTAATTTGATTAACGAGTCTGTTTAACTAACACAATAGGAAATGTACTAAGTAGATGGATGATAGAGGAAATATTATCTTGAAAAGTTACACGTTTGCTGTTTGCCTTACGAAATATGAACCTCAAATTAATAACAATGCAAATGCTAGTAAAGGTTTGCTCAAGTACTCATATATAAGTAAAAACTAAGGATGCCCTTGGCAATGTTATTAATTTGAGATTCGAGAATCGTGAATCGTATAGCTCATTTGTTGTATTGTCTATTGTTAGATTTTGAATTTTATAGAATAACTTAAATAGAAGGATATCTCACTGAAGCCTTACTATTACATGCGATAATATAGAAAGAATGTAATTGGACATATAAACTCATTTGGAAGAAATATCACCTGATCATGTTAGATGTCCCCAGACGACCTATGTGAGAAATTCAAGAAAATAATGCCTCTATAAATAAAATAGTAATATGTGAACATTCACAATATGAGGAGTCTGACCAAATTGTAGGGAATCATACTCAATGAGATTCCGATGCATATCTGGCTCATAGCTAAGAGTTGAATCGTTTTGTGTGTAAATCGAATCGGTTCATACGATTTTAACAACATTGGCCCTTGGTAAGTGGAAATATTTCAGTTTGCTGCTCTCATTTTCAGGGGAAACAGAGTTGGCAGTAGAACGTGTGTGAAAGCCTTTCTTATTTAATCTTTTTTGAAATTGAGGGCATTATTTTAGAAAGCTGAAAACAGCTAAATGTTCATTCATTGGTTTGAAACTGGAACAAAAATACTGAAGTTTGATAAATTTACTCTGTAGTCTTTATTATTTTAAAATCACGACTGGGAAGAGAGTGAAAACAAGCAGCACTCATGCAACTTGATTTTTTTTTTTAAATCGCGACTCTTATTTTTAAATTTGTCTTGTAGCAAATCTTGTGGCTCTCACGATTTGGACTTCTATACAACGTTCTAAAGCATTCATAAGTTCATATATTAACATGTAAAACCATATATGTCAATATTCTTGTGAACTTATCATTTTTGTTCATTTTCAAGTTTGTCGAAGAGAAGTAAAAAGTACAAGTAATAAGAAGTTCCCCCCTTCCAAACAAGCTCCAGAAATTTGTAAGTTTGTAAAAAAGAAACGGTTAGTGAAATTTTTTAGAGTAATCTAAAGGAGGATCTACAGAGTGAAATCCATATACTACACTGCATTTCTTGCTATCACTCCTTTGTTGATAGTGTTTGGCACGAGTACCCACCGTATTACTGGAGCTGGTAACTCCAGTTTCTTACATTTAGGGAGGGGTAAAAACCGCATTAGAGATCTAGTAGTGTTGTCAAACCGTGGACAAAGCTAGTGTTTGGGGAGTAGTGTTTCCCATATACGTAGAGATCACGGAGGGGGTCATGTTAGTGTAAGTTGTGGAAATGATCTCTATTTCATACGTGGTCTCGTATGTCTATGTTAGGGAGAATTACCAAAAAAGTCCTAAACCTATTACAATAGTGTCAATTAAGTCCTAAACTTTTTTTTTTAATCAATTTAGTGCTATGATGTTTACAAATGCACCAATTTAGTCTATTCGGCCAAAATTGGCCGGTCGACGCTCATCCAAGGAAAACGACATGCAATTTTTTTATTTTTTATTTTTCAAAATTTTTAATATTTTTTAAATTTTTTATTTCTTTATTTCTTTATTTCTTTTTTTCACCTTCGCCTTCCTATGGTTGGCCGACGTGGGCCAGAGGCGAGGGTCGGCGATGCCTCGCCAAAACCGGTAAGACCCTTTTTCGATCAAAACCCATTCTTGCACGGTGAGACCTCCCTTACAATCGGAATTAGTTACCACATAATAAGACTTTTCCATCTCGGTCGAAGGTTATTTTCTTACAAAATAAGGTCGTCCCTTCATTCCCTTTTCTCACCAACAACCCCTGATCGTCATCGTCCATGGACAAAATTTAGGTGTCTCTCATCTTTGAAAAGAATCTCTTCAAGCTCCCATTCAAAAAGGTGAATCTGTTGACACCTAAATTTTGACGATTTATTTAAGTGTTTATTAATTGTATTGGAAAATTAGGGATTAATTTCCAACCCCTTAACAAAAAATTTTCATTAAAATTGCATCACATATAGACATTAGGAGCATTTGTCACTAGTTTTAAAATTTATCAAAAAAATTTACAAAAAAATTAGAATAAAAAAATTCGAAATTTTAAAAAAAATAAAAACAATTTTTACTAAATTGCATCGCATTTTAGCATTAGGAATCTTTGCATCACTAATGATAATTTTTATTTTTCCAAAAATTTTGCTAATTAAAAAAAAAGAAAAGAAAAAAAAGAGAAGAAAATCGAATGAGGCCGAGTAGAGGGCTTTTCTTCGTCCGTGGGCTCGCCGACCTATCTCTTTTCCTTTTCTCTCTTTTACACTTGGGCCGGCCCATCTCCTTTCATTTTGGCCCAGCCCACGTGTAGGTCTTGTTCCTACCTCACACTGGTTTGGCTTTGGCAGAAAAAGAAATGTACAAACCAAGGGTGAGGCAGAGGATCACGAAGTAGAGGATCATGAGGGCAGAGGACAGTGCGATCCCAGGGTCGGAGATCAAGCGGCCACGACAGGCTGGCGATGGTAGAAGCCATGTGTGCTTGTCGTTGGCCGGGCTTAAAGAGAAAAGAGCAAAGAGAAGATGATTTGGGGGGTGGGGTGGGCTCAAATGTTTTTTTTTTTTTGGGTCAAGAGAGAACAAAGAGCACCGGAGAGAGCTAGAGGGAGCTGGAGTGAGACCAGAGAGCTCGAGAGAACGGAGGGCGAGCTAGAGGGAGAGGTCTTCGGCTAGGAGAGAGAGAAACGGAGGGAAAGAGAGAAAACACAGAGCGAAGGAAAGGGAGAAGAAGGAGTCAGGAAGCCCCCTGGAACGTCCAGCTGCCGGTGAGCTACCGACCACCACTATAGCCCTAGTAACCCAGTGGTACAAAGAGAACAGAATTGAGAACCAGGGGAAAGAGTAGGGAGAAGAGGTGAGAACCAACCGAGGTTACCGCCACTGATGCGCCTGCAAGTCCCCGCTACCGCCGCCGACGTGTCCCCGAGCCATCATTCCCACCAGAATCCAGGTTGGTATTTCATCGAACACCTAGTGAGCGGTTTTTGAAGTTGAGTTGGCCGAAGCTCGTTTAGTCCATTTTGGGCAAGCTCTGTCCTCCGTAGGTCTCCTATAGATCGCCGCTTGTTTACTAGTCACTTGCTGAGAACCTTAAGCCCGCCTCGAGTTCCAATTAGGTCGGAAGTTTCCTAGTCTACTCGTGCCCACCACCTACTCACCGAAATGCCCTAGTGAACCACAGCGTCGACGTTCCTCCGCCGATTGCCTTCATCGCCCTCGACTCCGACGCCGATGCCTCCGCCTCTACCTTCGCTCCTTGACGCTTCCGCCTCCGCCTTCGCAACCCTGATACCAATGCTATTGCCAACATATGCCATCTCGGCACCCTTGGTCGTGACGAAACAGTTGCGACCAAGGGGTGTGGGCCAAGTTGGGCTAGATCATAGATCTAGCCCACTCGGTCTTTCATTTCCGCTTGGGCCCATTGTTTGGGCCCAAGTCGGGCTAAGACTAGTCCCAGATCCGGTCGAACCTAGCCCAACTAGACCGGATCCGGGCAAGCTTGACCAGCTCGCTTGACCGGGTCGAACCCTGGGTCGAGTCAAATCGAACCCGACCAAGTTCGGCCTAAAAAATATATATATATATATATATTTTTTTATTATTTTTAAAAAGAGTTTTAAAAATTTTAAAAATTTTATTTTTTTAAAAAAAGAAATTTCGAAAATCCAAAAATTGTAGGGTTTGGTTAGAAATTGCTACGTGTTGTTATTTTAGTGTAATTAGGCATTTATTTGCTTGTATGTTGATTATATCGCATGTTTAATTTGCATATATTATTATATTTAATTTCGTGTGTCTAATTTTAGGACAATTAGGATCTTGGTAGCTATAATTATTATCTTAGTGATTGCGCACCCGCATGATCACCTCAGGTGTTAGTAGATAAGTGTAAAATCAATCCAAACTGCCTAACAAAAATCATTTATTTTAAAATGAACAAGATTAGGTACCGAAAGGGCACTAATTGGCTAATTAGTGTAATCAAGTCCCTGACCCTAGTTTCTCTAGTTGCATAGGAAGTAAAATATACTCCCATACCTCACTCGGTTTCTAGTTGATCCTAATAAACTAGTGGCGACTTCTTTTTGCGAAATTCTTTAGAATACCCCATTGTCACGAGAGGTATGGGCTTGGGAGAGCCCGTGCCTAATCATGGGTCTTAGGTTCGTCATTTAAGCAATATTCTTAAACCTATTCCCTCCCCCCGAAAGTAGGTCACGACACTTGTCATGCACCTGCTCTCTAACCGAAGAAGTAGGAAAAAGGAAGCTATCTAACATCCTCTTTTTTAACTTCTCTTCTTTTGTTTTATTTTCAAGTTTACATAGAAATTGAGAAAGGGTTTATCTTTGAAGTTGCTTTTTGGAATCTCCTCACTTCTCTCTCTCTCTCCCTCTCTCTCTATCGAGCCCTCTCTAGAGCAGCATGCTCTCCCTTGCACATGTAGTCTCCCTTCCGCAGCATCTATCAAACGTCAATGCATTCTACTCTCGTAGTCGCAACCTCACCTTACGCCTCGTTCCAATCAAGTTGCTCGAGCCTCGACATCGACTCATTTCCCTCTCGCAGCCTCACCTCTCGCCTTGCTCAATGTCAATGCCTTCCCCTCTCGCTCGACGTCAGCGCCTTTTAGGGAGTATTGTATTCTTTGTAAACTTTAATTGAACAGAGCTCTTCATCTGAAAAACCAAAGAATGTATTTTCTTTTTCTTTTTTTTAATATAAGGACGAAAAGTGATTTAATCCATTCGGACCGACCAGACCGCACCGATCGGTCTGGTCCGGTTCCTGGTTCCAACACCAACCGGTCTAGTCCACCCAAAAATTGGGAACTGATCACCCCTAGTAGCAACATCGTGTTGGGAGGCCATTGTCCACGGTGAAGAGCAACCACGTTTTGCCATGGTCACAAGAGCGGCGGGGTAATGGTGAGTGGCCATTGACGAGAGAGATAGCAGATGAAGAAGAGAAACCAAAAGTTGAAGAAGGAAAGAGGAAATGGTCAGGACAGAGATGGCGAGTGACGCAGGGTGCGGTGTTATGCGACTTGTGAACGGGTGGGTATTGTGTTTTTCTCCTGCGAACTCCAATTTTATTTCTTATTTTTTAGAGAAAAGTAAAGAACTGTTGTTGGAACTAAGTTCTTAAATAATTAATGTACTCCAGAGCCCTGGGTGCAGAATATAGACTAGATCTGAAGCATGAAGTTCTTGACGATTTTCATAGATCCATGCGTAGAAAAAGGAACAGGAGAACAGATAATGTCTAAAAAGATCAGAGTATTAATGGAGTCTTTATGTTATCTACTCTCCCATCACAGGCTTTTTCAATTATGACAGGTCATCATGGTCTTGAGCTTCTTCTCCTGAGAGATCACCTTCTGAACAACATTCAATGTTGCAGTACTTCAGCTTCTTCAAATTCGACACATCAGGTAAACTTTGCAATGAACTACAGCCTCCGATGGCAATCGATTGTAGGGATTCCAGTTTGTCAAGACCTTGAATCTCGACCAGTTTTCGACAGCTCCATAGAAACATGTCCTTCAGACATTTTAAGTCAGATAAGTTGGGCAACGTCTGCAGGAGGGGGCAACAATCAATCGACAACACCTGTAGCTTCTCTAGTCTTTCGAGCCCACTGAGCTCGCTTAACTCCAAGGAGGACACTTTCAGGCACCGTAATGATCTTACTCTTTCAAGGCCTTGAATATTGAAAATCCCAAAACTGAGACTTAACTCCAACAATTTCTGCAAGTTGGAAAGATCTATACTTTGTAGAACATTGCAGTGGGAAACTGTAAGTTTCCTCAAACAAGAGGGAAGCAGTCCAATGTGCTGGAGGCTCTTACAGCGGACGAGTAGAAGTTCTTTCAGACAACAGAGGTGATCCAAATCAGATGGTATGCTGGTGATGCTTGTAAGTTCCAACCTTAAGTACTCCAGTGTCAATAGTTTCCCAATCCACCATAGGGGGTAAGTTATATCCGTTTCCAAAGCTGTGGTGGAGGTTGAGGTGGGAAAACCCAATTTCAAATTTCTTAGATTCGACATGTTCAGAACATCCACTGTTGAAGAGACATACAGACTTATCAAACTAGGGGGAAGCTCTGGTACTTTCTTCACACGAGTTTCTGTTAATTTGAAAATCTTCAAGAAAGATAGTCTCACAACATCACTGGGAATCATTTCTAACGGACAATCCTCTCCATGAATCTCTTCCAATTTCTCCAACATCCCAATTTCCGCCGGTAGCTTTGTTATGGAACTTCTGTCCATCTTCAGCACTTTCAAGTTCTTAAGATGTATAATCGAGTTAGGCAACTTTATAATTTTTGTGTCTGAGATATTCAATTCAACTAAAGATTTCAGCAACCCAATTGATTCTGGAAGTTCTGTTAGCACTTGAACTCCACAAACGGACAAGTACTCGAGATTCAAAAGTGATCCGAATGAGATGTCTAGAATTTTTTGTAATTCCCTATATATTGGAAATATAAAGAGTTCATATTTCCTTCTATTTACTCTAGATTTGACTACTTTAGGTAACTCTTTATAAGCTTTTGGTAGGGTCACCCTATCCATGAACAGCTCAGTCAGAGAACCTAATTCAGGAAATATCTTGAGAGAACAACATCCATTTAGATTTAAGTGCTTGAGACGCCTTAGTTGACTAACGGATGGATCAATCCTCTCCAAATTCTCTCACTCCTCAAGAATTAGTATTTCTAAGGATGAAAGTTCCGATAGGTCTGGAAGTTCAGTCAACCGACGGCAATACGAAAGATTAAGTACCTTCAATCTCGTAGCCACCTACAAATCATATTTTTTTCAAGAAGTTGAATTAGTAGAAACTTTGAAGGACATAACCAAAAATAATATTATTCCATCAATGTAACCATAAACAAATATCCTGAATGAAGAAAGAGCTACACCAAATGTCATACTTCACATTTTTTACTTCCATTCTCTTTATGCGACAGAATTTATTGAATTTACAATAGATTTAAGCCAATAAATATTGTCTATACCTTATATCCTCTATTTACTAAACGAAAGTGCATAATCAAGATTTTCAATCTAACTAGTATTCGAGTTTATCGAAATATTTGCTCAATGTGTTAGTTGAGAATTGTGATGGAAATGAAAGTAATATAATATCCTATACATTACCAAAATCAAGATTATAAGACCTAAATAGAAAAAAAAAAAAAAACAATCAGACTTAACACAACAAAAGTAAATTACAAATAACTTAGCCCGAAAGAGTAATCCTAATATAATATAACATACCTCTCAAGCATAAGGTAACTTGAAAGAAGTCAATTTGAATTTGGAGAATAGATCCAAAAAACACTCAGATGGGTATGTCTTGGTGAATATATCAATAGTCTGGTCAACAGATGAAGTGGTGACGACTTGTACAGTGCCATTAGGCACATGGTATCTACTGAAATGACAATTAAAGTTCAATGTATTTGGTGCGCTCATTATGTGCTATTAGGTAATAATTCTAACTCTTGCTAACATTGGCCTTTATTGGCCTGCCAACATCTTTTCTCTAGATTCGTCCCTACCCGCGGGTTTGTTTGATAAAACAAAAGCCAAGTGGTGATACTTTAAGTGTTGAAAATTGTTGAATCGTTTAAGTACCGAAACTGAAAATAAAAAGTTGTTTTTATAACAGATGACATTAAATAATAATTTCTATTTGTTTCTTACCAAATATAGAATAGTGAACATTATTTGAAGGTTTTAACTATATAATAGGTAATATTACAGTTCTGATTGAAACTTTTTTTTTTTCACTTAACCTATTAAATAATCGCTTCCTACATATTATATTAAGTGATTTATACTTAAAACAATTTATTAAGTTATGTGGAGCTAGAGGTTATCAAAAGTACTTAACGTGGTTATCAAACACACGCTTAGTACATCCAATTTTGGGTTAGGTATTACTAGTGCCTCCAGTTCACCTTTTTAGCCCTATGTAGTAAACAAAGATTTACATTAATAATGCCCTAATTGTGCAAAATACGAGAAAAATGCTTTAAAAATGATAAATTTTCTTTATATGGATGTCTAGCAAATGTTTTCAGAGAACTTGTTAACAAAAACCTTTTAGATTTTCTTAAAATAGCATATACGGAAGAGAAAAGTATTTTCTTGTAAGTGCCAAAAAAAAAAAAAGCTTACTATGATCACGACAAAAAATACCTTAAATTACATGATTATCCCCTTGTATTTGTCATTGAAGATTTAATTAAGGTACTTGGGGGAGAGAAGAGAGAATATCCCTGAAAATTAGAAACCTCTCCTCATCATTTTGTACAAGAATTTGTGCACATGTATAATTGTTTGTATTTCCAACTTTGGATTGCATATAATTGATTCTAAGAGTGAATATACATAAAATGGAAAATTTAGTTAGGCTCCATTTGGTTCGGTTTTGGGAGTCTAAAGTCCCTTGGCCAAATACAAACGTATTTGGTTCGATTTTTGGGTGACTTTGGTAAGATGCAATTGCATCTCCAAATGACTCTAAGGACCCTTATTCCAAAGTAAGTCTAGAGGTCCTTTGGGAACTTGCATTTTCGGAATGCAAGTTTCGGTTACTATTCAAACTGCATGGAGAAGCCAATCGGAGGCTGATAACCGCCGACCAAGGGGTCGCATGCGCCGGCAACCGCCGCTTGAGAGTCGTCCGACCCCGGTGACCATCGCCAGACCATAGGTGACGCCTGGGTCGCCTGACCCAGGCGGCCGTCCACACCTAAATCGCACATGGGTCGCATGACCTAGGTGGCCATCACCTAAATCGCGCGACCCAGGCAATGTTCGCCTGAGGTCATGCAACTCAAGCGACCTAGGCAACCGTCACCGGGGTCGCGTGACCTCAGGCGACTGTCACAACATAGGCAATGGTCGTCGGGGTCGCGCGACCCAGGTGGCCGTCACCTAGGGTCGCGCCACTAAGGTCGCGTGACCCCAGCAAACATATGGCGGTTCGGTGGCCGGACTTAAAAGAAAAACATTTTTTTAATTTAATAAAAGTCATTTACAAATGCAAATTTTACCAAAAAGTATTTTGGCCAAAATTGTTTCTCAAAGAAAATTTTACCACACGTTATTTGCATTTTGAAAAACCCCATTCACCCAAAGGTATTTGCATATTTACAAATACATTCCCCAAAAGCCGAACCAAACGGGCCCTTAGTAAAAATACAAAAAGGAATTGAGTATGTGGAGTTTCTGGAACTTAAAAAGGAAAAATAATATAGAGAGAAGTAGGAAAGTGGAGTCAATTAAGTGCAATAGATAAGTAAAGTTTAACATGTGATTATTTTATTTCATCTTTTTAAATTTACACATTTGTCGTTGGGAAAATTTTTCTACCGATAAGTATATGGCATTTGTTTAAGAAAAAGGGACAGACATCCCTTGAAAGTAGCATTCATCCCAACACTTCTATCAAAAAATTCCAATGAAGATCATGCAATGGGATGAACAATAACTATACCAATTATCTTCCTCAACTCTATAACAATTTTTTCCTTAAGTAATTTATTTTCTTTTTTTACACACACATCAGTGTGCTTTGCTTTTCTTCAATATAATAGAATTCATCCACGCACGTTGTGTCAAGAAAAATATAACTATACGAAAATATCTCATATCTACTAGAATTCATATTCTTGAATATTAATTTCTAACGTGCACAAACTGTCGATGAAATTTTAAGCTTAGATTAGTTTACATATCATTTGTTTGGACTATTTTTTATTCAATATATAACAAAAGGGAGAGTTCATAATCGATAAGATTTTGGATTTTTCAAAATAATTGAAACTATCAAATCTATCCCTAATTTTGTCTTTGTAAGATATAATTTCTAAGAGCACAAGAGAAAAACTAAATGATTACATTGTAAGGAATAGGAGGATTTTTTTTCCCATTATCTAACAAATAGATTATTTTAATAATATTCAATGACATTGCTAATATGGTATGTGAGATCACAATCACAAGTATTTCTATTACCGCCAATGCAGCCCATTATTTAACATATGGCATAAAAAAAATTGCTAATTTCCATACTGCAATATTTATTGGTATAAGGAAATTAAGTTTGAACCTTTATAATAATACAGAATATTGATATTACAATGTTAAAATAAACAGCATCTATTATGAAAACAATTAAATTTAGAGAAGCTCCGTTTTTATTGAAATGATATTAAGCCAGACTCAGGGCATAAACCACACCTATAATAATTTGAAATTTAAGATAATCATTACTTTGAAGATAACTGATCATCGAAAATTTATATAGGTGACTAAGGTATGTGATGAAATATCTATCATGAAAAATATTAACTTTAGAAAAGCTCCTTCTTTATTGAAATGATATTAACTCAGACTCGGAGTATAGACCATACAAATAATAATTTGAAAATTAAGATAATCATAATTTTGAAGATTTCTGATAATCGAAAATTTATATAGGGGACTAAGGTATGTGATGAAAGATTATAGTTTTCATCATAATTTGAAAATTAAAAAAAAAAAATCCTAACTAAAATTTAACAGAAATTGTGAATGCAAATTATGACATAATAGCATATGTTACGAGCTTTTATGACTTCTTTTAATACGAGAGTATCAGCAAAATCAAGTTTAAAGATGATATTAATTTTAAAGTCAAAACTACGAAACATTAGAAATATTTTGAGGAATAGTTGCTAGTAGTGCTATTAAAATGCGTAATATCAATAATGAAGTGAGTAAAATTAGAAACTCCCTTCTACTGGACGTTTATAGTACGGGATGAGTAGTTTGAAGAGCATATTTAACAGTTGAATACTAAATAATACTAGGTTGCTTGTTCAATTTCACTCACAAATTTCTTATAATTTCACTAAGTTCTCTTTAGTGTTTGGCTTTTTTTGGGCATCGTATCCCTTGCATATCAGTCCTATTCACTACTTAATGTTTCAATTAACTAACCTTAAAACATCTATTAGGTACAGCTTATTGGCATAATTAAAGAACACAAAACAACGTGAATGTTAGATAATGTCATTTAAAGGCAGTGTAGGTCAATAGATATTAAGCCACAAGACATTTGATTCCAGCAAATGTATTAACAGTATCTATTCTCTATTGACTTGCATTAATGAATGTAAGGGAAATATACAGACCAATGGAAAACTAATTGCTTGATTCAAGATATTTCCAGCGACATTCTAATAGGTGAGCTTTTAAAAATTAAAAGTAATTCAGCTATGAAATGAGGGATTGGTATCCTAGACATTCTTCAAGAGCTATATTTCTTCTTTCAATTGAGTCAATAAAATTTAACTAGAAAAAAAAAAAAAGATCAATAAAATGACAATCTACAACCGTGCGACACTCGAACTGTTGTTCCTGCAAGAAAATGACATGTTGCACCTTATAATTTGCTCGTACCTTAAGTTGACTCCAGCCAGGCCAAGAACATCTTAGAGGACTCCATGATAGGTCAAGGATGACTAGATTTTTGGGGCAAAAGTTGGTTGCAAGCAACTCTGAAGGAGCATTCTTCCAAGACAGCCATCTTAATTCTGAAAAGAGATTCTTATAGTCTCCAGAGAGGTTCCCACCATCCATTTTAAGAAATCTAATACTTGGCACTTTCATAAAATCATCTGATGTCAAAATAGTGGCTGGTATAACCCCGCAAAAGTTCATACAGATTGCTACAACAGTTTCGGTTCCCTAAAATAAGGAAAGAGTCAATTCAATGTAAAGAGTTTCAAATAAAGTCTGAAATAGCGGGAAAACAATTGAAGGAAGATTTTTGCAATGAACAAAGTAGAGGAAGGTGCACTTAGACTTTTACCTTCTTTCTTTTGATCATATCAAGACCTTCTTCATGATTCCACACCCGAGAACGCTTTCCTGGTTCTTCGTAGTTTTCTTGGTACAAAATGCTCCGCCCTAAGTCTTTAAGCTGATCATGCATCCACAATTGGTTCTCTGCTGTAATTTTTACTAAGGACATTAGAAGTAGAACTTCAATCGCCTCATCCGGAAAATATCTACAGTCATTCCACATGTAATCTGCATATCTCTTATTTTCTCCAACTAGAAAGCAAGCAATATCAAGAAATATTTGTCGTTGGTGATGATCTAACGCCTCATAACTCAACAGTAACTTATCCTTCACATCCTTATGAGGACACCCTTCCATCTTTTTCAACATACTTTGCCACACTGCTTCCTTTTTCCCATATAAAACTGAGCCCATCACTTCAATGGCCAAAGGAAGCCCTCCGGTTTTTGCAGCAATTTTCTTAGATAGACTCGAGAATGCATTTGGAGAAGAGATGCTTCTAAAGGCACACTTGCTAAAAAGTTGAAGCGTTTCGAGATTGTTGAGCTCCTTAGCTTCATAAATTAAACAATGCTCGAATTGATCTTTGAATTCACATAAAACACTTTTATCTCTTGTCGTAACAAGTATTCTACTTCCCAAACCAAACCATTCTTTCTTTGCTGCTAATGCCATAAGTTGGCTCCTATGATTTGCATCATCAAGGACAATAGAACTTTCTTTCTACTAAATAATCGTTGGATCAAATTTTTCCCTTGATCGATGCTAGAAACCTCAATTGTTTTGTCCCCAATAATATCATGCACAAGTTGCCTTTGCAGATGTAGAAGACTGAAACTTGAACTTTCTGATGCTTGCCGAACATCTGGGAGAAGGCAACAATTTTCAAAATTAGCGGACAGTTCGTGGTAAATAAGCTTGGCAAGAGTTGTTTTGCCTATACCACCTATTCCACATATTCCAACAAGCCTTATGTCCTTAAATTCGACACTCAACAAATCTGTTACTTCATCCACTGCTTGGTCGATCCCGACCAAATTATCAGACAGATGTACCGAAGACACCTTAAGCTTAACCAAAACTTTATGAGCTATTTGCCGTGTGAGTTCTCCATGGCTGTATGTTAGTAGAAAGAGTATAATGAAGTTACCATCTGATTGAAATTAAACATGCATATACAAGATGATTCGGTAATGAGTTAGCTACAAAATGCTGGACGTATGAGAGAAAAATATGCATGACTCTCCGAATTGATTCAATAGCAATAGCATACAATGGATGTTTGATGAAGGTGATGATCAAGATCATGAAGTGCAAGATGATTCCTCCCAATAATTATCACAGAGTCTATTAGAAGTGAGCATGGTTCAACTGCTCCAATTCAAAACTCGAAGCCAGTAACTGAACCAGGGAACCGTTCCCGGTTCTTTGGAATTGGAGACTGAACTAGTCCACCCTACAACCGGTTTGAAACCGAACCAGACCCCTATTTTTTGTTTTGCATTTTTTTCAACTCCTTATTTAAATAAACTTGTAATTTAAAATTTGTTTGTGAGGATTCTATCCAAGAGGCCACCAAGTCGGTTTGATTCTTGAGCACCATATAGGTGGGAAAGAAAAACTTGGGGAGGCCCAGCCTGAAACCCCATCCAAATCGTTCTGTCTGTGTTATGAAGTCTCATGTTCGGACTAGTCGAAACACATTACTTCAACGGGTCTATTTAAGCTTCGGTTCAAATCTGAAAAAACCAACCAGTAGTTTAAATTGAAACAAATAAGAATTAAATCAGACCTGAAAGTGGAAAAGGAAACGGGTTTGAGGAAAGAGCAAATATTTGTTGATTTTTTTTTTAAAAGTCATATTGGCCTTAATAAAAGAAAGCAGGGGAGGAAGTATATCTTCGAGGGCACCAAAATAGATGAAAAAGTTTACAATATGCAAGTGTAGTTCTCGATGCGCATCTGCCAACCGCAGAGAGAGACATTGGGAAAAAATACATCGTACTAATATGAGGTCGCCTTGCCATGATGATCCGTCACATGATTTTCCACCATGGATGTTGCAGGTGAGATCGGCAGTGTCCAATGCCATCAGAGCAAGCTAACAACCGCCATAATTTGACTCTCTCCGTGTTTGTCGATTACAAGCGCAGAAGCTGCTTGCTTCATTCTATCCTTCCTACTTTTTTTTTCGTTGTAGATATTAGTTTGTTACAGTGTGTCAAAATGAACAGTTCAAACAAATCTGGCACAAAAGGAAAAGAGAGAGAGGGGGAAAAAGAAGAAGACGGAAACTGATCGTGAACTGGAACCCCACTTGAGCCGAACCATAAATTTCAAGTTGGATCGTAAAGGCTCGGGTAATAGATTCAAACTAAATGGTTGGTGCTTGGATTTTGAACTTGTGAACCTAGCCAGTTCTTATGGGAATCAGGTTTGAACTAGACCAGCAAGTTTAGTCCCGGCCCCTCCCCAACTTGAATTTGGACCGTTGATCACCCCTTATTTATGGCCTTACCGAAGCCAAACCTTAAATCAGGGCCTAAACATTAAAAAAAAAAAAGTAAACGGCCAAAATTATGCCATAACAATACACTCAAATCATAAGTCCACTCGATAGAATGCCTAAATAAACTCATCGATCATAAAAATCACAAAAATATATTTGACTCACGAAATTCATAGATAGAATGTCTAAAAGGCTCATTGATGGACGGAGGTTAAGTGCAAATTATGACACGTGGCAACAATCGTTTAGTCAAAACAAGAAAGGAAGTTGAACGTAAGTCTAGAAAGCTCCATCAACCGAGAAACAACTATAATTAAAAAGATTGTTAGAAGTCGTTCCAAAATTAGCATGCAAGTCAAGAAACAGCCGGCAATTTTTGCGAAAGAATATGAGGATGTAGAATGGAATCGTCCATAGAAAATAGGGGAACAATTAAAGACACCAAAACTCTCGGCATCATCTACAACACATAGACATATCTCTGAAGACAATTCAAACACTTTGAACATAAATCGTACAGCATCGATCAAGGAGTCCTGGTTTTGAAAAAGATTGTATCGGATTAGATCTTTCATTAGGTTTTGAATTTCAAATTCGAATTATGTAGACTTTCTAAGTTTAGCATTTTTCTTTGAGTATAAAGGCTTTCTAGTCTATTTGTGAGCCTTTTTTTTTCCCATTACATTCCATTGAGAACTTTGCGTTCAAATTATATCATCGAGCAAGCATGACATTGAAGGATGTAAGCAACCTACTCTAATTCAATAAAAGCATTTATTTAATAAGACTGTGATAAAGTCCTTGAGATTTCAAGACATGTTTTTGATTGATTTAAAGTCGGATTGGGTTTTAATCAAACCACTGAGTCCTTAGCGACTATAACTTGACAAAAACACGCTTAACAAGCCTAGAGCAACATAAATAATTTGGCTCTTCAGAATACAATCGGTATTCAAGCAAAAGAAGCAGAGAGAAAATGGAAGATGGAGTAGAATGAGTTAACATACCCTCTGTTCTTGGTGTCCCATCCCTTGATTCCAGTAACCTCCTTGAGTGCCTCTGCCCAGCGTTGCACAATCTCAACCCCACGTGTTTGTTCATGCAGCACGAATGCATCTCTATATACTTTGGTTTCAAGCTTCACATCGGAAGGTTCCACATCATAGAAAATGGGCATAACCTCTAGTGCCTTGGTTTTCCTACACTCCATCATGTGCTACAGCTCGCGCAAGCACCAACTACTGGAGGCATAGCCTCTAGAGAAGATGGGAATGCAGATTTTTAAGTCATCAATGGCCTGAAAGATTTCAGGACCGATCTCTTCACCAACGTCAATCCCTTGCTTGTCTATGAAAACACTGATACCCCTATCAAACAAGGCATAATGGAGGACATCTGTGAAATTAAGGCGAGTATCCGGTCCTCGAAAACTCAGGAATACGTTGTACTCAGGTCTAGATGAGCCATGGCCAGTGGACATAGTTTCTGGAGAAGAGCTCCTTCTTTTCATCTTTAGCTGTGTCTGCTAAAATTCTAAAATCAAATTACAAAAGATTTGTCATGCTTTAACAGGTACCAGCAAGTGATGTTTAGGTAAGTAAGCCAGGATCAGTTTCCATTTACATCCTGTTGCGGCATTGATCGAGAGAAATTGCAGATATGTGATTGAAGTATTAAGAAATGGCCTAAGCCCCACAAGTTGACCAGCCGATGGGGCGAGAATCAAATAAAATGTCCGAAATATGTAACTCTACATATGAAGTCACACGTCTCGTGGTGCTGGAAAATGCAACTCCAGCAAGTTTATATTAGTTCGAGATCTGTAAAATTGAGTTTCTGTTTTCGGATTTCATGGCCCACCAGAGTCAAGTCAAAGAATAAGGATGGCAAGTTGACATTAGTGTATTGCTCTAGAAACAGTATATTAAACCAATGTGATGATTAAGTTTTTTTTTTTTCTACTTTATGGTAAAGTAATATTTCTAATTAATGTTAAGGGAAAGGGAGGAGAGGGAACTTTGTGATTATGTCGTTCAACCACTAATAAAATAGACGTAAATGTATATATAGTTGGGTTTCATAAGGGACACATAATAAAATAGAACTTAAGGAGGTAATCCTCATGATGGGAGTTAGCGGAGTTTTCTTTTGTTTGTGTGTTTTTCGGAAAGCAAAACTTTTCTACTTTATTGTTGAGATTTAAAATGTTTATTCAAACATAAGAGAATTATATGTATATTTTTTATCAATTTTTATGTGCTGTGAAAATTTTATATATTTCAAGAGAAAAAACGCACAATTGTGTCGGAAATAAAGATTAAATTAAACAAAACGTAAAACATAAAAATTTTCCGATGCAAGCTCGAAACTAGTTTTTTTTTTTTTTTTTCTTTTTCTGGCTTGTGAAAGCGTAAAGTTTGAAATCGACTACTGGTGGTAGAGGATATCAAGTCAACATAAGATTTTCTAATATAAAAAAAAGGGGTGAAAGTTAGATGGTGACCCCCCAAAAAAAGGAGACAAAAAATTGCTCCTCAATCGTGATCAGAAGCATACCTACTATTCTAGGATGCTTTAAGTAGCCTGACCTTTATAGTATTAGCCTCTAAGTGATGCTTTTTTTTTTTGGAGTTACTCTATTGTACGAGTCAAAAGCAACAGGAAAGATAAATCTGAACAAGTTGGATTGGTCACTATTTTAGGTGCTTCTTAATTTTAATTAGATATGCATTTCCAAAAAAGACTGGAGAATATAAGATTATGAAACTTTGGTAACTTATATTCATTTAGGTTGAATGATTTGTTTATGCAATTTTTTTATTGAATTAAAGTTTACATATAAGGAAATTAAAATCATTATCAATTTTTTTAAAAATTTGTTTATGCCATCTATGACCCAATCTTAATACCAAAATATCGAATTACCAACTATACGCACTATTCAAAATAGGGAATTTCATGGAGATGCCTAAAAACCTCAAACAACTCAAGATTATTATTGAATACTATTGAATTAGATCATCAATAATTGCTAACTATCAAATTGGTTCAAGAAATTACCTAGTTTGAAGTATTTGTTTCCAAGAATTGGGACTAGTGACGGGCCACTTTACAACGACAAGTGAGGAGGAACGTTAGGACCAAAGCAGCAACAATGGCAATTCAGCAAGGACGCAGCTAGTTGCAGACAGCTTCGCTAGAACAAAAGGTGCAACGGTGAAGGTTTGGTGGCGTTTGCAGTCTAACTGGAAAGCTGGGGTGGCCCAGACTCTCCTTGGCGGCTACAGTGTGGATTTTGTTGGGAATATCAGATCCTCGAAAATTGGATTCGACACTAAATCGAACCCTTAAAACGAATGCGGAAGACAAGCCCAAGAAAATCACGTATCACCGATCCTAAAGCACACCACGGATTCGAGCGTACCTTGTTAGCCACAGATTAAACACCAATGTCGATAAGAGGAAGAGAAATTTGGTCATGTTCGATCCGATGACTTCGATTGGCCTTGAAGGGAAGACGTCGTCGCCTCTTTCACTTACTGTTCTTTTTAGAGGGAGAGAGGGAGGAAGGAACATATGTAATGTCAAAAAGGTACATTCTCCTTCTCTCTCCTCCCTTATATACGTCCCTCTAAAAAACAAAGAATCGTAACCCTTCATCCATGGGCCTTAATCTCTTTGGCCCGGACTTTTAGGCTCAACATGGGCGAACGAGCCTTAAGCCCATTACATAAAACCATCATCTCCCACTCGCACATGGTGGGCCGAACAGAATTCTCTTTACCTCTCTTCAACATTCATACCGGTGAATAATCCGTGCGACCATCATACTTTGAGAGCTCGTTGCTATACATCTATTAGGAATATATAGCAGCTCATAATGGACATCACACTCTGAGCAGATTTAGTATGCAGTACCCTAGATCGATTAATCACATTTATATCTCTCTTAATCTTTTTTAAATAATGATACATATATTGTATTCACAATTATAATTATCACAAAGACAGTCATAATTGGTTGACCAGTGAATACAAAACTACAATGTGATTCTCCAAATTCGATCTTCCTCTTTCCTTCAAACTCTCAATTTCAGTCCAGCTTACTTTTCTAGAAATGCCCCATTAGATCGAATCAACTTATGACCATTAGCAACATCCTAAGATAGCAAACACTAAATAGAAATCTTGAGAATAAATAAGAGTCTTGAGGGCACTAAAATTGAGGAACTCTTTTCCTCAAGAGTCTCACACGGCATAAAAGTTGAGATCAAACTTTTGCCACTCTTATTGGTCGTCTCATGCATACGTAGTATGAAATACGTATTACGGTATTAACTCCTTTCCCATGAAACGTATGTCTACACATTCAATACCATACAGATGATAGTCCAGACAAACCCAATGTCTAACTTGAGTTCACTTATATACTCATTCACAAAATTCATCAGAACTCATATCTGGCATCATAGATAGATAAAGTAAAATATTTGGGGTATTTTACTTTCAAACATAGTAAGTATTATGTCATCATCTTAACACACAGTTAAGGCGATATACGTATTTTAAGCTTGAGCTCTCGATTATCACCTAGATAATAAGCTTAAAAACAGTATCATCTTTATTTATCACACAGTAAATAGAGGCGATTACCCATGTGAGTGGGCTAATCTTATATCTGTCCGACATACTTTCTCAACTTAAAGTAATGTACTGAGCATTAAGATGCATAAAGATCAAACAAAGATTCATAGGCATTAATGATGAAAACACAAATTCATCAAATGTGAACACTTTAGGGAAATTACAATCCAGTACATCAAATTCTACGCAATTCTAGAGATTTCATATGGCCACAAAACACATCTCTAGGTATTGGCTTTGTCATAGGATCTACTACCATTTTATGCGTAGTATGTACTGTAAGTTTACATCTTTTCGTGCAATCATAGCTTTGACAAGATTATACTTGGTATCTATATGTTTGGTCTTGCCATGATATTTTGGATCTTTGGTGTACGCATTTGCTGCTTGGCTATCACAATTAACCAACAATGGATTTGCAGCACTTCCAATAACACCTAAATGATCAAAAAAATCTCTTAAGCCAAACACCTTCTTATACTACTGCTGATAAAGCCACAAACTCAACTTTCATCGTGGACAAGGCTATACACGTTTGTTTCTTACTGCTCCAACATATGGTGCCATTATTCGATAAGAAAACAAATCCTAAGGTAGATTTTCTTTTATCTAAATCTCATCCCCAATCAGCATTTGAATAGCCTTCAAGTCGCAAATCATTTCCTTAGTAATTCAACTTGAAATCAACAGTTCCCTTCAGATACCTCAGTATTCTCTTAACGGCTTTCCAATGTGCTAGACCTGGATTGGATAGGTATCTACTCACCATTCCAACTACAAAACATATGTTGGGTCTTGTACACATCATAGCGTACATCAAACTCCCAACTGCACTAGCATAAGGAACATGTTTCATTTGTTCCTTCTTTTGTGGAGTCTTTGGACACAGTCTACGGCTCAATCATTCACCTTTTGCAATAGGAGTGTCTATGGGTTTACAATCTTGCATACAAAATCGTTCAAGAACTTTATTTATATATGTTTCTTGCGAAAGAGACAACGATCTCTTCGAACGATCTCTTGAAATCTTAACTCCAAGAATGTATGCAGCCTCACCCATATCCTTCATCTCAAAGTTGGAAGACAACCAACTTTTGACATTATCAACAAACTCCATATTGCTTTCGGCAATCAGTATATCATCAACATATAATGATATGATCATAAATTGATCCTTTGATCTTTTGATATATACATAATGATCATCATCAATCATTGTAAAATCATATGCCATTATGGCATTATGAAAACGTATATACCATTGTCTTGATGACTGCTTAAGGCCATATATCGACCTCAAAAGTCGACATACCTTTTCTTCTTGGCCTTTCACTATGAAACCAGTAGGTTGTTCCATATATATTTCTTCATCTAATTCTCCATTGAGGAAAGCAGTCTTTACATCCATTTGATGTAACTCAAGATCTATACTAGCTACTATTGCTAAAATAATGCGAATCGAGGTAAATCTCACTATAGGAGAAAACGTATCTTCATAATCAATTAATTCTTGTTGATTATACCCCTTCGCCACAAGGCGAGCCTTATGCCTTTCTATCGAGCCATCAGTCTTTCGCTTTATTTTGAGAACCCACTTGTTCCCAATAGCTCCGCGTCCTTTTGGAAGATCAACCAGTTCCCAAACTTGGTTTGATTTCATTGACTCAATTTCCTCTTCCAATGCATGAATCCATTTTTCCTTACTAGGGCAATTTGGAGCTTCATTAATATTTCTTGGCTCATTCTCATCTTGTGGAGCAACCATAAAAGTTTCCCCTTCAATGTCAAAACGTCGACGGGGAATACTTTGGCAACTTGTTTGCCGTATGGGAGATTGTACACTTTGCACGTCATTCCCTATTATGCTCTCACTTGGATGAGATAATGATGATATTGTCTCATCATGTGGTTGCAATTGAGAATGAGTTGAATTCAATTCATCGCTTCTCATATTACTCCTACTTGGACAAACTCCACTAATATCACTATCTTGATCCAATGTTTCAAATAGAGAGTGATCTTCCCCTATTTCGCCCTTCTTAAGAAATTCATCATCTAAGAATGTGACATCTCGTGATTCAAATTCAGTTATACTCTCACTTTCCTGCTCACCTATGAACACATACCCTTTTGAGTGTTCTGAGTATCTTATGAAAATACTCTTCTTTCCTCTGGAACCCAATTTTCCAAACTTATGAGAGGACTCATGTGTATAGGCAGCACAATCTCATGGCTTAAGAAAACTTAAGTCCGGTTTTCTACCTGTCCATAACTCATATGGAGTGGAAATAACTGATTTGGAAGGCACCCGATTAAGTATATAGGTAACAGTTAATAACACATCACTCCAAAAAGTGATAGGTAAGTTAGCATGTGCCATCATAGAACTAACCATTTCCAGTAGAGTTCTATTTCTTCTCTCCACAACACCATTTTGTTGAAGAGTATATGGAATAGACAACTGTCTTTCTATTCCTTTTTCATCACAAAATTTTTTGAACTCATCAGATAAATATTCTCGACCTCGATCGGATCTCAATACTTTTATTTTCTTGTCTAATTGATTTTCTACCAGGTTCATAAACCTTTTGAAACAACTTATTGCTTCAAATTTATGAGAAATCAAATAGACATATCCAAATCAAGTATAATTATCTATAAAAATGATGAAATAAATAGCTCCATGCCTTCCTCTCACATTCATTGGACCACAGACATCAGAATGGATTAAATGTAGAGGAAATTCAGCTCTTTTACCTTTTCCAAATGGTTTCCTTGTCGTTTTCCGTTCTAGGCAATGCTTACATATGGGCAAATTGACTTTTTCAATGTTGCCCAACAAGCCCTCTTTGGCTAATCTATTCATACGCTGTTGGCCAATGTGACCAAGTCTAGCATGCCACACATTCACGTCATTATCATATGTATTAGGAGACGTGAGAAGGGAATAACAAACATTTGCATTAACATAATCAATATCTAATACAATGAAACCATCTAGAAAAATAATCACAATCATAGTAATCTGTATTCAAAAACAAATCCACACCTCTATTATAGAAGTTCATATTAAAACCTGATTTAACCAACATTAAAATAGACACTAAATTTCGACGAATCTTCGGAGCATACAACACATCATGTAGGAACAAAGTGCGTCCACCACGCATATTCAGTTGGCATGTGCCAATTCCTTTCACTTCAACTCTGGAGTTGTTTCCCACATAAATCCACTTAGTTCCAGTTGGTACTTGTCGGAATTCCACGAAAGATCCTCTATCCTTCGCTACATGGTCTGTCGCTCCTGAATCCATAGTCCACAAAGGATTAGACTCAGTTAAGAACACAGAACTCAACATAAAAACAAAGTTCTGAAAAGTACAAGGGGTGCATACCTTCTTTGGCTCAAGACAGTCGCGAGCAAAGTGACCTTTCTTGTCACAGTTGTAGCATTTCACCCATTGCAAGCTTTTTCATGCGAGAACGCTTTCCTCTTTCATGTTGGTTAAACTTGGGTTTCTTCCCTGAAGGACCTGCTTCCTTGCCTTTCCCTTTATCAAACCAGTTAGGGCGCTTGCGCTTGGAGCTCGAAGCTCCATTTGAGCTAGAACTAGCATGATAGAGTTCAGTATCTGGCTTAGCCGCCAAAATGCGGTCCTCTTCCAGCTTAAGATGACGCATTGCATCCTCGAAGGTTTTGATATTTTCATTATGAGTCAGGTACACCTTCATATGCTCCCAACTCTAAGGCAAGGAACGAATCACTGCTTGCACTTGCTGCTCATCTGTCAGGACATGGCCAGCATCTTTCAGCTCATTTATCATGTTTGACATCTTTCTAAGATGTTGCTTCATGGTCTGACCATGAGGCTTCTTATAAGAGTCGAACCTAATAGTGAGCTACGTTAGTCTGGTCACCGAAGTATGACCAAATCTTGTCGCCAATGCTTCCCACATTTGGTCATACTTCCATGCTGCTCAGCAACGTGATGCGAGCAAGAGAGTTCTTTCTTTTCCACGCAGCAAAAGCTTCCTTGTCTCTCTTGTGCTGTGCAGTGCTTCCTTCTTCAGGTTCTACCACGGTCAGGTTAAGAGCCTCAAGTGCTTCTTGCTCTTCCAGCACATACTGGATTTTCATTTGCCAAATTTCATAGTTGTCACCATTGAGCTTTTCACATTTGTTCAGCTCAGCAACTATGCTCTTTGTGGCTGAAGCCATTGATCTGAACATATCAGACATATATGCATGAATTATTAATGCCTATAATTTATGAATCCCTTTTGCACAGACCCATCATATTAATGAACAATTTCAAGTAAAGTTTTAGAATCAAAAGGTCACTACATTTCCAATCATCCTCCAAAAATCCTAACTTAAAACTATCATTAATATGATTGTCATATGCAAAATCAATTTTATGAAGCTACAAAAACTTCTAAACTACCCACAACAACCAACAATAACATAAAGCAAATAATAATTGACATACAATATAATAATAATGCTTTCACATAATACAACTAACATATATAGGTTGCTACATCAACAACAATCAGGTAGCAAACATTATATAAGATGTCCACAAAGCACACCTAAACAAAAAAACAGCCAATACATCTAACGCTAAGTCAGTACACGAACAGGGAAGGATCCTCTTTTGTTCAATTTATTGATCTTTTCCCTTGTAACAATGCAGTAATATTCATTTACAAAATCCATCACAATTTTCTTATAAGAAGCAGCTCCGTTGACATCCCATATGCGATTCAACACTTGCCATTCAGGTGGAAGGGTGTTCATGAAAAATCGCACCATCTCTAACTGTGGCATAGGATGACCATTCCAGATGACCTTTTGAATTTTTTCGTTGACTTCAAGGACATGATCAGTTAAGTCACCACTCTCCCATCGATGATCAGTAAGCTCAGTTATCAACTTAGAAAGCATTTTCTATTGTTTATCGGTAACTGCGTGAATAAGTGTGCGCAACCTAAGGGGAGGCATAGTTCCTGTAACAAATGCAAAACTGTACCTGCAACAAATGCAGAACAAATAAGTGATCGCATATAATCCACATAGACTTAATTGAAAAAGAAACACATTATTTTTTTCTTTTTCTTTTTTTTATCAACGATCAACGGGTCAACGGGTCAACGGTCAGGTTGCTGGGTCATCGGACCGGACGGGCCGGTCGGACCGGTTGGACCGATTGAGCCGGGTCGGAAGAACTGACCGACATGTGCCGCGCGCGTGCGCGAGCTGACTTCACACAGACGTCAGCCGGCACATGCGCGGCATGCGCCAGGCTTCATGCGGGTCAGGTCGAGGTCGGGTCTCCGTCGGGTCGGGTGATTGGCCGACCAACGGTCGTCGACAATGACGTCATCGATGACGTAATCCCGACGGTTACCGTGACGTCACGGTGACGTCATCACACACTAGTTCGCCTACCGGCGTGTGCCGATTTGCTGGCAGCGGCGCACACGTGCCAATCTGCCGACCGGCGCGCACGTGCCGGTCTGGCGACGGGCGCGTGTGCCGCATGCACTGGCCGAGCCAGTGCTTCGGGCGCGTTCGACGTCTCCCGGCGAAGGACGACCCATCAACAAACTTGTCTCGACGAGCCATTTCACCCTATGCCTTCAGAAATCGATTTCGACTCACGAAAACTCAGAAAAATGGGCGAACAGCGCTCGGGTGTCGGGATTTCTCACCCCAATCCGTATCAGCCAAATTTCTTTGCGAAAAATCAATCAAAAATCATGAAAATGGTCGGGAACACATGAACTAGAGCTCTGATACCAATGTTGGGAATATCGGATCCCCGAAAACCGGATTCGACAATAAATCGAACCCCTAAAACAAATGCGGAAGACAAGCCATGGAAAATCACGTATCACCAATCCTAAAGCACACCACGGATTCAAACGTACCTTGTTAGCCACAAATTAAACACCAATGCCGATAAGAGGAAGAGAAATTCGGTCGTGTTTGATCTGATGACTTCACTTGGCTTTGAATGGAAGACGTCATCGCCTCTTTCGCTTACTATTCTTTTTGGAGGGAGAAAGGAAGGAAGGAATGTATGTAATGTCAAAAAGGTACGTTCTCCTTCTCTCTCCTCCCTTATATACGTCCCTCCAAAAAACAAAGAATCGTAACCTTTCATCCATGGGCCCTAATCTTTTTGGGCCGGGCTTTTAGGCCTAACATGGGCGGACGGGCCTTAAGCCCATTACATAAAACCATCAGATTCAATCAATGCTTGTTTGCTCTATGCAACCTGCGAAAGGAAATCAAAAGTAGTAGAGGAAACAAAACAGCAAGCGGTGGCGTCAAGTGGAGTCGGGATGCCACCTGGAATCACCGGAAACCGCCTGGGACTGCTGCTGTGGCATTAGAATAAGCCAACAAAGCTGCTATCACGACTGCTGCAGGATGTGCTGAGCGAGCAAGCAAGGTAGAGGCGCGACAATGGGTAAGCCAGCAGCGGTTTTTAGTGAATGGCGAGGGGACGGCGGTGATGGGCAAGCCGGCAACAAGGTCTCGAGAATTCTGAAGAGAAAGTAAACCAAATTGCTAGACGAAAGCAGCAACGACACCAAGAAATTTGGCAAGACCCAGCCTTACAAATGCACATCTCACATTTCAGCCTTCGTCGAATAGATAAATGGCTTCAAGATTTCACCCACACCTCAACAAGTTTCAATCTCCTAGCCACAGAGTACTCTGCAGATCTGGAAAGAGAGGAACAACACAATTTTGTGCCAACAGAAACCGAACCCAAAGAAAATCATCAGCTTAGCCAAGGCGAAGAATCTTCGTTTTACAAATCAAGCAAACTCAAAGAAGAAAGCACACAGTGACGAAGGCTCCTTACCTCAGATTTGGAAAAATCCCAACTGCAAATGCCCTCAAAATCAATATTAACGGATCTTACTCCTCGGATTCGCCGGTAGGAGCAATAAGCTGCGTGTGCTGGAACAAAGATGGAGAATTAGGGCATGCATGGTTGCATTTTTATTTGTTGTTCATGAACAGATTTTCTGTTTTTTTTTTCCCTAAAACAAAAAAAGAATAGAAACGCGTTTGTTTGCGTTTTTGTTCTAAATCTGTTTTTCGTTCTCGGGAACAAAATTGGAACAAAAACAAGAAACAAAAAAAAAACTTGTTTCTTATTTCGGAACAATTTTTAAGAACAAATTTTCTCTATCCTTTCTTTTCTTCTCTTTTTTTCTTTTTCTTTTCTTCTTCTTTTTTCTTTGGCCGGTCGCCGCCTTGGCCATGGCTGGTCGCCGGCCTCGGCCATGGCCGATGACCAGCCGTCGAGGGCCGACGACCTCGCTGGAGCGTCGCCGGCCCCCGGCGAGGCCGAGCATTGCCAACCCTTGGCAAGGCTCGGCCTCACCTTAGTTGGGCGAGCTTGACCTCGCCCAAATCCAACGAGGCTAAGCCTTGTCGGGCCACTACCAGGCCACCGGTGGCTCGGTGAGCTCGGCCTCGACGGATCTAAGCGAGCCCAAGCTCGCCCAGCCAAGGCAAAGCTGCCATGGCCGAGGCCGGCAACCGGCCAAAAGAAGAAAAAAAGAAAAAAGAAAGAAAAAAGGAAAAATAAAATAAAGAAAGAAAAAATAAAGAAAAAAGGAAAATTAAAATTAAAAAAATTAAAAGAAACAAAAAAAGAACACAAATTTACCAAGCATGCTTCTATTCTTTTTTTATTCCCGGAACAAGTTTACCAAACGCGTTTTTCTGGTAAAAAATTGTTCCCCGAAACAGAAATAGTTTTTTTTTCTATTTCTGTTCCCTATAACATTTTTTGAACAGAAACACAAACAAACGCGCCCTTAGCGAACGGGTTTGTAAGATGGGTGAGATCCACTTTGGCTGAACGGATGGAGAGTATCGCAATGGTTAAAGAATTTGATTAGCAAGGCCCAAAATTTGATGATGGGCTTCAAAGACCGAAACTTGGCCCATTGTAGCATGAATCCAATCGGGTCGCGGACTATTTCGTAAGGGCACGTTTAGTAACGCTTTTGTTTCTGGGAACAATTTCTGATTATAAATGATTCTTTTTTATTCTGTTCCCATGAACAATTTCTAAACATTTTAAGCCATTTGGTAACTATCCAAAATTTCAATTCTCGAAATAGAATTGTGTTTGGTACCATGCTCAAAATTTCTACTCCAAATCATTTTATTTTAACATTTAAATAATTTTATTACATTTTTCCTTTTTTTTCTTCTTTTCTTCTTTTCATTTCTCTCTCATATTCTTCTTCTTCAAGTGGCTGGTCATCGGGCTGGCGACCTCACCGAAGTATCGCTGACCCTCAGCAAGGCCAGCCCTTGTCGGCCAAGTCTCACTAGCAACTGGGCAAGGCTCGCCCAACCTCGCCGATGACTAGGCTTGCCTCCAATTTTTTGAAAGCCCTCATAAGTTCTTGATACTGCTCATGGCTAATTGGCTGATTAGAATTATCAGCATGTTGACATGTAACCTGAAAAACGATCAAAAAATCCTTTTTTTCCTTTTTCTCCGGGCTTCCCATGCAATTTCCAGCAGTTATCAATTATATGATGTGGACGCTTACAATAGTCACAATATAATTTACCTTTGCCTTTGAAATTTCATTTTGATGTCATGGCATAAGGTGGTCCAATTAATGATTTAAAAACAGGGGCCATCATCCCTTCATGTGAGCCATCGGATGGAAAGGCATTCTATGGGCCGTTCGATCCTGTCATGGGCGAGAACACGCGTGGGCCATTCAATCTTACTGAGAAAGGACTTCATGAGCCGTCAAATGCAGTTAGTAGGTATGACGCCCGTGAGCCATCGAATCGTTTGAACAGATTTGGACCGTCCGATCCTTTCTTGAAGCTTTTGGGGTCTTCTCCAGAAAACCCTAGCTACCCATTCCACCTTTTTCCTTGCCCCTTCCTCGAGACTCCCTTTTAATGTGCGTTCCCATGAGCAGCCAGTGCAATTCCGTCTCCAGTCTTGAGATGGTCGGAAACAGCAAGGCGTTGGCTCTCCCTCTTGAATGACAAGCCGATAGATCTAACCAAGCGTCGACATGGGTTCCATGGTAAAGATTTGGGACTAAAACGAAAGGTATGACTCGTTCAAAATCAGGAGAAATCTGGTGATTTTTTCTCGACCCCGCATGGCTCGGTATTGTCGTAGAGTCGATTCGGGTCCTTCCAATTTCTCCTCCACCGCTTCCAACTCATTCCATAATGCCGAAAGTTTGTTGTAAATGGCGGTTACACTCATGTTCCACTGTTTCAGATCTGAAAGTTGCTGGGTTAGTGAAAAAATTCTAACCCAATCTAATTTTCCGTACATTTTTATATTTTCCCACATATGTCTTGAATCCTCCATCAGGGGTAGTCCAGCCACAACTTCGGAGGTGATGTAATTTCCGATCCTTGTTCGAACAAGTTTGTTGCATTTCCTCCATAGTCGTGTCTGCCGCTAGTCGAACGGAATCGGAATCGTCCCATCGATAAACCCGTCTTTGTCCTTGGTGACCAACGCTTGCCGAAATTCCCGTGACTAGCTTGAGTAGGTGTCAGCGCCAAACAACTACTAGGCAATGAGCTGTAGGATAGCTGCTACGCAATGAGCTGTAGCTTTGGTTCGTCAGTTGTCATTGTGTAAAGCGAGTCGCCGGGCTCCAGGTGGCCGCTAGCAGCAACAATCAACTATGGAAAAAATCCGAGTTGGGGAACTGGGTAAGGATTCGATCCCGAACCCATATTAACTTATTCGGGCATATGACCCATATAAAACAAACCCAGCCCAGTGGATGAGCCTACCCTAAGTACGGTCAGTGAGCCTCCATTAGGTTAGGCCTGCTCTCCGTGACCCTGACTCACTTGTGTGGATCCATAAAACCATGGACCAGGTGCCATCTAGACAGGCGGCCATTGGATGGACTAGCCCACAATGGGTTGTCCCTGGTTGGGCAGGGCTTGAGCCCTTTGTTCTTGAGTTAGAGCTCTAGTACGGAAACGAAGGGTCTTTAGGCATGGTGTCGGTAAGTGTAAAGCAGTAAGGAAAAAAAAGTGTTTGTTCTTCAAGAAATTCATATACCGATTCCTACACTGGAGTGCTAACCTTATTTTCCATGTTAGAGTTCATACAATAACAAAGGTGCAGTTATATCCGGTGGGCAATCAAGGAAGAAAGTTGTGGAAGCTAGGTTATGAGCATCGGCTCTAATTTTATGACAAAATCTGGAGCAAAAGAACAAAGACATGGGAGAATTTCTATATTCATTGATTGTATTCTTTAATGTACAAAAGAATCACTATATAATACAGATGACTAGCAATAAAAAAAAGAATGATTATATTTCTTTAATCTACAAGTATTGGATCTAATCCTAAATTGACTAAAATATATCGTATCTCGTGAATATATTCTCTCGAATCAACATCATATCTTCCAACACTTTTTTCATTTCTCTCAATGTGTACGACTGCAATGCATTAATGATGATGTACTTCGCGTCAACTCGACATGTGCTAGGGTTTGGATCGAATCCTGAGGAGGTGATTCGAGTCTTTGGGACAAGTTGCTAGAAATTTACCATGGAGAAAGGACAAATGTGGGAAGGAGTGGATAGGGATAATTATTATAATATCTTAATTTTTGGGCTGGGGGATGAAAGGGGGGAGGGAGGGGATAAGAAGTAGGGGTGAGCATGGTCCGGACTGGACTAGTCCACCCCTAACCCTAGGACCAACTCGCACATTATCAGTCCTCAATTTTTGGGACCAAGGCCGACCCTATTGAGCCTGAGATCGAGGACCAGACTGAACCAATGGGTTCGGTTCGGTTCCAAAATCAACCTGGGACCAACTGATAATTTTTTATGTACTCCTTGAAAAAGCGATTGAGGACCGGATTGACCCAATGGGTTTGGTTCGGTTTCAAGGTCAACCTAGGACTAACAAATAATTTTTTATTTCACTTTTTGTACTCCTTGAAAGGGTAACCGATGACTGTACCGACCCAATGGGTTCGATGATGAGCAAGGTTAGCTAAGAAAGGCAAGTGGTGAGGGTCAAGTGGGGTGAGCATCGAATGAGCATCAAATTTCAAGTGGAAAACAACAAGCCAAGCGAGTATTGAGCGACGAGCGGCACGAGTGACCCAAAGCGAGCGAGGCAAGTGTCGAGTGGCGAGTAGAGAAGTTGTTTTTTTCAATTTTAGCAAAATGAAGACTAAGAGGACAAATAAGACAGAAGAGAACGAATACTAGAGGAGGATGTCATAAGGTGTCCTTTTTGACACTTTGAGGACTCCTCACAAAAACATTTTCCTCATTCGTAAGTTATGACTATTGATGCCATAAAAGACATTAAAAACCTAAGTTATTATATAATAATGTAAAATTACTTGAACTTCTCACTAAAGAGCTATTTAATATTGTTAAGGTTGTTTATCTTAAGGTTTTCTCTATATAAAAAAATTATAAATAATATATTAGATATATATGTATGTATGTATGTATGTATAGTCAGGGTTGGTCCGGGTTGAATCAACCCGGAACTCTCAAAACCGAGGATCGACCCACATAGTGCTAGTCTAGGAATTTTAGGACCAAGGACCAATCCAGTCTCCCTGGAAATTGGACCAGGACTAGCAGGGTTGGGCCGGTCCAGGGTCGGTCTAGGGTTGACCCTAGACCAATGTTCACCCCTAATCGGTGTCATGTCTTTTTAGAACGTAATTAAAATATGAAGTCACATCAATATGTTTTGTTGGTCAAATTGAACGGAGTTAATGAAGAGACTTCATTGTACTAATTTAATAAATTTTAGGACTTGATTGAATTATTTGAAAGTTTCAAAATTCTATTGTACTTTTGTGGCACCCCTGAAACGGCCCCCGATCCGTTAGGGTCGCCATAGTTACGTCCTCTTGGAGCATACCTCTGAGACCAAAGAAATGTTTACATAACTTATAATACCTGGGGGTTTTCATTATTTTCTTTACTGGTCCCTGCGCAATTAATATGGCGGAAGCATAATTCGACTACCCTTCAACAAAATATAAAGTGACACACACCATACTAAAACTTTCATAATTTAGGCCGAACACTTCTATTTATATAAGGGATGGACTATGATAGTTGATACAACAAAATGCCGAGGTCTTTTCGTGCCTGGCGATTACCCAAAAGAAAACCAACTTCTATCCTTGGATATCATCTGCATCCGTCCATCACTCATGTGTCGGCGTCCAAAAATGCATCTCCCCGCTACCCTCGACTCCGAGATCATATCCAACAGTCCGTTGGCCGGCGGTGGTGGTAGCACCCTCAGAAGGCGACCATCCATACGGACAAGGACTGATGTGTACTCCTGGTGAATAAGCCCAACAGAGAGGCCTACCTCAAAAGTCAGAAAGATCCTCACGCGCTCGAATACTAGCCCGTGCACCCTAGGATAACGGTGCTCTAACCACTCCCACTGTAGGTCAATTAGTAGTCCATAAAATATACCAGGAGTCGCAGGCAGCAGCGGCATTTTTTTCTTTTAGTCTGAAATGTTAGTCCCCAAAAGGGGTGAGTAAAATCACTCAGCAATAAAAGATCCATTACACTATATTATGTAGAAACTATAATCATCCAGATGCATACAAAACACCCTTATCATTTATATATATATGCATGCCATCAAGGATCTATTTTACTTGCACCACATTCATAACAACAATTTAATGCCATAACAAACACATTTTCAGTACCGGGTGAAACTCACTCAATTTCATAAACAAATTCTCACATCATGCCACATGCACACACATGCACTCCTTTAATGCACCGGTTTTAACATTCAAAGAAAAGTTTCATTCCTCGGGGATCAGTGTTTGCATCCCTCCGGGCTTTCGCACCCAACCTGGCATCGCGAGACCCTCCGGCACAAACCTCCGGGAATCCAGAGCGTGTTCCGTCACACCCCTGGGCATCTCGCACCCCACCTGGCATCACGAGGTATATCCAGGGCTCGCCATGAAAATGGTTGCCCCTTCCCTCCGGATTTACGTACAATCCCTACAACCGGGCATCCCGAAACTCCCGAGGACCCTCCGGCACAAACCTCCGGGCATCCAACGGCATCGACACACTCGACCCTTGGGCATCCTGACACTCCCGGGGCATCGTCGACTCACACCTCCGACGGTATCATTCACATCACAATATACATCTCATTACCAAATACATTTTGATGCAATGACGTCATGGGTTCCATGGATTTATAAGACTTTATCAAATTTTTCAATGTCATGTGATATGCTGAATATCAATGCATCTATCAAGTGAATAACAAATAATAACTCAAGATACAATGATTCTTAGAACAAAATGAACAGTTCATAGCAAAACAGTGTAAAAACCAGAATGCACGCCTTCAGTAGAGACTTCGAAATAACCAGCAAATGATCATGAAAAATTCTGAAATTTTAACACGTTATAATTGAGATCTAGAAGAAAATATTTTGTTAAGGACACTAAGCCAGATTCGTTATGTATAATGAGTAGTAGTTCACACCATTCAGTTCAGAATTCTTTTATCACAGACTAAAGTTCAACAGCAAGCACTGCATTTTAACAAAGATTTAAACCATTGTATTGATACCAAGAATTTCTGATAAAATTATATACTCTATTTCACGCAATTCCTCACAACTTCCGTGAAGAAATCGAGATCAAATTCATATTAGAACTCTTCATAAAATTTCACCAAATTACAAGATTACACATGAAACTGCACTAGATTAAGCGAATCCCATAAATTTCCATTTCCACAGTAACTATCTTGCTTCCACAAGTCTACTAAAAATCAGTCTTTCATCAACAAATCAACAGGATCAAGATATACACAAAACCAACGTAATTCCTCAATCTCATGATCTCGCTTTACTTTGATTACTCACAATTTAACATTCTAATTCCAGAACTCAATTGTTTCCAAGTGTATTGTACCATACTAGACAATAACAGCACCACATTATATAGATTCATGGACTTTCATCCACTTGCCTCAAGTCCTAGAGTTCAACAGCTAGAGAGTTCGATTTGGCGATGCGGCCCGACGGCGGCGAAGACAAGCGGCGTCGACGGCGGCAGCTCACACGCACGGCAGAGGGCGGTCTCCTCTTCCTCTCGCCTTTCACTCCTCTGCTGTTCACTCACAATTTCTCTCACTCAAACCCTCTCTTTCTCTCTCAAGTTTCGCTCACTCTCACGAGCACACGGCCACTGGTTTTGCTAAATCCAGTTAAACTAAAGAGATGCATGTTTCGGTGGATGCAAGGGAAATGGACAGCTGGGCTGGACGTGTCTTCAGCATGTCTTCCCTTACATTTTCGCTGGCTACCCATACACCAGCAACGTGTCATCATTCAGCCATGCTTTAGTCAACTTCTCTTCTAATTAGTTGACTTAATTGTCGACTATTAATGGGGTCTTTGGATTATATTGGGTTAGTAAGTTAATGGACATGCAGTCCCTCCATAACAAAGCCCAAATAAATAAATAAAAACTTATCCTTAAACTTGCACAAATATGGAGCATTCTCGGTTCCATGGTCTTGGTGTTTCAATTTCTTTTCTTATCTCATGTGCACTCAAGTGATATAATTGTGTCGAGTCATCAAAAGAAATATATGTCGATGATCTATTCAATGATTGAACCCTTAATAAACATGAGATATCGGTCCGTCAATGGAATCAAACAATGCTCATGCACAATACTAATAATATCATTTGGCGATGCTTTTATTGATCAGTCACTGCCGTCGCACATCACGGTTTGCGAAATTCTCGGGTGCCACAACTTTTGTGATGAGTTTCATGACTTGTGGTGCACTTGACCAAAACAAATAAGCACTGACTCGAACTTCTTAGGTCCGGTCGAGCTCATGTAAAACCTTCCTTCATGTGATTCCTCCATGGAGATAGGATCTTTTAATTCCATGCACTTTTTTTTGAGTCCCAACCATTATAAGAAAGAAAAAACCTCATAATCAACAAAAGGTAGCTATCTATCTAATGGGTATCGGAAATATTTAGAATTTAAAAAAATTGACCTTTGAACAAAGATTCGTATGCATTCATGCCATGACACACGCACCCATACATTGCCACATATGACAGGGCAATATTTCATTTTAAATATGGCCGAGATTTTACATATTTATATGTTAAGAGGTGGATATTTTTGGTTTTCGGCCACTAGTGAGTGGGAGGGGAGCTTTTGGCTGTAATTGTGCAGCATACTCGTGAATTGTATCCTGAAGAAATTGTGAGTGTTTTGGAAATGTGACAAAGTCTTGTGGTAAGCATTTGTGTCTTTTCTACGAGGTTGTTTTGTGAAAAAAAATGAATAGGCTAAACACCATAAGTTATTGGCATAACTGGGTCTAAGAATCACTAAAGAGGGCTATGACTTAAGTGTGATTATAATCTTTATCATATCTCCTTTGTCTATCATGGAACGTTGTGCTACTCTCCTAGTGGAGTTGGTTACACTGACCAACCACATAAATATGATGTTGAATTAATTTCCTTAATCTATTTATTAAACTTTTTGATCACTTGTTTTAACAAAAAAATTGGTATAAAAGATAGTTAGGCTGAGTTGAAGTAGATTGATGGCTACAAAAGCAAAAAATGTTAAAATCAACAAACTTAATGGGAAGGACTTCGATTCTTGAAAATGCGTATTAAGGATAATATGTACTAGGAGGAATCTGTGCTTACCTTTGTCTAGGCAGAACCAAAGTTGATTAAGCAAGCTAATTGGGATTTAATGGATAGACATGCATTGGGTATTACTTGATTGTTACATTGACCATTGTGGAAGAGAAGACCTTACAAATCTAATGAATGTCTATCGAACATGTACAATAAGCCCTCCACAATCAACAATGTTATTCAGCATGACTCCGTTTCACTTAAAAGATGGGTGAAGGTACATCATGGCTGAGCATATTTGCGAATTAAATTGGAGATTGACTTTACTAATAATGTATATGCTTTGATTCTATTATCCCAATTGCTTGATAGTTGGAGTACTATAATTCCCCTATGTATATAATAAAGTCGTACATGCTCGTTGAAAGGCACAATTTTCGTACAATTATACTTATTTTTTATTTTGCATTTGTGTGTGTTTTTTTCCTTTTACTCTCGATTTCTACTAATTCTACAAATTGGGCTTGACAATTGAAACACCTAGTTCTACATGATTTTCACGTTTTGTATGCGTATAGACCTAACACTACGGAGAAAAAGGGGATATTGGCAAAGACCCTTGATAGTGTTACTTATGTGAAAGAACAGATTGAAATTTCAAGTGGTGTACGCATCATTTCATTACACAGCTATTGCTTCCTGGCATCTGCTTGGGATGCTTCCTTGATGATAGAAAGATCAAAGCTCCAAAGGTAAACGACGCCAATTTAAGCAGCCGAGCGCGACTTTTCCCATTATCGTGGCCAGAACTTTGTCCTCATCTTTTCTCATAGGAAAAGACGGGGAGCATTATCAAGATGAATTAAAATGATTTATCGCGGATGGACTTGGACTTTTGATGGCCCCACTCTCGTATTCCTACTACTTTTCTTCTCCTTTTAGAAAAGAAAACCATTTTCCACAACAAGAACGGCTTTTAAATGGTGAAAACATTTAATAAATTTAGACTACGACGACCAAGACATCTCTTCGATCTACAATGGTGAAACCAAAAATCACTTTACTAAAGCAAAAGTAGTTTCCTCTTGACCTGTTTAATAGAAGTGGGTGTGCGTGTATCACGGTCTCTCCCGCATTATTGAAGCGGAATTCATTTTTATTGTTCTTAGTCCAACGCTTTTCATGCTCAAGCAATCAATAAAAGAACTTCGGAATGCTATTTTAGGCCCCCAAAAGAGGAAAAAAGACGTATGTGAATCACGAGAGAGGTCTTTTGCTTCCACAATGAAAGAGATTCCGCCCATCATGCACTAGAATTGAAAAAAGCTAAATGCGATTCTTGCTTTAAGTGCATGTCGGAAATATCTGTGCATGTCCTCGTTGCGAGTCCCACGGAATGATTCTTTCGCCAACGATGACAACAGTGAAATCGAAGCAATATACTGATTCATACCTAATAAGTAACTGTATATACTGTAACAACACATTGATGAATATAATAAACAATGTCACATCACCATTGTTTTCCTTATTAAATTTTCAATTTTTTTTATGCGGTGCTTATCATGGTTGAGTGATATGTAGTAACAAACACCCCATGCCACTAACACATAATTGTATGTACTATAGCAACGTATTGGTGAAAATAGTTTAAAAAAGTCAAGTCAGCATTTTTCCTTTTCTTTCTTATTAAATTTTCAAGTTCTTTTTTGATGTGGCGCTTGGTGGGTGCCATATTGGTGTTAGGGGTGAGCATAGTTCGCATTGGGCCGGTCCACCCTCTAACCCTAGGACCAACTCACACAGTACTAATCCTCAATTTTTTGGACCAAAGACTGACCCTATTGAGCTTGGGACCGAGAACCGGACCGACCCAATGGTTTCGGTCTGGTTCCAAGGTCAACCTGAGACCAACTGATAATTTTTTATTTCATTCTTTGTATTCCTTAAAAAAGCGATTGAGGACCGAACTGACTCAATAGGTTTGATCCAGTTTCAAAGTCAACCTAGCACTAACCAATAATTTTTTATTTTATTTTTTGTACTTCTTGAAAGGGCAACCGATAACTATACCGACCCAATGGGTTCGATGATGAGCAAGGCTAGCTAAGAAAGGCAATCGATGAGGATCAAGTGGAGTAATCATTGAACAGAATGAGCATCGAATGTCGAGTGAAAAGCAACAAGCCAAGCGAACATCGAGCGACAAGCGGCACAAGTGACCCAAAGTGAGCAAAACGAGTGTCGAGTGGCGAGCAAATAAGTTTTTTTCGATTTTAGCAAATTGAAGACTGAGAAGACAAATAAAACAAAAGAGAATGAATACTAGAGGAGGATGCCATAAGGTGTCTTTTTGGACGCCGTGAGGACTCCTCACAAAAACATTTTCCTTCTTCGTAAATTATAACTATTGACACCGTAAAAGACATTAAAAACCTAAGTTATTAAAGAACAACGTAAAATTACTTGAACTCCTCACTAAATAGCTGTTTAATGTTATTAACGCCGTTTATTTTAAGGTTTTCTCTTTAGAAAAAAATTATAAATAATATATAAGATATATATATATATATATATATATATATATAGTCAGGGTGGGTCGGGTTGGACCGACCTATAACTCTCGAGACCAAGGATCAACCCGCATTGGTCTTTGGTCCAGAATTCTAGGACCAAGAACCGACCTAGTCTCCCTGGGAACCAGACTAGGACCAGCAAGGTTGGGCCAGTCTAGGATCAGTCCAAGGTTGACCCTGGACCAATACTCACCCCTAATAAGAAGGGTAAGGGAAACAATCTTGTACTATTCCCACTAATGCAAGCCCTTCGATTCGGATGGGAACGATCTCAGCCGTTGAAATAGAGCCAATCTCGCCATGATATGGTTGTGAAGACATTCTTGCAATGTCCTTTGATTTTATTTTATTTTATATAAAGTTATTGTCTATATCCCATGAATTTACTCTGATGAATTGATTTTTTCCACCTTGCAACCCTTAGTTCTTCCATTTATAAATTTGGGCCACTTAGTGTTTTATGCACTTGGCAAAAAAATTATGCTCTTATTGGCTCAATCCAATTTATCGAGGAAGTTCAACACAATTCACTTAAATCCACCCGCTGCATGTCCAATGTAAATATATAGATTAAATAATGGACGAAAAAATGCAACGAATATGCAAAATGCAATTATTGATTTTTGGTTAGGGATCGGGGTTGATTCCTAATTTTTTTTAATGCAATTAACAACTAATTGGATTGCAAAATTTTAGGTATCAACAACAGATATGCTACTAATACATTTTACCCAAAGCGAGTTCACTACAACTGTAGCGGAACCCTCCACTAAAATTTGTCCTTTTCTAATGCATTTACCTTGAGGAACCTATGGCTTTTTATGCATGCAAGTATTTTTGTTTGAACGTAAGTGTTGGGAAAATAGTAATCTCATAAAATAAAATAAAAATCACCTGTAAGGTGGTCATATAAACTCTAAGTCCGAGGAAAGGGTATAAACAGCTCCTTTTTCTTTTTATCTTAGCTGCACCTCCTAAATTTGTGAAACAAATCACACCACATTTTATGGTGATTTAACAAGACCAGGATGATCAAAAAACACGTCATGATGCCTTTCAAGGAAGTTGCAAGAACTATGTGTGGAACAGGGGCCAACGAGCGATGGTCATGTAGGAAAATGAGAAGTGACAGAGACATGATTGGAGGAAGGACAGAGAAATGGCCCTAAGCCCAACAAGTGATCGGGCCTATGGGGCGAAAATCAAATGAAATGTCTAAGAAATGTAGACACATGGAGTTGCATATCATAACCCAGCTAGAAAACAAAAATGAAAGGGTAATGGCTTCAAACTTTAATTATCATTTTTTTATCATCTACAAACTTCTTGTTGCATTTCTCAAAAATGCCTTAACATACCGACTTTAATTAGAATGACTTATCTACTTTTCTCCATTTAAATTATCAATTAGTTTTGAGTCACTAACTCTTATATGAATTACTTAACAAGTTTATTTTTTTAATTACCAACTTTTCTTATTTTTTTTATCAATTTTTTGTTCACGTATCTTTATTGTACCTTAAATTTACTAACTCTTATTTGTCAACCTTTACTTCGATTAAGCTTTCAAACGGTTATCAAATCTCATTCAAGTTAACTATCAACATTTTATTTTGTTTTTTTTTTTAATTTATTAACTTTTCCATCGAGAAACTTAATCTAGAAAAAATCGGGAAGTCACCAAATAAATCCGCGTACTTTTCTATGTAATTGGTAAATTTTAGATGTTGACAATTAAAGAAGTTGCCAAACAATAAGAGAATTAGTTCATCAGTCAAAAAGGAATTGGGAAAAAAATAGCTGTTGGCTGCCAATTTCAGACCCACGAGGTGCTTTCCAAGAAGGACGCTCAAAAGATAATTTATGAAGGTTTAAGTGCAAAGTATAAGCAAAGTCTAATTTAAGTTTTACTCATCATTCGATTTTCTTTTCAAGCACATAAACTATATACTTACTATGTGAATCAATAAATTTGCATTTGCCTTTTATTTTCTAGTATAAGGTTTTCCTGCTGATGAAAATTTCTAAATCTGTCCCTGATTTTCTCCATCATAACACGAAGATAGAGCAACCAAGATAATTCGAAGGAAATCTCAATCACAAAAGGAAAAATTCACAAAACTAACCTCGAATGCTGAAGGGCAAAATATATTCAAAGTCAGACAAAACTGGAAAAGATAGGGTCTGAATAGGATTCAACCAAGTCCGCAGGTGCTTGAATGTCTTAGGCTAGTTCCGTCCAATGATTAACAGGGCAGCCACGTGGTGTAAGGGTGAGCGCGGTTCCCACGTAGAACCGTCCGATTCTAAAGAGGCCGGTTCCGATTCCTATTTCCCTTTTTCTAGGAATCAGAATGGGTCAGGGTTCCTAAAAACCCCCAAATCAATTTTTATTATTTACCCTCAATTCAGTTCTCCTCTCTCGTTCTTTGCCTCTACCCCATCCCCGACACTGCTCGCCCTCGACGCCACCACTGGACACCGCTCGTCCTGCCGTTGGACCCCACTCGCCCCTCGCTCGCCCCGCCCTTGCCTCCCTCAACACCATCACCCCCCACTTACCTTGCACACTGCTCGCCCTTAACACTACCACTGGACGCCGCTCGCCACTAGACGCCACTCATCACTGGCCTAGTCACCCCCAATGCCGCTTGCTGCTCGCTCTCAACGCCAATCGCCCAATTGCTCGTCCCTTAGTGGAAGCCCGCTCGTCACTCGCCCTCAACGCCGCTCACCACTTGCCCAGTCACTTGTCCCCTCGATGGATGCTGCTCACTGCTTGCCCAGTCGCCCCTAATGCCGCTCGCCGCTTGCCCACCGCTCGTTCCCCCAGTGGACGCCACTCGCCACTCACCCAATCGCCCCCAACGCCGCTCACCTAGCCTCCCCCGAAGCCGCTCACCCAGTCACCCTCGATGCTGCTAGTCCAATTGCCCCCGACGCCGCTTGCTACTCATGCAATTGCCCCCAACGTTGCTCACCCAGTCACCCCCGACGTTGCTTGCCTAGCCTCCCCTAACGCCGCTCACCCAACCACCCCCCATGCCACTCGCCGCTCACTTTTTGTGCTAGTGTTGACACCTAAATTTTGGCAACCCAATCATTTATTTATTGCATAAAAATTAGGGATTAATTTTAACCCATAAACAAAAATATTAGAATTAAATTGCATAACATATAGTTTTAGGAGCATTATTTTAATTGCATTTGCATTGGACTAGTGATGGATGGGTTTAACCTGATGGTTTTAAACTTTAATTAGACGAGTTAGATTAAGTTGGTGGCGAGAGGAAATTGGCCTAAGCTTGCTATTCTCTTATGATCAAAAATTGACTAATGAGGAATGACGATTTGATATACTCAATAAGTCTTTCATATATTCATGTAATAAACATACTGAGATATATATTTCGTAGTAGAATGGAAGATTTCAAAAGAATTATAAAATAATAAGAGGGAATATTGCATGTGAGAGGAATATATTTGGTGATACTAAAAAGTATCAACACAAGGAAAGAAATGCATAAGAAATCTGCATGCAATTGGTCTATGAAGGAAACAAAATATAAGAAAGGAGATGTAGCATGCTTGCGCAATATTGGAGAGAGGAAAGAAATTTTGTTTATTTCCTTGTTGGGCCTCTTTATGTTGCATATAAAAGGGGCTGTTTTTGATCACTTGGTAGGGGGTTTCTATTTCCTTTTTCTTTTTGGGTTTTTCTTTGGTTGTTGGGGGTCAAAAGTCAACAAAAGAAAGAGTGAAAGAGAAAGGGGACGTGAAACAAGGGAGCAGAAGGAAAAAAAGGCAAAGAGCTTCTTTTTCGCAGTAGCCACATGTTCGTCCGCCCCCTGCACCGAACACCGCACCAACACTGCCACCGCGTCGTTCCGCTTACTACCAAAGCTTCCCCCTCACTCACGAGCTCGCATCACTGCCTCTGCCTCGCCTGCAACCCACTGGTTCGTGACCCTCCTACTATCCACGACTCCATTCGCCTCGCTTGCAGCGCTCTACCAACTTGCCCAAGTCAGCCGCCGAGCCCCCTGCCGAGTTGCCCTTCGCCACCGCTACCTCTGCTCCACTCGCGACCTACAGCAGCTAAGCCCCCACCTGCCATCCTCCATGCGAGTTGCTAATGCGTCTACTCCGCCACGCAGAAACCCTCTGCCCGAAGCTACGACACCACCACTGCCCGCCACTTGCAGCACCTCTGCCTGTCGCCTGCAGCACCTCCGAGCAACCACTGTAGCAGCTCACCTCCGTGTGTCGTCCTCCATGCCGGCCATTGTTGCTTCTACTCCGCCACTTAGCAGCCCACCCCTGCCCATCCATGACGCCGCCGTTGTTGCCACCGTCTCTACTCAACACAAGCAACCCACGCTGGCCATCGCACCTTAGCCACCCCTCGCCGGAGCTCTGAACACTGGTTGCCCTCCGCCCATAGCTACCCACCACCACAACGACCCATCCTCGCGCCATCATGATGAGCCTCCATCGTGGGTCACAAGTCGCTGTTCGCTAAGCCAAATTCGGAAACCAAAACTCGAATTAGGTAAAAATCTTGTCTTCTTGGGTTTTTAGATATTTCATTTCCTTATTTGAAATATTCGTCGATACACATTACTGGAATCCCCGATATGCTATGATATTCGCAACCTTGAGTAGCCTTCTAAATTGGGAAATCTTCATAATTTCACAACGTGCATATAATTGATAATCTGATTTCACGCTTGAACTACGACTCGCAATCACACGGAAAAATCGCCAATCCAATCTCACGCTCAAGATACAATTCATGATTTTGTTTAAAATTGGTCGATCTGATATCATGCGCGAGATACAATTCGTCAATTTATTTCCAAAATTAAATGGACATGGATGATATCTCGCTTGGTAAGTTGCCGTGCTGTTCCGGATGCCTTTATTTGAATTGAGATTGCTCCCGTAAAAGAAAACCCCAAAAAAAATATTTGAGTTAGATTGGGTTCATGTTATAAAATCGCTAGTTTCGGGGGTAGTTTGCATGTTTAAGATTAGGAAACTTATTTATTTCGAATTTCTTAAGTAAAAATACCAAAAACATAGATTTAGGATGTTAGATTCTCTTTTCATTAGTTTAGATTGCACGTTAATTATTTGACAATTTTAATTTCGAAAACTAGAATTAGGATATTCTTTGCGTTTGCATATTAGGATGAGATTGCACGTTTAATTTAATTCTAGATAATATTTTTAATTTCTATAAGTTTAGATAATTTTTCCCGGATAGATTGCATTTTAGGTTAGGGATTACCAAGTTAAGATAACATTCTAGTTTAAATTAGGATTTGGCTTAATCTAATTCCTAATATAAGTTGGATGATATCTTAATCTAGATAGATAATTTTTGCAATTTTCTAATTTCGAATTTCATGTAAAGTACCCAAAAAAAAATTTGTCTTAGAATAAATTAATTTCATTCTCTAGGATAGATTGCATACTTATTAAGAAAACACAAAAATATTATACTTATGTCATATAATTTAGGTCAAATTGCGATGTCATATCACTTCATGTTAGATTAGTAGCATGCATTGCATAAAGCATGATTCTCATTAAATAAGTTAAAACAAAAATTAAGTGATTGCGTGTTAATTAGAAATCATATCTAGGACTGTTTATGAGAATTTTGATCTAATATTACAAATACTTTCGTTGCTATGAGGTAAGTCCTGTAATTTATTTATTGCATTATTTCGGTGTTAAATTGGTGTTTTGCACATCCACATGATCATCTCACATGTTAGGGAAGTAAATTAAAATCAATTTAAGTTACCTGCAAAATATTTTTTTCAAAATAAAAGAGAAAAGTATCGAAAGGGCATTAGAAAAATCTAACGTAATCAAGTCCCCGAACTCATAATCTCCGGTTTGTAGGAGTAAAGTAAATTTCCCACTACTTTACTTTGGATTCTAATTGACCCACCAAAAATAGATTAGTGATGATTTATAATTGAAAAATCAATTGCATGTTAAGAACTTGAATCTAAGTCGTGAATTGGTATGGGCTTGGGAGAGCCCGAGCTAAGTTTAGGCTTAGTAATCCATTAGCCAAACTCTAGATGGTTTACCCGAGGTTAGGTCGCAACAGCTGGTAGTCTCTACCGCCCCCTCTCTCCGTCGTTTTGCGAAGTGCGTTTGGATTTCGCGTCACTTTTTTGCACACCCTATGCATTTCGTTCGAAAGAGAGGAGTGTGAAGCTAGGTATGTTCAGTGAAGAATTTCGAGGTCTTCAAAGCCTTTTCGAGTATCTATACCTCTAAAACTTAAAAAAAAAACCTCTTATTGATTTATGATAGGCACGGTTGATGAATTAGATCCACCTTTATTAGTTTCTAACGGAGATCCCTAGATAATGTAACTTTGCATTTTGAATGTCAAACTTCTGAGGATACGTTCACTGCCTTGTGGGAGAGCCCAAATGCCTCTGTAAATTTTGGATTTGGCATGAGAAAATTGTTCTTCTTTTTAACCTGTAATTTTGTGCACTGATTCACCCTTCTTCGTAGTTCAGTTTGTGAACATAGAAATAGCCCTTTGCTCAGTTTGTTGTCCTCCAGTCTCTTACCGAGAGATTGATGTCAACTTTTGGAAATATAGCCCTTTGTTGTCCTGCAGATTGTATAAAGGAGCTAATAGTGGATACTCTCTTTATAGACGTTCAATTCTTAAAAGTTCCAATAATTGTAAGTATTAAGGTTTGACATGTACATTATAAAGAGTAGCAATGAACTAAATTATCAGTATCATTATATGAATTGCATTGAAATAAATGAGTTCACTGTGGTGTTTCATTTCTAGTTTGCTCTTTATTTTGAAATTTCTAATTATATTCTATTATTGTTATGTAATGCAAAGTTAATGTATCAAGATAACACGTCAATGGAGGTAGATGGACGTGAGGAGATGACTCCAATCACGGATTGGAGTTTTCTGGTGATGAAAATGAAGAAGAGGCACCTCCTACCATGAATGCCACAAATAAGATACTTGGTTCTCATCTTCTTCATGGTAAGAAATATACATCAGAATATTTGAATCATTATACGAGAATCAATGATAAGGATGGAAAAACATATCAGGTGAAGTGTATTCATTGTGAGTCTGTGCTTAAGTACCGTGTTACTAACAGTACTTTTGTGATGAGGAAGTACTTGACCATGTGCAAAAGGTTTCATCGTAATGTAGATAAGAAGCAGAAATTATTTGCACCACATAATGTAGATATGGCTAGCAAGGTAGAAGGAGATTTTAGTACTGATAACTTCTTATCAACATTGTCGTTTCATCAAGAATGTTGTAGGTGAATGCTTGCTCGATTCATCATCCTTTGATGAGCAACCTTTTTCCTTGATTGAGCATATTGGATCTTATGAATTTGTTAGTGAGTTACAACCTCTCTTCAAACATTTATCACATTTCACAGTGACAAAATATTGCATGAAGTTGTATTTATGTTAAATAACTTGTTTGAAGACTTATTTTGGAAAGATTAATCTTAGGTTCGCACTCATGACTGATACATGGAGTTTCATTCAAAATCCAAATTATTTGTGTCTCACTGCACATTTTATTGATGAAAATTGGAAGTTGCATAAAAAGATCATCAACTTTGTGGTGATGCATAGCTACATGGGTAGGAAGATTAGGAAAATGGTAAAGAAATGCATTAAAGAATGAGGAATAGAAAAAAAAAAAAGGTATCCACAATCACCGTGGATAATGCTAACTCGAATGATGTTGCAATTGGCTATTTGAGGGGAAAAAAACTTTCAAAAGAAAGATTGTTGATATTAGATAGTAGTGTTTTGCATATGAGGTGTACAACTCATATATTAAATTTGATTATGAGAGATAACTTAACTACGGTAGGTGACTCCATTACACGTATCTGAAATGTGGTTAGGTATGTGAGGAGTTCTATCTTGCATTGAGAGTGAACAGATTACTTATAAGGGTTTGGTAGTTCTTGATATTGCCATTAGATGAAACTTTACTTATCTCATGTTAGACACCGGCATAAAGTTCTAAAAAGCTTTTGAAATGATGGAAGAAGACAATCTATCTTTTGCAAGTGAGCTTAATCATGAAATTCCTAGATATGATAATTGGGAAAACGCTATTATTTTTTCAAAATTTCTAAAAGTATTTTATGATGCTACCAATTAGATGTCAAGAAGTTCATATGTTACTTTAAATTATTATTTTGAAGGGATGACTCTTTTGCATGGATATTTGAAAGATGTGGTTGATGCTTTGAATCATAAGCTTTAAGTTATGAGTACGAAAATGAAAGAAATATTTGAAAAATATTATAGAAGTTTGGATAAAGTGTATATGATGGTGTTGATTGCGGTTGCGTTAGATCCTAGAGCCAAGTTAAATTATGTGAATTTCTTTTATGGATAAATTTATGATGATAAATCGAAAATTAAAGAGATGCGTTACAAGGTGAATGATACATTTGAGCGTTTGTATGAAATTTATGAGCAATCTTCTCTTGTTTCAAGTGATCGAAATTTTGGTGGCCACATTTTGGGTGCAAGTAGTAGTGGTTCCAATGCCGATGCAAGTGGTAATGAAGGTATAAAGAAATATGACGCCCAAGCTTGGAAGAAAATGTTTTTATACTTAAATAAACAAGGGTGCGATGACAACAAATCCGAACTTAATGAGTATCTTCAAGAAAAAAATGAAAAAGTTCTTAATCTTGACTTTTGATGAGGTGGAAAACTGCTGGCTCAAAATATAAGATCATTTTTTTGATGGATCGAGAATTTTATCTAATTCTGTAACTAATGTTGCTTCAGAGTTAACTTTTAGTATATCGGATCGTGTGCTTGATGGCTTTCGAAATTCTTTAATTCCAAAAATAGTGGAAGCTTTGATTTACACTCAAAATTGGTTGAGACTCGTTCGTTTACCAATTGATGTTGAAAAGTGCATCAAGAATGCAAAAAAAAATTAGTTCGGTAAGTGATGTTTATATCTTTATATATTGTAATCCTTTTTGTATATCTAATCAGTGAATATTTTATTTAATCTCTTTTTTTTTTTTTTTTTAGATATGGATTATCTTAATAAGGAGATTATCATAATAAGTAGAGTTTACCAGTTAAAGCGGAATGAATATATATGATAAGTCCTTTAGACTTGTCCATTTTTTGCCAATGTTTAAGAGATTGCTCTCACTTGTTGGAGAGGTTGCTGAAGAGAGCTGAGGAAGACAATGAGAAGTTCTTGTTGAAGCTTAAGCAGAGGATCGAGAGGTAAATGCTGATAACTTTTCATTAGCACTTCAGATATTCAATTAGTTGGTCACTCCAAACAAGTTGTTTGGGCTTTAACGAATTTGCGAACTGTGTTTCTTTCTGTTATGAGTTCCTCCGACGTATAAAGAAGGCTTGTATATATTGCCTTTTGTTTGCTATCTTCGTGTGGTCTTAGGTTGAGGTTTGATCAGTTGGTGATTATAGGTTAGGAGAAATCCAGTTTGGTCGCTTGGTTCCCATTTTGGTCTCATTAAAATTCTATAAGAAGCGCAAGTGATGTGAAAAGGGTTATGACACAAGGAGCTGTTCATGAGATCAGACATTTGCAATGGATGTTGAGGCACCTCACCAGTAATCCAACGTTTCAAGAAGCATATGACATGACCGGACGAGTTCTTGGGATAACAGTGTGCTCGCCAAGGAAGCATGAGCCCCTTAGACGCCTCAATTACTTGACTTCGCCTCACGTGGTGATATGGAGTGCAGTGACCGCCTCTTGTGCCTTCCCTGGTCTTTTTGAAGCTCAGGAACTAATGGCAAAGGTTCGGAGTGGAGAAATTGTTCTATACCATCCGCCATTTAATTTGGAACCAGAGGAGGGTTTGGGCCCATCTATGCGTCGGTGGAGGGATGGTAGCTTGGAGATAGATTTGCCAATGATACAGCTGAAGGAGAGCTGTTCAACGTCAATCATTTCATTGTCAGTCAGGCAAACCCTCATATTGCACCACTTTTAAGGCTCAAGGAACTTGTTAGAGCTCATGGAGGAAACTTTGTAGCCAAGGCATATCTCCATGGGATCAACATGCATCCTGTGCTGTTCTTATCTGAACTCCTCTTCTCGATTTGGATCACAGTGCTTGTGTTATTTGTTGCTTGAGTTGCTTATGCAGATTAATATGTTCTTTTTCTGACCATTATCAGGGGACACTGAATTCCTTTATCTTCGTCCTCTGGGGGCATGCTAACATATGCATACCTCATCCAATTGTGGACGCTTGAGTATAGTATTCGGTCGACAGATTCACTAAAAGCGGCACATCAATTCCTAATGTTTTGAGTGATGTGTTCAGTTTGTGTCGGTAGTAAATAATACAGCTGCAAACGTGCCATTCTAAACCTCATGCTTCACTGTAAAAATCTACTGCTTTACTAGTTTTACTGAATATAATCTCTGCTTCACCTCCTAACAATCGCGACCTTTTGAGCTTGAGCATGTTTTCTCAGCCTGACTTGATGCACTCATGTTTGCTTATCAAAGTTGTCTATCCTAAGATGAAAATGACATGCCATGGTTGGTTGTGCAGTTAGCTCACCTTGTTGAGATGGAGGTAAAACATAGATGCAACCAAGTCCTAGAACTTGGTTTTCCTCTAGGAGGAATAGCCTAGCTGTTTGCTCAAGATTGGGAGGGTGATGTCACTGTTGTTATGCCCGCGATGCTTGCTCAGGTATGTGCCTACTGTTAGTATTGCTGAGGTCCTGCATTCTGTGCATAAGCTCTTTAAGTGTTTGGAAATTTTTAACCGGCTGTAACAGCATATCATTGTATCGTAACATGGGTCCTTAATTCTTCTGGAAGTATTATATATTTTTAGCTATAGTGGGTTGGTGACTGTTTGCTCATTCTTATACCTCTCCTTATGGCCAGTACTCAAAGATACTACAAAATCCATCTGTTGTGGAACTACAAAAGGCGGTCAATCAGGGGAGGAGGTGCACTTGGGAGAAGCTCTCGGCCATAAAAGCCAATTGTGGAATTGAACTTGCCCTCAATGAATGTGTTGCGGTCCTAGACCACATGCACAGGCTCAAAAGAAGCGCTGAGAGGGCAGCAGCTGCTTCTTTACACGGTTTAGCCAACCCGGCCTGGTTCAATGCTTCTAGGAGAATCCCTTCATGGAATGGCCTTGCTCGAGAAAACTCAACAGGATCCCTGGAGGAATATATCCTCAATGATGTGACTTCCTCCTTACATCCTCATGGAGGTGGTTTTCATGCATCAAGAGGATTGTCAGGCAGAAATATACGGGTTCACAGGCATGACGGAAGCAACAACGAATCAGAGAATATTGATTTGAATCCGTGGACGAGGTCAGGTGGCTCATTGATGAGGACTGCATCAGCAAATAAGTTCATCGATTATGTCCAGAATTTGGACATTAACGTTGAACTGAAGATGTTGCCTAGTCCAAATTCTATCAATGCTCAGATGGGAAGAGACCTATTTGTCCACACCTCGCGGGTGACCACACTAGACTAGAGTTTAGAGGGAATGGAGTTTGACCAAAAGGATCTAGGGACCAGAAACAGCTCGAGCATAACAGTCAATGAAGGCGATCTTTTACATGCAAAAAGGGTTCTTGATGGGTTCGTGCTCAATGTTGTGCGAAGGGAGGATCTGGCATCGCCAAATAGAAGCGGGGACTGCAACTGTGAAGTCCCCAAATGCTTGCAACTGGATTCGCTGGAGAAGGAGATGGATGTGAGTTCGGCATCCGAATCTGGGCAATGGCTATACAAATGGTGATAGCTGCTCAAATTAGTCTACTCTAGATGGCAATAAAATCTCAGGTCAACCTGATGATGCTCATTACAGAAATGAACGGATCCATGCAGATGGAGCGTCTTCACAACCTCAATGAGTGGACTCTGAGTCTTCTTTCTCGTTTGTAGATGCTGCCCACCAATCAAAGCCAACTTGAATAGTCGAGGTTGCATAGGAGTTTCCCTCATGTTGTTTTATGCTTTTCGGCATCAGAGTGAGTCGAGTTGCATTTGCAACTACATGCTCTTTTTCTTTTATAAACACTGTACTTTTTGCCCTGTTTTTTCCATCATTGTTTTGCTAAATCTTTTTATCATATTTTATTTGACAAGAAGATAATTTAGATGAGTCAACAACGACACCAGGTTCTGATTTTGCACACATTTTTTTATGAAGTTTATGTTATTTAGTTTGAATGGTAACTTCATAAATTTCAAGCGACCTCAGTATCAGCTTCTATTTGGCTTGTTGATTCTATCATGCAAACGATCAATATGATGTAGCTCATTCATCTGCTTACACATGTAGTATCAAACCTAGATATTAAGAGGTTTTTAGCCTTTGTAGTGTGCAGGAGACTATGATGGATGTTGTCATAGGTTCATAAAGTTCATAGAGAATTCAATTTTATTATGTCGTAAGTTGCTAGTACTTTTTTTTTAAAAAATCTGATATAGCAAAACTAAGTGTGCTTGTAAAGTTAAGAGTAATTTGGAATATCACAATGCTGGCTTATAACATCAGACGTAACTTTTCCTTAAAGATCTTACCCAATGGTGTGATTGAGCAATTGTTGCTTAGTTTACCTTGAAAATGAAACCGAAAAAATGTAAGAAAAAAAAAAACTTATTGGAACCTAGAACTGAACCTAGAATTTGTGATAGGATAAGTTCCAGATTCTTCGTTCTGATGGATAGGTTCCATGTTCCAAAAAATGATGAACATATACCTGATAATAGATTCCACATTCCAAACAGAACTTATAAGGAACTGAGAACCGCTCACCCTTACACCACTCTACTCTATTCAAAACATTATACAATGCTACACCCTCTTTCACATACTCTATCTAATCTCTCCTCTTGGGAAAAGGCTCCCTTTCAAAGCTAGTCTCCTCTCTTCCAAAAAGCTCTCTTCCTCTCCAGTTTGCCTCCGATAATTGGAGTTTTCTAATTATCTAAATTACTTAAACAATCGCAACAGCCGGATTTTCATAAAAAGAAGTATCATGGCCAACGGTTTGGTTCAACACTAAATTCTTAATACTGACATATTTTTGTACGGGCTTTCCGTATGTATAAAAATCGAGTTGATGGGGCATCAACTCAAAAAGTTATGCCCTATAAATATTTGAAATTTTCCTACTCAGATTTTTTGAAATACTTAACCTCACCATTCTATTGTTTCTCATGCATGTCAGTCATATTTTGACAAGTATTGAATATTTTTATTGTCATGCGTATCAATCATATTTTGATAAGTATCGAATATTTTTGTTGCTATGGTAATAATTCAGTTGTGCATCTAGGAATCTCGGTACATGTGGACACCTAAAGAACTGCTGGGTTGCACAGATGTTGCATACAGTCTCTAGTTTTGAGGTGCTTTTATTTCAATTTTTTTTCTGTCTTGAGCGGATGATGTTTTGATATTTTCGTTTTTGTGAGCAAAAATATAGTTTGAGATATTTTAAAGTTGTTGGATTTTGGATTTTCGGTGTGTTCATATTTCCATGATATGTCGCTATTCTATCTACAATCCTACATTCCTGCGTCTACGTGACTATTCATATACATTGTTTTCTTTATAGTATGACGATGCGTGAGTCCATACTCCAATAAATTTTAGGAAGCATGCAAATAGAGTATATCTCTACAGTATAGAAAAAAGGGAGAGAGAATTGATAGACATGCAATGGGGCAAAGTCTAGCAAAAAATATAGGGTATTGACAAAATCGTTTTGTAAATACCTACTTAGTATATAATTTGCCACTAATCAACTTCTAATACAGCTTTGATTTTGACAATTCAATATCAAGTTGAAGCCAAAACACACTATATATGACTTTGGATGAGATGTATGCCAATTCGAATTTCCATCAAGTGCTTCTGACCAATGGGTATAATCGCTTGCTCCATAATCTTCCTTCTTCTCTTTCGGTTATGTCTATTTATTGTTACATGTATTAAAACTCATTTATTAAACAATAACTAAGTAATAATGAGACAATTTTTTGTTTGGTATCTAAATAAATTCACTAATTTAAATCATTACGTGCAATATAATGTGTGGAATAAATCAATTTTGTAGTTGGGCAATCTTAACATCTCCATCAATGTTCTTGCAATCTTACATGACGTATGGGTGAATTCATCACTCGAGAATTTCCACTTAATGAATTTGGCCGGGTCATGATATTCCGTTATATTTTGTCTCATGGAACGCTTATGGCTCCTTAGGATGCGCTTGGTAACAATTCTATTCCTGAGAACAAATTCTGATTAGAATAATTCCTTTTTATTTGTTTCCGAAACAATTTTTAAGCATTTTAAGTCGTTTTGTAACTTTTCAAAATTTCTGATTCTGGAATAAAATTGCATTTGGTGTGGTGCTCAAAACTTCTACTCCAAATCATTTTCTTTTAATTATTAAATAATTTTTTTCTTTTTTCCTTTTTTTTTTCTTTTCTTTTTTTCCTTTCTCTCTCATGTTCTTCTTCTTCAAGTGGCCAGTCGACAATCCAACGACTGGCCAGATGAGGGCCGGCGACCTCACCAAAGCATCGCTGGCCCTCGTTGGTTGAGCCTCGCCGATGGCCAGGCAGACCTCGCCATGGTTAGGCGAGGCCCGCCTAGCCACTGGTGAGGCTAGGCAAGCCTCGCCAAGCCTGGGCGAGACCCACTAGCCACCGGCGAGGTGCGCCCAACCCCGTTGAGGCTCGGCCTTGCCGATGGCCAGGTGGGCCTCATCGGGGAGCCTTGCGGGTGGCTAGGCAAGGCCCGCCTAGCCACCGGCAAGGCTCCACCTTGCCAAATTGCCAAGGCTTGCCCAGCCTCACTGATGGCTGGGCTTGCCTCCAGCAAGCTCACCAGACCTCGCCCTGGCCTGGCGAGCCTCTAGCGAGCTCGTCGAATCGGTTGCCGGCGACCAACGGCAGTGGGTGGTGAACGACAACTGCGGTATGGCAGTAGATGAAAAAGAAGAAAAGGGAAGAAGAAGAGAAATATGGTCTTGATTCTTAGATTTGTTCCCGGAAATAAGAATAAACTTTTTATTATTCTTGATTATGTTCCAAATCTACTTCTCGGGAGCACAAAAATAGAAATTTGTTCCTGGAACAAAAATGTTACCAAACGCAATTATGTTCCAAAACTACTCCCTAGAACAAAAAATCAGAATCTGGCACTGTTGGATGGTTACCAAACAAGCCCTTAAAGTTTCAATTTCAAAGTTTTGTTATTCATTAGCCTAGTCTATGAGATCTTGACATGCGGAAAAAAAAAAAAAAAATAGAACCTCCTTAGATCAAGCAGGCAAAGTCCAAATGAAACGTAGACTTCATAGGTAGACGACAAGTTCGAATTTCCAATCGACACAGCCAAATTGAAAAATGGAATTGAATGCCAATGGAAAAAGGGACATGCGTATGATTAATCAGGTGAATTACTTGTAGCGTTTGCCATGTGCTTCCTATTTTCGATCGAAATTGCCTCTACATACCTCATCCGATGAAATTTTTCAGAGTGAGAGGCGGTTGCTTTCATTTAAGAATCTTGGCATTGCACATGAAGAAGCTTTTTCGATTCGTTTATGAAAAGAAAAATCCCTATTTAAGTGGTGACAACGATCACTGATTAATTGACCCAACAATGACTAATTTCAGTTTTTAGTTTGGCCCAGCTAGCAAACGGGCAGAAGGGTCATTAGATCGGTCACCCACAGTCACTAATCCAATGACAGAACATACATGAGCCCAACCATATAAATATATATACACACACATGAATAATGATATGAGTGATCTATAAATTTTTACTCAATATGAAACATGATCTATAAACTTTTAATTTGTCTAATGTGATCCTTGAACTTTAGCCTAATGTGCAATATTGTCTCGAACTTTCAATTTATTCAATTTGTTCATTAGACTTTTGGTACATGTTCAAGTTAGTCTATTGTTTAATATTAACCTTCTGTTAATTTAAGTTATGGAAAATATTGAACATTTTTCATATAATTTAGGAATTAATTTAAACATGTATCAAAAGTTCATGGATCACATTGAATAAATGGAAAGTTTAGGGATGACATTGTACATTTGACTAAAATTTAGGGACCACACTACACATTAGATAAAAGTTCATGGACCATTTATCATTTTTGGGAGAGCAATATCCACCTTTATTTATTCTCAACATATCTAGACATGAAAAATATCATAGGTCATTGGGAATTGAATGAGCTAGATAGCTCTCATTAGTTTCTAAAACAGCAAACATGGTGAAATAACTGCACAAATGGATCGAAATTGCAAATTTCATCATCACCGCCACACATACATGGTGAAATAACTGCTCTTCTAAAGTCCGAAACATAATGTATCATGCCGCCAATGATATACTATCGAATCAATATCAATTAAATTATTGTTAGTCATAATAAGGCCCTTTTCATATTTGACAAAAATCAAGAGTTAAATGTTTGTTATGCTAATTAAGTAATGAGAAATCATTCACTCGCTAGATGATACCGCCTTAGCCCAGCACACGACGATACCATTCTAAATAATACTTTCTTGCAACAACATGTGATTCAAAGAATTCTATCTTTTCATTTTTCTCCCTAATTAAAAATAAATCGAATTATTGATTGTGTCGTAAAGATTTTTACGTCCATGCCACAATCAAACCCTCCCCCCCCCCCCAATATTTCTCAAAAATCGAATCAATGGAGGAACAATATCACTAAATAGGATTCTATGGTCGGTCCATGACAACTGGATGCGAAGGTGCCCTTGAGGGGATCTTGTAGTCAAAGCCGCATTTCAATAATTTAGCTAAATTTAGTATCTTTGCTCCTTAATTAACCATAAGTGCCGAAATCAAGCCTAGGGTTGAGCAGTTCCAAGATTGTTCTAAATTTCACCCTAGAACCTTACCTGGAAATCTAGAGCCTACTCTATTAGAATCAATTCCCTAATTTTTGGAACTTGGAACCTATCCTACATACCCACAATTTAGAACCTACATCATTAATCAATTTCAAGGTCAATTCCAGTGTCCACTCGAGAATTGGTTAACTCACCACACCCATTACAATTTCATTAAAGTGCGCCTTGTACCCAATTATGTCTCAAATACTTCAGACTTGCCAAATTTGTGTCAGCTTTCCCCAGAGGTAAGTACAATCTGCTTTGAGTAAAATTTTAACTCTGCTGGTGTAGTAACCTATCACCGTCAGAAAACTTCAGTAAAAGTTCTATGCTCCTACTCTTACCTTCTTATCCTTATAGTTCTGGTTTCTCAGATCCTTCTATAAAATCACAATCTCCAATCAGATTTACTGAATTCTTCGAAGCCTCTCTGTGTAACATAGGCTAAGTATTGGGAGTTAATTAACTCTGAAATTAAGTAGAGCACTTGAGAATATTCAAATCTTTTTGTCAAAACAAATGTCATGTGTTTGCTTCTAACTGTCTTCATTGAACCAAACAATCATCTAAGGTCATCTTTCAGAGGAAATTGATCTACCTTCCTGCTTCTAGTTGATTCTCAGCTACATTTAAGAAATCCACAGTTTCCCATTTAGAATAATCGTTCAATGGGCTCCCTCTCGAACACCCATTTTCTGTTTGCTTCTATCTTCATTCGAGTTAGTAGCTAAGCCATCTTTTCCATACCATCTTAACAAATAACTTAATCCTCATCAGACTCACTGCTGCGTCCAGCGTCACAACTTTCACCAGATTCCACTACTTGTGTTCTCTCTTCTTATTTACCTTTTCTGGGCGAACTGTGTCTTCCTGAAGACATCCGGCCCATCATTCTAGAGAAAAGTGCCTTTGCATCTCACTTCCACTTTCGAAGCACCCTGAGTAGGGAAAACTTTCTGATGTTAGAAAGTCGGCGTATACATATTGAAAGCTGGACATGCACCTGAGATATTCACTTCACATGCAAGAAAAGTCCACCTATGATTTCGATTTGAAAAGGCTGAAGACTTATTGATGAGTTCTCTGGTGTACTGATTCCTAACAGAAAAAAATGAAAGCCAAGAAAATTCGTGCATGAGCAACGTGGGCGGAGTTTAAAAAACAAAAAACTAAAAAAACAAGGCGTTTCACTCGCTGAGCAGGAAGATTAAAAACGGGAAAATTACCAAAAAAATCTAAATTTATTGCAATTGTGTCAATTCAGTCCTAAACTTATTTTTTTGGCCAATTGAATCCTAAACATTTTACAATTATGCCAGATTAGTCCATCTAGCTAAAATTGGCCGGCAGGCGCTAACGTGGCCGCCGGCCGACAATGGTGACCTTTTTTTCTTAATAATATTTCATTTTTTGAAATTTGTTTATCAATTTTTTATCTTTTTTTTCCTTTTTTATCTTTTTTTTTTCTTTCTTCCTCTTCCTTGTACCTCCCTCTTCCCTCCTTCTTCCTTTGGCTCTAACAACTAGCTAGGCGGCCGGGCAAGCTCACCTAGCTAGTTGGTGAGCTCATGCCCAGCGACGGTGAGGCCTCCTTGCCCTATGACAGGAAGGCAAGCTCGCCCGGCCGCCGTCAGTTCAGCGAACGGCCAGCCCTCCCCTCTGGCCCATCACCAAAGCCAAAGGAAAAATAGAGAGAGAGAGAGAGAGAGAGAGAGAGAGAGAGAGAGAGAGAGAGAGAGAGAGAGAGAGAGAGAGAGGAAATAAAATATTATTAAAAAAAGGTCTCCGGTTGCCACGTCAATGCCAGCCAGTCAATTTTGGCCGAATGAACTGATGGGGAATAATTGTAAAAGGTTTTATGACTCAATTGGTTAAAAAAATAAATTTATGATTCAATTGGCATAATTACAATAGATTTATGACTCTTTTGGTAATTTTTCCTATTAAAAACCCTAAACGCAGAGCAAAATTTCGAGCTAACAAGGGTCTAGTTCCAAGAGAGGTCAATCGCAAAGTTGCAAGATAAAGAGTGAAGTAAATCGATCCAGAGATGAAGAGCGCTTTCGTCATTGGCGAGTCTCATATATGACCTTCAATTTTACCGGGATGACAGAGAGAGAGAGAGATATGACCTTCAAGTTTTCCAGGACGTGTGAGAGAGAGAGAGAGAGAGAGAGAGAGAGAGAGAGAGAGTGAGAGAAAGAGAGAGAGAGAGGCACTCGGAGATCTTGACCCTGTAATTTCCCCAGCGCCGTCCCTTCCAGCTACGCCACTTCGGAATGAACGTGGCCTTTGCAAGTTAATGGAGATTTTTTTTTTTTTGGGGGGGGGGGGGGTTGCTGTGGGCTATTTTGGTCAATGAACATTTTCAACAATTTGCTGGTAGGACCCTCTGCTTTTTCTAGTTTTCGATACTTGACCCGTGAGCATTCGATAAATACAAATGATTGGTGCTAGTGCTCACGAGTTCGACAACTCGTGCAAATTCAGATTGAAAATGGACGGTGTGGATAAATTGTTATCGCTTGATCTTAATGTTTGGTTGCGGACGTTCCATGAACAAATCTCTTTGGCTAAAAGGAGAATTATCAAAAAAATCTTAAATTTAGGGTCTATTTGTTTCGCGGAAAATGACCTCCAGGAAAATGTTTTAAATTTCCCAACGTTCGTTTCACGGAAAATAACTAGTCAAGGAAAATGTTTTCCATCATTGGAAAAAAGAACATTTAAAAGTAAAGAAAATATTTTCCATTTCGAGAAGTGGAAAATATTTTCCATAACTTCTTCCATCTTACTTCTTCTTATCAATACATTTTTGTATTATTTTTATGCTTTCTTTTTATTTTTTTATTTTTTTTAAATCGAGTTTTTAATTTTTTTCCTTTTATCTTTTTCTTTTCTTTCTTTCCTTTTCATCTTCTTCTTGCGGTGGCTTGTGACCGGCCACGACAGCGTCGGCGACCGGCCGCAAGCCGGCTCTAGCCTCGCCCAGCCAACGAGGCTCGCCTAGCCCACCGGGCGAAGCCGAGCTCGAGCCTCACCAAATTGGGCCAGGCAGAGCTCTCGCCGGCCTGGGGCGGAGCTCACAGCTCGCCAGATTCAGTGAGCTGGGTGGGCTCGGGCCTTGCCCAAGCTCGCCAGAGGTTCACCGAGCTCTGTGGAGCCGCAAGCTCGTCAGATCTAGCGGAGAAGCTCGGGCTCCCGATCTAGGCGAGCCCAAGCTCCGCCGCCAGATCCGGCGAGCTCACGACTCGCCAGAGCCCGACAAAACTCTGGCGAGGTCGGGCAAGATAGGCCGAGCCTCGAGCTCACCAGATTTGGCGACCGGGTCTTGGTCAGACGTCGAGCAGTCGGCCATCGTCAGGCATGCAACAGCGGAGGAAGGAGAAGGAAGAAGGAGGAAGGAAAAGAAAAAGGAAAAAATAAAAATAAAAAAATAAAAATAAAAAAATAATTTTTTTTATTTTTAAAAATACAAATAATTAAAAATTCATGTTTTAAAAATATATAAAAAAATAAAACTAATTTTTGGTCAAATAAAAATATTAAAATTCAATTTTTGATAACTTCTCCCAAGCAATTAAATTAGCTAACAAACAATGGAAAATATTTTCCACTCAAAATTTAGATTTCGATTCGAAACATTTTGGAAAATAGTCATTTTCCGGAAAATGACTTCAGGGAAATGTTTTCTGAAAAACGTGATATTTTTCAAAACGAACCCTTATTGTAATTATGTAAGTTAAATTCTAAACATTTTATTAATAAATTGAGTTTTAAACATTTTGTATCTATATGCCAATTTACTCCATCTGGCTAATTTTGAGCAAAAATTGCTAATATGAATGACGGTCATCCTACGTGACATTACTAACATTAACATGGGTAATTTTAAATATTTAAAAATGATTTTTTTCCTTCCTTCCTTCTTCCTCTAGCTAGTCGTTAGGCCTCAGCAGGGGTCGACAAGATCAACCTCACCAACCTCTAGTGAAGCTCACCCCCATCGACCATCGGTAAGGGTGGGGCTCAACCTCATTGATGACTAGGGAGGTGAAGCTTCACCGAGGTCAAGCAAATGGCCGGAGGAAGAAGGAAGGGAAGGAAAAAAGAGAAAAGAGAGAAAAAAATGAAAAATGGAAAGAAAAAAATAAAAATAAATATATTACCTTTACCAAAAAAATAAATAGTTAAATTCGATTAAGATATTAAATCAACAATTGTCTACGTTGACACCGGTGATACCTACATAGGACGGCTAACGTCTATGTCATAGATTTTAGTCAAAATGTGTCGGATGGTCTAAATTGACATAAATGCAAAAGTTTTAGAGTTAAATTAGCCCAAAAAAAAAATTAGGACTAAATTGGTTAATGGCAATAAGTTTAAGACTTTTTGGAATTCTCCCTATAAAAGGGAAAGCAGTTTGCTCGTGGAATGTCCACAGCCAGACACTTGGATTAAGAGATAACAGTCATAGCTCTTCTTGGCCCAAGGAATGGCTTGTCCAAAGCTCTTCTTGTCTTGTTTGTTGCTTGAGTTGATGTTCTTTTTTCTTGTCCCTGAGGTTGCTCAAGGTCACAGTCTCAAAGTAGGGTTTTACGGGAAGGCATGCCCAAACGCAGAGGCCATCGTGAAGGAAGTCATTGGCCAAATCTTGTCCGTCGCTCCGAGTCTTTCTGGCCCTCTTTTGAGATTGCATTTTCACGATTGCTTCGTTAGGGTAAGTAAGAGAGCAAGCTCCCATACTACTCGTCGTACTACGCGTTTGAAGTTTACCATTTTCTTATAACTTGACTAGTTGCTATAACTAATGTTCGGATAAAGAGAGGGTGAGAAGTTAGACCCTGGGCTTTCATCTGAAGGGGTAATGCATGGCAGGGATGCGTCAAGATTTACTAAATAGGTTTACCTGATAACAATATGATAAAATGGAAAATGTGTCTTAGAACTAGTAATATACCAGTAAATGGTATTTGGCTCTCAACATACTTCTCTAGATTCGTCTTTGGTTATGAGCTATTGTTTTCATGAACTCACGGTTGAATGATGCTTTGTTCTGGGTTTTTGCTCAGGGCTGTGAAGGTTCGGTACTACTGGACTCTCCGACCTATCAAGCCGAGAAGTACGCCTTTCGAAAGCACGGCCTTCGAGGTTACCAAGAGATTGATAGAGTCAAAACAGCGTTGGAGAAGGCATGCCCTGGCATCGTTTCGTGTGCTGACATCTTGGCCCTTGTCGCCAGAGACATTGTCGTCGCGGTGCGCCTATTCATAAATCATCTCAATATTTTATTATCAATTTGATTGTTTGTCACACCAGTACTACGTTAGTAGAATTCTCAATTTTTATCACACAGTCTACGTTATCACATTGGAAAACAAATTTGAGCCACACGTATCATAAAGGATAGGTACCGACAATTTTTTTAATGAGAAAAACATTTTTATATAGAAATTGAGGGTTTTCTTTTTTTGTGCTATCGATTTAGACCGGAGGACTTTTCTATGATGTGGAAACCGGACGAAGAGATGGGTATGTTTCTATTTCGGAGGAGGCACGTAGGGATTTAATACCACCGACGGCCAACATTACAACTCTGAAAGTAGATTTTGCAAAGAGAGGCCTCAGTGCGAAGGACCTCGTTATCCTATCAGGTAACACCTAATCTCCAATTACTGTTTTACATGCTTGTCATTTGAGCGTGAGATACATGAACGCAATCAGTGGTACAGGGAGAAAATGTAATTTGTAAGGTAAGATCAATGTCGATTCTACTTTCCAATTGACCAGGTGGGCACACCATTGGAAATTCACACTGCTCTCCCTTCTCCAACCGCCTCTATAACTTCACCGGAAAGGGCGACGCCGACCCCACGCTCGACTCCAACTATATAGCAAGACTAAAGCTCAGTTGCAAGCCGAATGACCAAACCACTCTTGTCGAGATGGACCCGGGAAGTGCGAGAACGTTCGACATCAAATACTTCGATCTCATCTTGAAAAGAAGAGGGCTCTTCACTTCGGACGCTGCACTTCTAGACGACAACCAAACCAAGGCGTACCTTGACTTCCAGATCAAGACCGGTGGATCCACTTTCTTCAAGGACTTTGGAGTGTCAATGGTGAAAATGGGTCGAATTGGCGTGCTCCCCAAAATGGCTGGTGAAGTCAGAAAAGTGTGTACAAAGGTCAATTAATTGAGGATCGATGAGGAAGGCCCAAGATTGAGCATGGACGAATGGAAATAATGGATTGTTTTGGAAAGGGCGCATATCAATAATTATGATTTTACATATAGATAATTCCTCACTATTTTGTTCATTTGCAACCAATATTTTTGTTGTTTATTTTGTTTGTCATTATGTACATCATTCCTTTTTCTTTTTCTTTTTTTCTGTTCGTTCTGCGTTAGGTTTCTCTTAGAGTTTTGACACAGCAAGTACATTTAGAAAACCTACTAATATATTTTAAAGTTAACAAAATCTTCCGTAGTTTATTTTGAATCTGGTAAATGCATTTTAAAGTGTTTGCTTTTAGAAACTAATCATAAAGAGAAGATTATATCAATCTTGATTATATTCTAGCTCTGTCCAAGTTGAGTATTATGGCTGTAACTTTAAATAGTTATTTCCTGGATATCATATATTATTGCATGGATATCATCTGAGCAACAGAGTGGATGTATGCAATATTTTTACACGACTGTTATCATAGTAAATCATTTCTTTAGACTCTATGCTAAAGCTAAATATCTTCAGATTATTAAATCTATTCTTGACTATATATATAAACTCCATTGGTTATATCATAACGATCTGATCCGAATTTCCTCATAGAAAAGTATTGATTGATTCTCAATGTTAAATATTGTTTTGCAACGAAATTCCCTAGTCAAAGACATCTTGATTAATTACCAAAATTTCGAAAGGCAAGGTATCTTGCTTAATCAAAACTCTATTTATGAAAATCAAGATTTGTTTGTATGAGCAACAAAAATAATGAATTCAAGATTGACATGGCTTGAAATACCCATATTTTCTCTAAAGATCTAAAATGGACATGTTAATTTCAAAGAAGGGCTTGACCTCACCAGCAAATCAATCGGATTTTCATCCTTTACTTTTTTTTATCTTTTATTTTTCCTTTTTCTTTTTCTTCAAATAAAACAAACTCATAAATGAAAAAAAAAGGATAAAACTTATAAAAATAGAAAAATAAAAAAATACAGGTGGAGGGCTCGTAGCACTTTCCCGCTTGTGGCCACCACCCCATGCCCGGCCATTGTTGGCTGGGTTGTCGGTGCCTTGGCTCACCTATATATGGGGACGGCTCACAACCCTTGTTGAAGTGCCAACCCGTCGCCTATTTTTCTTTATTTGTGTTTTCTCTTCTTCTTTTTTGAAAGTTTTAGTATTTTTTTAATTTGGCATGCAATTTTGCGATTATAATAATATTAATTCGGATGATTTGTTGGTTTTTTTTTTTTTCCGTAAAATTATGATTATACATTTTGATGGAGTGAATGTGAGCGATAGACGAGTAATGAAAATTTACGTACCATGTAGAAGACGGAAGTGGATTTATGTTTACCGGCTCTTCTTCAATTCGGATTCAACAAATTTAATGCGTAGCATCTTAGTTTTTTAAAATTGTTACTTATACATGAATTTAGAAACGCCAATTTTAGTAGAAATTATAGAGCTCTTTTTTAAGTGGTCACTTAAAGAGAACGGTTTAATAATTCATGGACGTGTCGTGATTGCATTTCTAATTAGCGTGAGTTTGTATTAGTGACGAAACGCTCTTCTTAATGCATGATTTACATCTATTGCATTATATTATATCTACAGCATACCTCTTTTTTCTAGGTAGAAGTACAGCGCAAATGTCCAAACTTGGTACAGGAAGATACTTAAGTGCACAAAATTCGAAAGGTACACTTAGTGCCAATTTCTTTGAAAAATGTGACATTTAAGTGCCAACTTTGGCAAAAGGTATCAAAAACCCGAACTGGCTTATTTTTAATAATATAAATCGCCTACATGGCTCACTAGAAAGCTAAGTAAACAAAGAAAAACCAAAACGACGTCATTTTGTTTCTTATTTGAATTTTAATATAAATATTAGTTAAATTAAATTTAAGAAGAAGAAGAAGATTACAAAGGCGTTAGGCGAGGGCTATACAAGCCCTTGCCGCCACCTCCCCACCGTTGCCAAGAAAGGCCGAAAATGGTAGGGGGAGGGTCGGCCATGGTCATCAAGCCCTGACCAAGGGCTAGCAACCACAGCCAACCAACAACAAGGACTTGGAAGCCCTCCCCCTAATTTGGTGAGGGTCGCTGGCCCTCACCCAACCGGGCCAAGGGCCATTACCCACTGGGGCGTGAGGGCTTGCAAGCCCTCGCCATTGGTTAACCAGGGTCATCAGGCTAAGGCCTAACAACCTTAGCTGGCCCTCCTCCCACCATCGCCGGCCTTTCCTAGCAACAATGGGGAGGCGGCAATAAGGGCTTGCACAGCCCTCATTGAATGCCTTTTGCAATCTCTTTTTTTTAATTTAAATTAATTAATATTGATATTAAATTTCAAATTCGAGTTAAAACCACGTTGTTTTGGCTTATTTAGCCACGTCAGTGTATAAAGCAACATCATTTTCAACTTACCTAGCCACATTAGCATGCAAAATGCATTTGTCTTGTCAAAAAAAGTCACGTCGACATTTTAATCAGAATTTATCATCATTGGCACTTAATTGATTCATTTTGCTCCAATTTTGATACTTTGAGTGTATATTTTCATACTTTTGGTATTTAAACATCCCCCATATCAAGTTTTGGCACTTAGAATGTCTGGGACTCATGCCTTTATCATATAAATAGATTATGTCGATTAGACAGCCCTCATAACAAGTTAAGCACTTATAATTGACATCTCACTAAAATTGATAAATTAAGTGGCAAGGAGGATTGTAAATAAAAACCAAAAGAACGGGCTCAGTTCATTATCCAGTCAATGACGGATTAGGCGGCTCAACTTGACAGCGGTCCGGTTTCCTATATTTCAATGTCGGCCAGTTTAACCCTGATTGGGATTAATGGCACATTAACTAGGAATTTGGATTTATCTAAGGCAATTTTAAAGCTTAAATTTGGATAATTGATATTAGTTATACCTATATATTATCAATGGAGAGCAGAGAAAGCATAGAGCACAGCCTTGCTGAAAAACGGGAGGGCAAAGGCTAATTTAACACGCAAATCAGTACACAAATACAAGAATCTTCCTTTCACAAATATATTTGTTGGGACATCCTTAAAAAGAGACATCAATCAACTCCAAAAATTTCATATATAATGAGTAAATCGTTGAAATTACAACCCTACCTTAATCTAATACATCATCTGAGTGCTTAAGGATGCTGTTCGTTACAACTTTATTTAATCCAAAAACGTGAATCAACTCCCATATTAAAAAATTATTGTAATAATACTAAAGGAGAATAACGACGCCAATCGTCTCTCCTTATAGTTCTCATCCGTCAATCTTAAATTATTTTGTGATTTTGAATTTCTTTTAATTTTTTAATAATTTTATTATCTTTATTATCTTTTTTCCTTTTCTTCTTCCCATTCTTCCTTTGGTTGATCATCAATCTCAACCAGGCTAACGATAGTCTAAACGAGGGCCGGCAACCTCATCAAAGCATCATTAGCCTCCAGTAAAGTTGAGCATCGTCAGCTGAGCCTCCCTAGTGGCTAGGTGAGGCAGCGAGGCCAGGTGATGTTGTCCTTGCAATGGCTCAGCGAGCTCGGCCTCACCACTTTCCCTAGTCGCAAGAAGGCTCGGCCTCATCAAGAGCCAGCAATGCTCCAAAAGGAAAAAAAGAAAAGAGAAAAAAATATATTGTTCTCGGAAATAAAAAGGTAACATTTTTTTTATTTCTTGATTATATTCAAAATCTATTTTGGAAATAAATTTATTCTCGAAAATACAAAAAGTTACTAAATGGATTTTATTTTTTTCTAGATAAGTTAACTAACAGAGCCATCGAAAATCAAAATGAAAGTACTGTCTAGGAGAGAAATTCCCCCACACTTCAGACCCCCAACACACACTCAGAGCGAGAGAGAGAGAGGGGACTAGGGAGAAAATCCCCTGCCATTTAAGACCCCAATCCCACCTCCATGTACTCGACTGCTGCAACTGAGTGACTTCCTTCACCCACTTGAAGTAGCACAGATTAATTCCCTCAGCTCCCTCATAGGGACTCTCCACACACACACACACACACAAGCACGCACGCACACACCCACACAGAGAGAGCAAGGAGACAGGGAGAAAGGGAAGAATGTTCGCAATTGAGAACAAGCTAAAAGGAGACCCTAGGCTTCGAGCCATTCGGGTCATCCCCAACTTACGCAGACTAGGTGTGGGTTCCTTTCAATCTCCAACATTTCCGTGCCTCCCGGATTCATTCCTTTTCTTTCTCTTCTTGTGTGTGGGTTTTTGGCGATTTTCTTCCCATTCCTAATGCAATTTCTTGAAAAATTTCTGGCTTTGGCCCCTCCGTTTGTGAAGGGCTAAGGACCCTACATGGCAACGTTTCTATTTTTCTCAATTTCTATTCTTTTGTTCCCCGAAACCAACAAAGAATAGCAATCCATTTGGCAACATCAATTTATTTTTCTATTCCCCAAAATAGAAAAGTAGCCGGGGAATAGATTTTGAATAGAAACAAGAAACAAGAAAAAGTAACTTCTTGCTCCCGAGAACAATTTCTAGAAATAAATCCATTTTCTTTTCCATTTTTCTTTTGTTCTTCTTCCTTGCTGCAGCCACCGCTAGCTTCCCTGCCAATCGCTGACCATCGGCCGCCACTGCTTGACCACCAGTGACCGTCACCATTGCCGCCGCTCAATCGTCATCAATCAACCGCCAACTGCCATCGCTTGGCCGTCAACGATCATCACCGTCCTCGTCGCCCAACCATCATCATCGTAGCCTTTGACTGCTAGTGACCATCATCGCCGCTGCCCACAGCCCACTGACCACCCCCATCGGCCGACAACCACCACCAATCGCTGCCCAATCACCGCACGACAGCCACTCGACCGCCACCCAATTGCCACATGATAGCCACACGACAGCCACACCATAGACGCACAACAACCACCCAACCGTCGCACAATAGTCGTACGACAACCGCTCGACAGCCAACCGCTAACCATCATCACCACTAACAAGCGACCGACTATAGTCCTCTCCCACGGCCGACAGCCGTCAATCGGTGGGCTATGGATAGTGGTTATGCGGCAGCCAGCGACAACTAGCGATCAATGAGCAAGAAGAAAAAACAAATAGGTACAAAAATTTATAAATCACCCCAAACGCATTTCTATTCTTTTTCAATTTCAAGAATAGAACTTTTGTATCGTTACCAAACACATTATTTTACTCATTATAAACTATTCCTCGGAGTAGAAGCATTACCGTGCACACCCTAAGACTCTAGAAAAGCAGAGGCAAAGAAACATAAAACCATTTTACACAAGAAATGGCTTTAAATCCCAACATTGAGCTTAGCCAAACAGTGGCTCACTAGCCACAGCAAGAAACATTCGACGATCGCCAAATCGAGGTGGAGAACAACGGTGGTGAAAACCTCCATGAAGATGAGCCAAGGCTGCCCAAGTCTGAGTGGATCATCTCCATCAATAAGAACCTCAATCGAGCTTAGCAGGACCACAGGGCACGCTCATGGGCAAAGCACTCCATTTACCAAATCCCACACCATCTCAAGGATGGCAAGGAGAAGGCCTGCGTCACCCAGATTGTCTCCCTCAGTCCGTACCATCACAGTGACGAGCGCCTCTGCGAGAAGGACAAGGATAAGTGGCGCAGTCTCGTGTGCATTCTCTGACACAAAAATCAGAAGATAAAGGAATATCTAGACGCAGTGAAGCGGGTCGAGCAGAGAGACCGTGCCTACTATAAGGGGTCGATAAAAATGCACAGCGAGGAGCTCGTAATGATGATGGTTTTCGATGGGTGCTTTGTCATTGAGTTGTTCTGGGGATACTCCATAGGGTTCGATAAACTTGGTTACACTCTCGATGACCCTGTTTTGTCCTCGTCGCGAAGTTGGACACACATTATCTTGTAGAACATGATCTTGCTCAAGAATCATATCTCGCTCTTCATTATCAACCTACTATTCTTCCTTCAGCTTGGCCGACCTGACTAGGACGGGGTCTTGGCCAAGCTAGCGCTCTAATTCTTCTACTCTCTAAGGCAAATAGACCGCCCCCTTAATTGCTAGGGCAGGAGAAGGCTAGAGTTTGACCCGTTACCCCTTAAGGGTCAGCTCCATTGCCTTGAATTGTTCCTAGCAGAGCATCTAGTTCAAGGACGTCACAAACTGGGCTATAGTTCATCCACTGTGTGACGGAGCTTCGGAAAAAAAAGGGATCAAGTTCAAAAACTGGGAGGTGAAGGGTTTCCAGAACATCCAATTCAAGGACAGGACCCTTGAGATTCCCTAGCTTGTGATCCAGGATGCGACGAGGTCGCATTTCCTCAACTTGGTAGCCTTCGAGCAATGTCACTTCAATTGCAGCAACGACATCACCTCATACCTGTTCTTCATGGACAACTTGATTAACTCCACCGAGGATGTGGGGCACCTCCACAATTGCGGGATCATGGAGCACTCGCTCAGGAGCGACTCCGAGGTCGCTCACCTCTTCAACCAGCTTTGCAAGGAGGTGGTACTGGTTGGCAGCCACAATTATCTCTCTGGACTATCTAAGGATGTGAACACTTACTCCAGCAACAAGTGGAATGGTTGGATAACCATTCTTAAGCTTAAGTACTTCAGTAATCCCTGGTCAATCATTTCCTTAATTGTTGATTTCATTTTGCTTTGGCTCACTTTGGCACAAACCTATTAGGCCATGTTTGGTAACTATCCAAACATGGCCAAATTCTGATTTTTTGTTCATAGAATCGCGTTTGGTAAAAAATTTGTGAACAAATTGAGAGTAGAATCAAGAATAAAAAAAAATGTGATTCTTATTCCATAATCAAAATTGAGAATCAAAACTCTTATTCTTCTCTTTTCTTCTTCTTCATCGACCGCCGCTCACCACCGCAGCCCACCACTGCCAATCGCCGCCATCCACTGCTATCGATCGCCGGCAACCGGTCCAACGAGCTCATCGGAGGCTCGCCAAGCTAGGGCTCCGGCGAGCTCGCCGGAGGCAAGCCCAGCCACCGGCGAGGCCCGCCTAGCCTCGGTGAGGCTCGCCCAACCCCAGCAAGGCTCGCCCCACCAGATCTAGCGAGGCCAAGCCTTGGTGATGGTTGGGTGAGCCCCGCAACGCCCAGCCCCGCCGGTAGCCAAGCGAGCCTCACTCAGCCCCAACGAGGCCCGCTTGGCCACCGGCGACTCTTGGCCTCGCCAAATCTGGTAAGGTCGAGCCTCACCCAGCAGCTAGCAACGCTCAACTGATGAGGGCTGGCCTCGTAGAGGGTCGACGACGTCAGCGACGATCTGGTGAGGTCGTCAGCCCTCATCTAGCCGATCCCCAATCTGGCGACCGGCCTGAAGAAGAAGAAAAATAGGAGAAAAAAGAATAACAAAAAAAAAAAAGGAAAACAAAGAAAAGGAAAAAAAGGAAAAAAATTAATTAAAAATTAAAAGAAATTGATTTGGAACAGAATCAATGAACACGATATTAAACGCAATTCTATTCCAAAATCAGAAATTTTGTACAATTACCAAACGCGTTTTTTTACTCAAAATCAGTTCCCAGGAATAGAATAAAAAATAATCATTTCTGATCAAAATTCGTTCCCGGGAACAGAATCGTTACCAAACGCGCCCTTATGGAATCTTTGGTTACTACGGGCTAGGTTCATGATTTCTCATAGAGTGGAGATTATCTTATCAACGTTTTACGAGCGATGAATCTCCAATGAAAATCTAGAATTAGGATTGTGGCTAATAGAAAATTAGGGTGCGTTTGATAATTTTTGTATTCCTATTAGAATACGTTTGGTGTATGAATCATAAATTTTTTTGTGCCACAAAATTTCTTTCAATGTTCTAATACTTTGTTATATTTTTATTTCTTTTTATTTCTTTTCTTTTTCTCCTCCTCTAGCCGACAACAGCGGCTGGTGATCGAAACTTCACCATGCAAGCCCTTAGCAACCAATTTGCAGATGAATCTGTGAGATGTGTTGGCCTCACATCTATAGAAAAGATGTAATTGGTCGATCTCAAAATACGTGATATGTATTTGTTATGTAATTTCGAGTTCAATGGGGTAATATACTTTCTAAAGCCCATCTAAGTCTTTTTATGTCAAATTATGACTTTCCACTGATAAATCGTTCAACCTTTTTGTAATTCTATCAAGTGTTTAAATTACGTGACGGATGTAACATTTTCAGATAAAATTGAGCTAAATTTTTAAAGCATTCTTTTAAGAGGTGATAAAAAAAAAAGGGGCTAAAAAAAAAAGAACAACTCATCAAGAAAAGGAAAAGTAAAGTTTGTCTTTTTGCTACGCCAAAAGAATATCTAAGGTCCGCATAGCAACTTTTCTTTTTCTCCCAATTTCTGTTCTTTTGTTCCTTGAAATAAAGAAAGAACATAAATCCATTTTGCAATGCCAATTTATTTTTCTATTCCCCAGAATAGAAAAGTAGCCAAGGAATAGATTTAGAATAGAAACAAGAAACAAGAAAAAGTAACTTGTTGTTCCCAAGAACAATTTCTAGAAATAAATCCATTTTTTCTTTTACATTTTTCTTTTGTTCTTCTTCCTTGTTGTAGCCACCGTTAGCTCCCCTACCAATCGCCAACCACCTCCGGCTGCCCACGGCCATTGTTGACCAACCGCCGCCGCCTGACCACCAGTGACCACGTTGTTGCTGCCGCTTGATCATCATTAACCAACCACCAACCACTAGTGCTTGACCGTCAACGAACGTCATCGTCACCGCCGCCCAACCGTCATCACTACAGCCCTTAACTGCCAGTGAGCATCATCGCCGCCATCCACAACCCAACAACCATCCCCGCCAGCCGACGACCGCCGTCCATCACCGCTCGACCGCCGCACAACAGCCGCTCGACCGCCGCACAATAACTGCAAGACAACCACATGACCATTGCACCACAGCCGCCCGACAACTAACCATTGACCATCATCGCCAACTGTCGCCCACAACCCACCGACCGCCGTCCTCTCTCGCGGCCAACGGCCGGCAATCAGTGGGCTATGGGCAATGGTCATGCGGCAGCAATTGGCAGCTACTTACGACAAGCGGCGATCATGCAACAACCAACAACGGTTGGCGATCTATAAGCAAGAAGAAAAAACGAATGAATACAAAAATTTATAAATCGAACCAAACACATTTCTATTCTTTTTATATTTCAAGAACATAAATTTTCTATCGTTACCAAACACATTATTTTTACTTAGAAATTATTCCCCGGAGTAAAAATAAAAAATAAAAAATAACTATTTCTGAAAAGAAACTATTCCTCATAATAGAAGCATTGTCATGCACACCCTAAGACTCTAGAAAGGCATAAGCAGAGAAACATATACCCATTCTACACGAGATATGGCTTTAAATCCCAACATCGAGCTTAGCCGAATTGTGGCTCACGAGCCACAGTGAGAAACATCCGGCGATCGCCGAATCGAGGTTGAGACCAACGGTGGTGAAAACCTCCGTGAAGATGAGCCGAAGCCGCCCGAGCTAAGCACGACCACAAGGCACGCTCATGGGCAAATCGCTCAATTTACCGGATCCCACACCATCTCAAGGATGGCAAGGAGAAGGCCTGCGTCCCCCAAATTGTCTCCCTCGGTCTGTACCATCACGATGATGAGCGTCTCCGCGAGAAGGACAAGGATAAGTGGCATGGCCTCATGTGCATGCTCAAACGCAAAAATCAAAAGATAGAGGACTATCTAGACGCGGTGAAGCGGGTTGAGCAGAGAGCCTGCGCCTGCTATGAGGGGACGATAAAGATATGCAACTAGGAGTTTGTAATGATGATGTCTCTCGATGGGTGCTTTGTCATTGAGTTGTTCTAGGGATACTCCATGCGGTTTGATAAACTTCGTTACACTCCGGATGACCCCTTCTTCTCCTCACCGTAGAGTTGGATGCACATTATCCTTTAGGACATGATCTTGCTCGAGAATCAAATCTCGCTCTTCATTCTCGACCTATTGTTCTGCCTTCGCCTCAACCGACCTTACCAGGACAGGGTCTTGGCCAAGCTAGCGCTCCAATTCCTCTACTCTCGGAGGGCGACAAGCTGCCCCCTTAATTACCTCGGCAAGAGAAGGCTGCAGTTTGACTCGTTACCCCATGAGGGCGAGCTCAATTGGCTCGAATTATTCCGACTGAGCATCCTATACCCAATAGCAACCCAGCAGTCGTCACAAACTAGGCTACAGTTCATCCATTGCATGATGAAGCTTTGAAAAAAGGGATCAAGTTTAGAAACTGGGAGGTAGAGGGTTTCCAAAACATCTAGTTCAAGGACGGGACCCTTGAGATTTCCCGGCTTATAATCCATGATGCAACAAGGTCACATTTCCTCAACTTGGTAGCCTTCGAGAAGTGTCACTTCAATTGCGACAACGACGTCAACCCATACCTCTTCTTCATAGACAAATTGATTAACTCCGCCGAGGATGTGGGGGCACCTCCACGATTAAGGGATCATGGAGCCTAGCTAAGGAGCGACGCCACGGTCACTAACCTCTTCAACCAGTTTTGCAAGGAGGTGGTATTGGTCGGCAGCCATAGTTATCTCTCTAGACTGTCTAAGGATGTGAACATTTACTCCGGCAACAAGTGGAATTGTTGGATAGCCATTCTCAAGCTTAAGTACTTCAGTAATCCCTGGTCAATCATTTCCTTAATTGTTGCTTTCATTTTGCTTGAGCTCACTTTCGCACAGACCTTGTATGGAACCATTGGCTACTACAGGCCAGGTTCTTAATTTTCATAGAATGGAGATTATCTGATGAGCGTTTTACAAGTGATGAATTTCTGGTGAAAATCTAGAATTAAGATTGTGGCTAATAGAATAGTAGGGTGTGTTTGGTAATTTTTCTATTCTTATTAGAATACGTTTGGTGTACGAATCATAAATTTTTTTGTGCCAAAGAATTTCTTTCAACATTCTAATACTTTGTTATATTTTTTTTATTTTATTTTCTTTTCCTTTTTCTCCTCCTCTAGCTAGCAGCGGCGACTGGTGATTGAAATTTCACCTTACAGGCCCTTAACGGCCAATTTGCAGATGAATTTGTGAGATGTGTTGGCCTCACATCTATAGAAAAGTTGTGATTGCTTGATCTCAAATTACGTAATGTGTATTTGTTACGTAATTTCGAGCTCAATGTGGTAACATACTTTCTGAAACCCCCATCGACCGACGACCGCCATTGATCATCGCCCGACCGCCACACAACAGCCGCACGACAGCTGCCCGACCGCCGCATGATAACCGCACGATAGCCACCCAACCGCCGCACGATAATCGCATGACAGCCGCACGATCACCACACAACAACCACCCGACAATCGACAACCGACCGCCAACCGTCGCCCACAACCCACCAACCGCCGTCCTCTCCCACAACCGGCGGCCAACGGTGTTGACATCTAATTTTTGGTCGATACATCATTAAAAAAGATAAGTCCAAATTTTGTTACGGGTTTTACAAAATTTGTAAATCGACCTTGCATGTTTGCATCTGGTTCTCTACTCTAGCTGGCAAGCATTGGCGTTTCTGGATCGTTTCTGGAGGAGACGAGTTGCGTTGCTTTTCTTGTGCAAACTTCGGGAGGAGATTCAGCCGTTGAAGTTGCAGATTTGGCCATCCAAGGTGTACTTCCAATAATCCTCGATGCTCCGAAGGTGCTGTAGTAGTTTGGCGTATGCTTGATTGAGCTCAAATCACTCGAATCGCACAAAAGGTAACTATCGACGGCTTGAGCTCGATGAAGCGAGGTTGTTCTAGACAACCGGGGCTAGAGCTCACCCTAGGGTTCTAATTATGCAATTTCAACATGTTTAAGATGTTATAATTGTCTTAGGATAGCTTAGGATGAGCTTGATTGGCTTAAGCATGCTTGATTGTTTGAATATGCTTGTTCTGCAAAAATCATGTCTCTGTGACAGATCTAAGAAATGCTGTGTTATAAAGTAGTTACTATTTTTTTTTTTTTTTTTGTATTCGATGTCTTCATGAGAGTTGAAGACGACTCGAAGGCCTTTCCAACGACCCATAGAGCATTCCGATCTGATGTCATTTACTACCTGAAAATAGCTTGGCGTTTAGTGCATGTTTCTGGAAAATTGTTGTGTTCTAACTTGTTCTCTGTTTCGGATGACCTTCTGTGCAAATAACTTGATACGAGCTAGTTGCTGTGGTTTTCTGTGTTCGAAGTCTTCATGAAGGCCGAAGATGATTCAAATATATTTCCAATGAACTATAGAATGCCTTGATCGGACCTCATTTGATATGGTTTTTGCACGTCCAAAGTCTAGTCTAGAATCTATCAACTGTTTGTTTTTCTGTTAACCAGATGAATGATCTGAGAAATGGCTTGATATCAGCTTGTAAATGTTGTTTTCTATGTTCGAAGTCTTCATGAAAGTCGTAGTATACTTCATGGGCTTTTCAACGATATAAATTTTGCACCGATTGGCATCCATTTTTCCTATCAATTTCATGTCTGAAGTTCTACTGTGTTTTATGATATTGATGTAATCTTGTATTTTGGACAACCTGATATTTTTCACAATTTTTTGTGCAATTTTTTTGATTGAATTGGACTAGGGTATCTTCATGAGATTTAACCCTAACATTCAGACCTAGTTGCATAAAAAAATTGAATTTTCTTACATCATATAGATAGGATTAATCACAATTGATTATGGTATGTGCTGTTGTTTCTATTACTGATCTAACCTCCAAGAGAAATGTTTTCAATTGAGCTTATTAATGAACCAATTTATAGAAGATGCCTTCTATACATACTTAGAGCATATCATAAGCTTCACGATGATGTATGGCATGCCTCATTTGAGGATCATTTACTATGTAAAAACCATGCATCAAGTTGATATGTCACAACTGAAATTGTCATGCATTTTGCCCCTAATGACAAGTCACATATTAATGTTAATGAATTTGTGTGACCTTTTGCACATGGATTTAGGGTTAAATCTTGTCCTTCACATTTAGCCCTACGTCATGTTCAAATTTCATAATTTTCATGCATTGATTAGGTGGCTTAACAAGACAATTATCATGCATCATTTTCTGATCTGCTCATGATTGATTTGCATGCTTTAGCGATAGTTGTTTTTTGGCCATAAATTTGGCCTTACTTGAACCCGGCACGTCTTAGAAAGTCTTAGCACACGTCTTAATTTTTCAGATGATGCTAATTATGCATCATTTGCATGTCATTTGACCTAGAAATCTGTTTCTAGTTGAAATTCAGAATGCCTGCTTTGCTTTTGTTGAGTCAACCTTTTGTTACTTTTGTATGAAATTATTGATAGAGATTCTAAGGTCGGATCCTCAATGAAGTTTGTTCATCTTTTTCATGTCTATATTATGGTAAAATTTCAGATTTTTTTTAGAATTTTTAAACATTGTTCACTAGGACAAATTGTTGTTGATTTGCCAAGTTGTCTTACTGTCTTGTTATGTTTTTGATGTGTTGTTATGTGTTCTTGAATTTTTATAAATTCATGTATAACCCATTTTAGGAAACTTCATTCATGAAAGTTGTTCCTTAGAGTGTACTTGATGTTCTGTGCTTTTCTTAGAGCCAATTATCCATGGGCTCTACCCCAATTGCTTTGATCTTATGTGTGATATTTGATGATTTCTATTGTGATTATTTGTTATGATTTCATTCTAGGATTTCTTTTAGAATATCTTGCATGCTAAATTGAAATTACTTGTCTTCATGAAAGTTGTTTTGATGTGTATGCTTGTTTTTTTCCATTGTATGCACATAGTTATAAGTTTCTTAGGTTAAGATTAGATTAGAACCCCGAAGATGAAAAAAAGCGTGAAGATAGTGGAGGTCAATGTCCATTCCGACAATTATTGTATAATATTCATTTTTCTAACATATGTCTCGGGTTCCATTTGTTGTATAAAACCCAACGAGTTGCGGTTTTCTCTCTTTCTCTCATATATTTCAATTGCATTTCTCTTTTATATTTTTTAGGATTACATGATAGATTTACTGGTTTCCTTGATTGTTTACTTACCATCTTGCAATTTCAATTCCATTGATTGTTTTCTTGTTTTTCTAGAAATAGAATAGAATAAAAATGACCAACCACGCATGATCACTTAGTTTAGGACAAATGATCCCGAAAATATAAAAAGAAACACATGGACATATTAGGAAAACACAACATACTATTTAGGTACCGAAAGGGCGCTAATAGAAATATTAACGTAACCTAAGTCCCCGAACCTAAATATTTGGTTGCGTAGAAATTGAGTGAACTCTCCTAACCCTCGATTGGGTTTTCTAGCTAACCCCCAAAATGAGGCTAGTGGTGACTCCCGTCTTATCTTTAGGTTGTCATAAACAACTAGACAGTACAAAATTTGCTGTCACGCGGGGTACGAGCCTAGGAGAGCTCATGATCTTGTGGAGGGAACTCTTGTGATCAAAGTACCCCTAAACCCGACCTTTCCCCTTTAACTTCAAGGGCGGCGAAATCGGGTTGCGATAGGCAATTAGTGGGCTGTGGGCGGTAGTCGTGCGGCAGCGATTTGACAAAACTTCTAATACTTTGTTATATTTTTGTTTATTTCTTTTCTTTTCTCCTCCTCTAGCCAGCAGCGACGGTTGGTGATCGAAATTTCACCTTACAGGCCCCTAGCGGCCAATTTGCAGATGAATCCATCAGATGTGTTGGCCTCACATCTATAGAAAAGTTGTGATTGGTCGATCTCAAACTACATGATGTGTATTTGTTATGTAATTCCGAGCTCAATGTGGTAACATAATTTCTGAAACCCCTGCTGGCCAATGTCCACCACCGATCATCGCCTAACCGCCACACAACAGCCGCACCATAGCTGCATGACAGCCGCCCGACCACTACACGATAACTGCACAACAGCCGCACGACCGCCACACAACAGCCGCCCGACAACCGTTCGTCGTCCTCTCCCGCCGCTGCCGGCCACGGGTCAGTGAGCTATGAGCGGCGATTGTGCGACGGCAATTGGCAACCGACAACCGTAGGCAACGGTCATGCGGTGGGCAGCAAAAGTGGCGATCTATGTGTAAGAAGAAAAAATGAATGAATATAAAAATTTATAAATCGCACCAAACGCATTTCTATTCATTTTCTATTTTAAAAACTAAAATTTTATCGTTACCAAACACATTATTTTTACTTAGAAATTATTCCCTAGAGTAAAAATAAAAAAGAACTATTTCTGAAAAGAAACTGTTCCTCAGAGTAAAAACATTACCATGCACACCCCAAGACTCTAGAAAGGCAGAGGCAGAGAAACATAAACCCATTCTACACGAGAAATGGCTTTAAATCCCTACATTGAGCTCAGCCCAATCGTGGCTCACAAACCACAATGAGAAACATTCGACAATCGCCAAATCGAGGTTGAGACCAACGGTGGTGAAAACCTCCGTGAAGATGAGCCAAGGCCGCTCGAGCTGAGCAAGACCATAGGGCAAGCTCATGGGCAAAGTGCTCCATTTACTGGATCCCACACCATCTCAAGGATGGCAAGGAGAAGGCCTGCGTCCCCCAAATTGTCTCCCTCAGTCTTACCATCACGGTGACAAGCGCCTCCATGAGAAGGACAAGGATAAGTGGCGCGGCCTCATGTGCTCAAGTGCAAAAATCATAAGATAGAGGACTATCTAGATGCGATGAAGCAGGTCGAGCAGAGAGCCTACGCCTGCTATGAGGGGACGATAAAGATGTGTAACTAGGAGTTCGTAATGATGATGGTTCTCAATGGGTGCTTTGTCATCGAGTTGTTTTGGGGATACTTCATGGGATTCGATAAACTTGGTTACACTCCGGATGACCCCGTCTTCTCCTCATCGCGGAGTTGCACACACATTATACCGCAGGACATGGTCTTGCTCGAGAATCAGATCCCGCTCTTCATTCTCAACCTACTGCTCTGCCTTCAACTCAGCCAACCTTACTAGGATGGGGTCTTGGCCAAGTTGGCGCTCTAGTTCTTCTACTCTCAGAGGCCAACAGACCGCCCCCTTAATTGTCTTGGCAGGAGAAGGCTGGAGTTTGACCCATTACCTCTTGAGGGCGAGCTCCATTGCCTCGAGTTGTTCCGGCGGAGCCTCCTGTACCCGGCAGCAACTTAGCAATCGTCACAAACTAGGCTACAGTTCATCTACTGCATGATGAAGCTTCAAAAAAAGGGATCAAGTTCAAAAATTGGGAGGTAAAGGGTTTCCAGAACATCCAATTCAAGGACGGGACCCTCAAGATTCCCTAGCTTATGATTCAGGATGCGATGAGGTCACATTTCCTCAACTTGGTAGCCTTCAAGAAGTGTCACTTCAATTGCAGCAACGACGTCACCTCACACTTGTTCTTCATGGACAACTTGATTAACTCCACCGAGGACGTGGGGCACCTCCACGATTAGGGGATCATGGAGCACTGGCTCGAGAGCGATGCCGAGGCTGCTGACCTCTTCAACTAGGTTTACAAGGAGGTGGTATTGGTCAATAGCCTTAGTTATCTCTTTGGACTGTCTAAAGATGTAAACACTTAATCTGGCAACAAGTGGAATTGTTGGATAGCCATTCTCGAGCTTAAGTATTTCAGTAATCCCTAGTCAATCATTTTCTTAATTCCTGCTTTCATTTTGCTTGGGCTCACTTTTGCACAGACATTATATGGAACCATTGGCTACTACAAGCTAGGTTCTTGATTTCTCATAGAGTGGAGATTATCTAATGAGCGTTTTACAAGTGATGAATCTCTAGTGAAAATCTAGAATTAGGATTGTGGCTAATAGACTATTAGGGTGTGTTTTGTAATTTTTCTATTCCTATTAGAATACGTTTGATGTACGAATCATAAATTTTTTTGTGCCATAAAATTTCTTTCAATATTCTAATACTTTGTTATATTTTTGTTTTTTTCTTTTCTTTTTCTCCTCTTCTAGCAGGCGGTGGCAGCTGGTGATTGAAATTTCACCATACAGGCTCTTAGCAGCCAATTTGCAGATGAATATGTGAGATGTGTTGGCCTCACATCTATAGAAAAGATATGATTGGTCGATCTCAAACTACGTGATATGTATTTGTTATGTAATTTCGAGTTCAATGTGGTAATATACTTTCTCAAACCCATCTTAGTCTTTTTATGTCAAATTATGACTTTCCACTAATAAATCTTTCAACCTTTTTGTAATTCTATTAAGTGTTTAAATTACATGACGGATGTAACGTTTTTGGATAAATTGAGCTAAAGTTTTAAAGCATTCTTTTAAGAGGTGATAAAAAGGGGCTCTGAAAAAAATAAAAATAAAAAGAACAACTCATCCAAACAAGGAAAAGTAAAGTTTGTCTTTCTGCTATGCCAAAAGAACATCTAAGGGCTTGCATGGCAACGTTTCCGTTTCTCCCATTCTTTTGTTCCCTGCAACCAAAAAAGAATATAAATCCGTTTGACAACATCAATTTATTTTTCTATTCCCCAAAATAGAAAAGAAGCCGGGGAATAGGTTTGGAACATAAACAAAAAATAAGAAAAAGTAACTTCTTGTTCCCAAGAACAATTTCTAGAAATAAATCCATTTTTTTCTTTTCCATTTTTCTTTTGTTCTTCTTCCTTGTTGCACCACCGCTGGTTCCCGTGCCAATCACCGACCTCCTCCAGTTGCCCATGACCACCGTCAGCCAACCGTCGGTCGTCGCCTCCTGACCACCGGCGACCGTTGTCATTGCCACCGCTCAATCATCATTGGCCGATCACCGATCGCCGACCACTGTCGCTTGACCGTCGGCGATTGTCATCGTCATCACCACCTAAGCATCATCATCGCAACCCTTGACTGCCAATGACCATCATCACCACCACCCACAGCCCACGACCACCCTCGCCGACTAACAATCACCACCGATCTCCGCTCGATCGCCGTACGACAGCCACACCATAGCCGCATGACAGCTGCCCAACCGCCACACGACAGCCGCCCGATAGCCGACCGTCGACCGTCATCACCGACCGCCGCCCACAACCCATCAACCGCCATCCTCTCCCATGGCTGGCGATCAATGGGTTGTGGGCGGTGGTCATGCGGTAGCGATCGGCAATCGGCAGTAGCAAGCAGCGGCCAACGACAACTGGCAATCTATGAGCAAGAAAAAAAAATGAATAGATACAAAAATTTATAAATCGCACCAAACGCATTTCTATTATTTTTCTATTTCAAGAGTAGAAATTTTGTATCATTATCAAACACATTATTTTACTCATAAATTATTTCCTAGAGTAGAAATAAAAAAATAAAAACTATTTCTGAATAGAAACTGCTCTTCGGAGTAGAAGTGTTGCCATGCGTACCTTAATGTTCCAAGATATAATGACGCTGCTGCTGGATCACTGAGTGTTCAAAGACGCAGTGGACGTTTTCGTCACCCGGTACCGTGACATGGACATCTCTGTCGTTTCAGGCATGTGTGTTTTCTTGTCATCTCCAATTTAGAGTAAAGTTCTCATTTTGGCGGTTCTGCCTGAATTTTTTTCTTTTGTCCGTGTTGATGGGCTACTGTTTTAGAGTTGATCTAACACTAGTTTCGTAAAGTCCAAGGGAATTGTCATTAACTATAGCGTTGGTAAACTAAATGTTACCGAGTCGTTAGCGGCAACGAGGAAAACGGGGAGAATCTCACGAGAAAGTATATTAGTTGGAAAAAAAAAAAAAACTATCTTGTTAATTTTGTGAGACCTCGTTGATTTCTTAGTACTGTCAAAGCTGAAATTGGTGAAAACAAAAATCTTACCTCAGGGTTAGAAGCCAGGGGATTCACGTTTGGTCCAGCAATTGCATTAGCTATGGCCGCGAAGTTTGTTCCTTTGCGTAAGCCCAGGAAGTTGCCAGGTTCATGTTTCTCATCTTTTGGGTCTTCTTTATAATCTTTACAAGCTTTATCTTGCATTTCTCCAACCGTTGTAGGTTTCTGGTGCAAAATTGAGCTGTGGTTTTATACAGAGCCACGATTGTGCATAATGTGGCTGGAAAGATCCCATGTTTTTCTCTACCGGAGCCGATGCTAGGATGGCCACACAATTATGTTTTGCTTGCAGCGAAATTCCTTTTGTGTTTCAGTAGTAGTTGAGTACTAGAAAGAAGTAGATTCGTGCAGCTTTTGCGATAAAAAAATCTTGTTCAAATTGCTCTTCCAAGTGTTGTAACTATTTCTTCTATCAAGAATATTCATGCAGTTGTCTGGCAGGGCATGCAAGGTTTTGTATTCGTTAGAAATTTTCCTGTAGTGTCAAAACTAAGGTTCGCATGCCTAAATGGGTTCCATTTCGACAGTATAAAAAATGAATTAGCTCAAGTGTTGATTGGTTAATTTGATTAACGAGTCTGTTTAACTAACACAATAGGAAATGTACTCAGTAGATGGATGACAGAGGAAATATTATCTTGAAAAGTTACACGTTTGCTGTTTACCTTACGAAATATGAACCTCAAATTAATAACAATGCAGATGCTAGTAAAGGTTTGCTCAAGTACTCATATATAAGTAAAAACTAAGGATGCCCTTGGCAATGTTGTTAATTTGAGATTTGAGAATCGTGAATCATATAGCTCATTTGTTGTATTGTCTATTGTTAGATTTTGTAAAATTTTATAGAATAACTTAAATAGAAGGATATCTCACTGAAGCCTTGCTATTACATGCGATAATATAGAAAGAATGTAATTAGACATATAAACTCTCATCTGGAAGAAATATCACCTGATCATGTTAGATGTCCCCAGACGACCTATGTGAGAAATTCAAGAAAATAATGCCTCTATAAATAAAATAGTAATATGTAAACATTCACAATATGAGGAGTCTGACCAAATTGTAGGGAATCATACTCGATGAGATTCCGATGCATATCTGGCTCATAGCTAAGAGTTGAATCGTTTTGTGTGTAAATCGAATCGGTTCATACGATTTTAACAACATTGGCCCTTGGTAAGTGGAAATATTTCAGTTTTCTGCTCTTATTTTCAGGGGAAACAGAGTTGGCTGTAGAACGTGTCTGACAGCCTTTCTTATTTAATCTTTTTTGAAATTGAGGGCATTATTTTAGAAAACTGAAAACAGCTAAATGTTCATTCATTGTTTTGAAACTGGAATAAAAATACTGAAGTTTGATAAATTTACTCTGTAGTCTTTATTATTTTAAAATCACGACTGGGAATAGAGTGAAAACAAGCAGCATTCATGCAACTTGAGTTTTTTTTTTTTTTTTAATTGCGACTCTTATTTTTAAATTGGTCTTGTAGCAAATCTTGTGGCTCTCACGATTTGGACTTCTATATAACGTTTGAAAGCATTCACTAAGTTCATATATTAACATGTAAAACCATATATTTCAATATTCTTGTGAACTTATCATTTGTTCATTTTCAAGTTTGTGGAAGAAAAGTAAAAAGTACAAGTAATAAGAAGTTCCCCCCCTTCCAAACAAGCTCCAGAAATTTGAAAGTCTGTAAAAAAGAAACAGTTTCTGAAATTTTTAAGAGTAATCTAAAGGAGGATCTTCAGAGTGAAATCCATATACCACACTGCATTTCTTACCATTACTCCATTGTCGACAGTGTCTTGCACGAGTACCCACCGTATTACTGAAGCTGGTAACTCCGGTTTCTTTCATTTAGGGAGCGGTAAAAAGATGCCACCGCATTAGAGATCAAGTAGTGTTGTCAAACCATGGACAAAGCTAGTATTTGGGGAGTAGCGTTTCCTATACACGTAGAGATCACGGAGGGGGTCATGTTAGTGTAAGTTGTGTAAATGATCTCTGTTTCACGTGTTTCGTGTGTCTATGTTACGCAGTTCACTTGTGTTCTTTTGCTTAGTGTGTTTCACAAAGTTATAAGGGATCTTAATTATGACAATGCCTACAATGCTTGTTCATGATTCATGCAGGAGAAGCAACATCAGAATCTTATGTCTTGGATTATGGAACTGATGGTCTCAAAATTCGTGTGGATAGTGTCCTCCGCCACCATGTTCGCTGTGGCGTTTGCTGCCCACGGGGCTTGCAACTTGCTGGATTAGGCTCCGCCTCCTAGCACTGGGACCTAACAGAGTTGGATGCGGCTAAGTAGTTTTTCTTTTCTTATTTTTTTCTTACTTACTCCGAAACAAGGGCATTCAGCATTATTTGACTGCAGCCACAACCAGGTCGCTTTTTCTCTCCATGCTCCGGCGATCCAATATGGGACGCTCCCATCTTAGGAAAATGGGCCTGCACATTTTGCTGACAGGCCCTAAGGCTCCTTGTGACCACCAAAAGGCCATGGCCAAGAAATGGTCACTAGTTGCAAAGATTATTCTTAAGGTCAACACCCTGTGGTACCTTTGTTTGGTGAGTGTGAATGTAGGGGACTCGGGAACATATGTTGTTTCCACCTAGGCTGAGGAGTAGTGTTAAGCCATTTTTTTCTTTTTTTGGTAAAAGGTAATCATATTAAGCTAATAAATATTTACAACAACAACGGCACCAAAACATACACTCATAATGAACAGAGGCATAATAAGTGGAAGGATGCCGAAGGGAGAAGAAAAGGGAAGCCAATAAGGCTCAAAATGCGGTTAAGCCGCACAACTACGGCCACATCCTAAAGACGGACCAAACAAAAGAAGGCAACCAGCCGGCCAAACAATGGCAACCCAAGCTAAAACCAAACAAAATGCCATCGCCCAAATGAAAAGGACGAGACAACTGGCAAAAATCAAGGCTGGCACCGAAACAACAAGCACAGTAGCGGACCCTCCTGCACCACCACTCCAATTTGGAAAAATTACGGATGCGCTGGAGTAAAAGAGAAGATGCAGGGGTCTATCCCCTAGCTACGTTGAAGTCTCTTGTTTCTTGGGTTATCTTCAACATTCGAGAAGGTTAGAGCCTTATCCTTAACCACTTTAATAAGGTGGTTCTTCATGGCCGAAAGCATGAAGGTATAGTTCCTAAAGAGAATCTAATTCCTATGTTTCCAAATAAGGTGGCAAAGAGCCCCAAAAGAGAACCTGGCGATAGAGTGATAAAAGTCTTTACCAGATAGAAACTTAATAGCCCAGCAAGTGTTAAGCCATTTTGATTTGCTCTTTCCGGGAAATCTAGTTCAGAGTGGTGACCGAACAGTGAATCGCCCACGCTCTATATGATACAAATAATAGAGTTTTACCTGTGTCGTGAATTGCACTGGCTCTCCACCATGAATTATAAATTGCCATAGGCTATCCAGCATGAATATACTCGTTGCCTTTGTCTATGTACTGAAATTTCACCTCAGCATGGGGAGGAATATGCCCAGCGAAATTTTCGGCAACAATTGAAAGCTTCTATGGAAATGTACAATTGAAGTGCACTTTTGAACTTTGTCTCAATTGCTGCCAAGAATTTCACTGGGGAAAAGTTCCCTTCGGTGTTGAGGTGAAGCTTCGGTACTAGAATAGAGGCAACGACTATATTCATGCTGGAGAGCCTGTGCAATTCATGAGATAGGTGAAACAAACCATAGAAAGCATGAAAGAACCTCACTATTTGGGCGCCTCCCGGAACTAGATTTGCTAGAAAAAGCAAATCTAAACAGCGAACGAACACTACCTCCTCAGCCAAAGCAGAAATAGCATTTGTTCCCGAGTCCGGGACATCCACACTCATCCCACGAAGGTATATCATCGGCCTCTTGGGTGGTCACGTGGAGCATTGACCGTCAGCAAATGCGTGGACCCATTCCCGTGATGGGAGCGTCCTCTATTGGCATCGCTGAAGCATGAAGAGAAAACTCAGCCGGCCATGGCCAAGTGCAGTCAAGTAATCTTGTAGGCGCTTGTGGAGGATAACTGTAGCATATGGTCTGCCGTTCCAGAGCAATACTTATTTGGCTGCCTCCAAAATCCATTGGGTCTACAGTATCAGGAGGCGGAGCCTGTACGGCAGATGCTACAGTGATAGTGGTGTTGGAGGGAGATGACCCTAGAAAGTAGAGAACCAAGGGTGGAGTGGTGATGGTGGGGGTGGAAGAGGACGAAGGAAGAGGATGGGGAACATGGTCAAGGAGATAACTAAATAGGCGGGTCGTGGGAAGGGAGCCTGACCTTTTTGGGAGGAACAGAATGAAGATGAAGAGTATGTGAGGAAGCTTTATATATCAGGTGAAAAGTGGTGGTTCCCCAATAACAATTTGTCGAGGGTTAGAAAAGCTGAATCTGCAAGACAACGTTGCCGCTGCTTCCATTATCTTTTGAAAAGATGGTTGAAGGAGGAATTTGGTTAGCATATGCTGAAACGGATGAATATTTCCTCTAATAAAATATCCAATGGGCAAACATAGCCTTTGAAATTTGTACGACTTGATCCATGGACTTTCGAACAACACTTAGGTAAAGCAGTTTTTTATTCCCGCCGGACGCCTGCCCTAAGTTAGAAATCTGAAGGTAATTAAAACTGCTTCTTTAAATCTTTTACCTGTACCTGTCACTTTGACTGGAAGTCCTCTAAATTGCGGGCGCTGTCATCATTCTTCATGTGGTCATGCACAAAAGACTTGATCTCTCCCAAAAATACCATTCAGTGCCTCCGTTTGACTGAGGAGTTCAGGTATATAATTAAGAAAACTTTTCCTTAAATCTTTTAAACATTAACTTCAGCTCTTTACAATGGATTTATGTCTGAAAAGACGATGAAATTCATCTCATTTCTGTGCTTGATTGACGCACATCGCTATATGTGACGTGTTTTTTTGGGAGTTTAAACTCAATAAGTTTAACGCCTTCCCTTTGACATTCGGCTTCTTTTACGGTTGAGGATTAACAACGAAAAAGAAAACAAGATCCCAAGATAGGAACGGTTGAAGATTAACGAGGACAGTGAACCTAAAGGTCAAAAACAGAAAAGGAAAAGAGATACCTCTTTTCCCGCGATGAAATTCAAGCAGTGGAGGAAAGGAGTTGAACGAGTTCAACTCCTTTGGAGAGAGCTTCCGTTTGTTAGTATTTAATATCAGAGAGATACCAAACAAAATATTTCCCTTATAAAATTATAAGTTGACGAAACAAAGAAAAACCATGGAAGACAAATAATTTGCTTGCATGCCTTCTCGTTCTAAAGCATTCGACAAATCAGTACACGCTTGGTGCATGGACGATCTGCATGCGTGCTTCGAGACTTTGATAAATCTAAATGGTCTAGCTAGGCAAGAATAGGATAATTTTGTCGCTTAAGTTTGAAAAGTGTCGAGGGATTGTGATTCGAAGTGTTTGCAAAGACAGCCCTGAGGCATGAATAAATCTAGCAGTAAATTCCAACAAAGAACCCATATGATGCCAGGGATCAGACCGCGAGAATATGTTTTCCCCATCACCTACAACATTTTGGATCGAAGGTTTTATATCACCCCTCAATTTCAAAAAATTTCCTCCAAATATGAAAAGAGGAAGCAGAGGAATTCATCTGCCAGAAGCTTTTATGCTTTAGTAACATGCCTTGATCCAAGCAAAATCCATAATGAGCCAGCTCCTAAACGAGGAACATCCATATTGGCTTCATAAGAAGAGCCCTATTCCTTCGATGGATTTGCGTAAGGCCCAACTCACCCTCCTTTTTTCTGGCAAACAAACATCAGATTTTGCAGCAGAGGGAACCCAACTCAAATCCTAGTACATTTTGTAATTAGATGGATTAGATCAATGTGGTTCTTCATTTAAAAAGAAAACTAAGGGTCGATGTTATTGTTTTATCGTATAGTAGAGAGATAAGCGAAGCCACTTGCTAAAAGGCTTAAATCACAAGATGATGGAAATAAATCATTCGTGAAAATAAATAACAAAAAAATTTGTATGAATGAAATCTCTGGATTTGAATTTTTAGGGTGGTTATTATTTGACAAACAAAGATCCATTTTCAAATGAAAATTTTGCGAGATAAATTATAGATAGTCGGTGACAATCAAGTATATAATCGTCGTGCCTACTTACTTGACTGAAAGAATAACTACAAAGAAAAATAATGCGATAATCAGCTTCCACTCAAATAATGTTGCATTGTTCTAGGAATTACATAATGTTGTATCACCACTATGGGCGCGCGATTACATAAATTCTACATATTTTCTTCGATCTTTATTGGGTGTCATTATGACACTCTTTTTTTGACCCATGCCCATCACTGCACTCTTCTTCTCCTTCGTTATTGCCTTGATTCTCAACTTAACTCTTTTGCTAATATTGCCACTAAGAATATGAAAGTTTTTTATTTTTTGCTTTACTTTATCTTGCTTGAAAATGTTATGCTAAGCTTGATGAGACCGATTCTATAGATTCATCCGAGAATTAGATTGCCACATGCATGAAACTTGATTGGACCGATTTCATAAATTCACTCGAGAATCGAACCGTATTCCTTGATAAATCTATGAAATCAATGAAGGGATCTCGATTTCAATTTTATAGAATCGGTCCTTAGTGGGCGACTGCCAGTTGACTTGAATTATATTCACTCCTAATTGTAACATGTTGGATAAAAATTAATGAAGAAGAAAATGAAAAAAGAAAACGAAAACTTGGCAAAGTAAACCCCCCAAAAAAATTGAAGAAAAATAAGCGGAAGGAAAGAAAATCTCAGGATCGTCCTTTTACTGTGCACAGGTTGATCGTTTTAAGTGATACAGCTGTCTTTGGGTACCCTGTGCAGTATGTGCAGAGTGCATGCACATCGACAAACGATCTTACCTAACACCCATTGAAAAAACAAGAAAAAGGAAAAAGAAGAATTTTCTCTGTACTTCCTTTTTTTTTTTTTTCTGTCTTTTGCATATTAAAGAAAAATTTTCTCCATAATGCACAGCTGTCATTATGGCTTGAAAACAAAAGCCTCCCTAAGCTGCTTTTTTCAACGACGTAGGATGTGGATGCGTAAGGGAAAAAATGAGATCGACTCCTTGTCCTTTTCTCCCACTTTCATACATAATATTTTATAAGGTTGTTGCTACAAGTTGAGTTTAAAATGTCTGTGATATAGCTAGTACGAGTACCTAGAGGGGGGTGAATAGTTATATAAATGATTTTTCTTGATAATTTCTTAATAATTGCGCAATACTTAGACAGTTGAAGGATTTGCGATAAGTAATAATCAACGTAAGACTAAGTAAAGGAAAGAGAGAATTGAACACGCGGTTTATAGTGGTTTGGCTTGATCCAAGCCTACGTCCACTCTTCTACACTGACAGCCAATTGGCTGGATTCCACTATGAACAAAGAGATGTTACAGTGTTGATCTTCCTTGATTTCTAGGTATAGATGATCTACCACACTCACTCAAGGTATCACCAGGTATGGACACTCTCTGTGCATATAATTTCGCTCAGAATGAATCGACTAATAATCAAGGTGCTTCAGACTCTGGAATTTCTCTATTGATCACGTACTCAAAACAACTAGAACGTCTTCCTTTTTTATACTCCTTTATGCCATCATACCCGTTGGCACTTTCCAAAGGAATTCCTCTACCCGTTGGATAGAATCAATCAAGAAGATCATTCAAGCTATTAAAGGAACCTAACGATAGCCCATCAATCCTGTTCGCCCATACAATCAGGATCTTGGTTTCCAAGAATAGAATATTCCAAGAATACTTCGTCGACCATCAGATCTTCAATTGATCTAGATAAGAACAAAAGAATCCGTTATATTTATCCAACCAAAAGATCTTCTCCAGACGATAGGATTAAATCCTCAACCATTTACTTCGGCTCTGGATTTCCTTCATCCCTGGATCAGAAAGACTGTCAATGAGAATAGTCTTGAGTCTTGAGTCTTAAGTCTTGAATCTTGAGTCTTGAATCTTGAGTCTGGTAATCAGAAAGTCTTCAGACTTTAAACTAGACAATTTGCAAATGTCCGTACTAGGCGATAGAAACGTTTTGTCGCTTCAAAATATTTTGGAAAGATTTCTCCAACAATCTCCCCTTTTTGATGGTGACAAAACTTTCCCGTAGATTTGAACCATTTTGACCGCAAAAACATTTCTCAAGCAATATGGCTATCTCATAAAGATTTAACAAAACAACCAGATTCTACATCCACAGAAAATTGGTTAGTCTTTCATGAGTAATACCATATAACAATACTTGAAATAAATGCAAACAGTCAAACATCTAAATCCACAGCCAATTCAGTTAGATTCAAGTTCACATCCAAGTTTACTCAAGTCAAATAAAAAAAAAACACATTCAAAATAAATTTAAAGAAGGTTGGTTGGTTGGTTCAAATTGCTTTCTCCCCCTTTTTGTCATCATTAAAAAGGTGAGAAAGGAGTCATGTCTGCTTGGGAATGCGCACGATCTGGAAATCTCCCATGGACTGGACTACGCCTTCTAGCCTCTTCAAGTCCTCCCTTAGTTGAGCTACCTCCTCTCCTTTGGCATTGGCTTGAAGTTGTAAAGCGAGGTCTTCCATTTTATCCTCCAGGGTAATTGAAGATGCTTGTCCAGCATTCTTCATGGCTTGAATTTCACAGTCCAGAGCATATATCCGGCCACGCATTTCTAGATGAATATCCATAATACGACGAAAATCTGCAGAATTGTCCGTCTGAGTACTTGCATTTGCTTTTTCCGATGGAGTGAATGCAGACGATGGCGCTTCTGTATAGTCTTGCAGATTTGGTGTCGACGTATCGTGTCCTTCTTCAGGCATTTGAGAGGCCTGAATTTCTTCTGGATCTGCTGGAGATTGTCTTAGACCTTCACTATTGGCAGCATGAGGTGTGGACCTTTGCTCGCCAACTCCCCCTGTCTTTAGGACATCAAAAGGGGAAGAGTGATGATCATGCTCTTCTGTGTCTTGATTCTCCTTCTCTCCAGATTCAGCTGCAGACTTTTCTTGCTCTTCTTCTCCTTCTTCTTCAGCTTCTTTCTCCTTCTCTCGCTGCTCTTCTTCTTCTCTGTTCTTGGCTTGCTCCTCTTATTCTCTCTGTTTCTTCTGTTGTTCTGTTGATTGGGGAACAAAACGTCTGGTCCTTATCAAGGCAGTGATTGTAAGATCTTCCTCCTCATCTTCATCCTCCAAGATGAGAGTTCTCTTCTTTTTGGATGGGGCACCAATGGCCTCCTTCCCTTTTCGCTTTGAAGCAGACGGAACTGGAGTCTTCACTCTGAATTTCTCCATTGCCTTAGAAAGTTCTTGCAGACGCATCTTCGTTAACATCTTCAAACCTACCACCATCTTATCGCACGGTCGTACACAAAGTGTGTGTGGAGGTTCAATATTCATGTGTCTGAAGATCTTGGTCACCAGACCTGGATAAGGCAATTGTCCCTTGTCCTTCGATATTGCTCTGTACATGTGAAAGAGAATAGTGTGAGGAAGAGATAACTTCATCCCTGAGTTGATTGCGTACATCAATTTTGCCTCTGAATTTGACACATCAGTCTTTGATGTAGACTTGGGCCTGATGCAATTGATCACAATTTTGTGCAGCACAACATTGATGGCATGCATCCTTGAATAGATGATTCCTCCCTCTACATCTCTATCTTTGACAAGTTCCAGTGAGGCACGAGCAACTGAGACTTTGATTGGTTGATAGCGTCCTCGTTCAACTCCAATTATGTCCGCCAACATATCTACGTCTAACACATAATCCTGGTCTCGAACACTGAATGATATTCTATTCGGATCTATAAAGCTGAGATTCGAGTAAAAATACGCAGTTAGTTGAGCATAACCGTCCGTGGTATCAGTGCAAAAACGTTCCAGTTGAAGAAGACTAAACTTCTCCCTTAAGTTCACATTCACAGCATCCAAGAAATCGAAATCGACACTCCTAGGGTTTATCACCCCTCATTTCAGTGATCCGAAAAACAAATTCTCCCGTTCTTTCGATTTGAATAACTCCATCCTCTTTCCCTTCACCTTTGCAGCAATACCCATTCGAGGTTGAAAATCAGTGAACATTTTATCATCGTCGTTCCCATAAGTCAAATTTGGTCCCGACATACGAGGGTCTTGGGAATATTCGCAAGCGCTTCCTCTCGCTTTACCCTTGGGAGCAATTCCCAAATCCTCCATTTTCTTCAGAAAGATATACTCATTCCCATAATTCTTATCTTTAAGAAAATCATTCACGTATTTCAACGGAGTCCCAGTACTTTTCAACGCACAGTAAAGTTTGTAAATAAACGAGGGTTTTTGGACTCTTACTGGGTCTGCGTCCTCGATTATCTCTTCCTCTAGATGTTGACCCGCATTAAGTGGGGTAGATGGTGTTGAGTGACGTGGTGGAGAATGAGTCGGGTTCCGTTTGCCGACTCGATAATTCTTCCTCTTCCGTGAGATCGAAGTGGGTAGGTCCCTCCTTCATCCTCTGTGGTCCCCTGTTCGCGATTCTTGAAGACTTCCTCGAAGAAGACATCCTTCTTGTTGTTGAAAGATTCCTTTACTTGCTTTCCTAAGAAAAGATGACAACTTTCTCAAAGATGAACACGAAGTAGAAACCGGATTGGGAGGAGAATGCTTTTTAGGGTTTTGAATATTGAAAATGAAAACTGTATATATATAACTCATTTTTGAAAAGGGAAGTTCAATCGGCACAAGGAAAGTGTACGGATACTGCATTTCGAAATCGATAACTGCCAAAATTAATTCTTTTGAAAAGACAAGTTTTCGTTTTTCACGGAGACTACAAAATAACTGAACGAAAGATTATACCTTTTCGAATAACAACTTACAGTCTATAGACATCAATGTCTGAGTCTGAAGATTTAGAGTCTGAGAAATTAGAGTCTGATGATCATCAACTTTCTGAGTCTGAAGATTGGAGAGTCTCTAGACTTTAACTTTTGGTTTAGATGTCAATTCCCAGACATCATTAATGTTGAACTGTCTGAGCTCCTCTTGCATAGCTTCGATCCAGCTTTCATCAGATAAAGCTTCTTCTATGTTTTTTGGTTCAATTTCAGAGATGAGAGCCACAGCACTAGACTCTCCACGTCTTTTGGATCTGGTACGTATTCCTTCATTAATTTCGCCGATAATGAGATCTTTAGGATAATTGGACTTATGCTTCCAGTTACTGGTTGATTTGTCTAGATGATGATCTCTTTCTTTATTTGAATCTTCATGAACATCTTGATGCTGGTCTTCCAGAGTCTGAGACATTTCTTGAGTTGCCAGCTTTGGAAAGTCTGGAGCAGATTCAGACTCTTCATACTGAGTCTGACTAGATTCATCTTGAGTAGAGTCTTGAAATTTGACATTCATTGACTCCTCCACCGACTGGCTCTTCTTGTTATACACTTTGTAGACTTTGCTTGATGTAGAATATCCAAGGAAGATGCCTTCATCTGATCTTTCTTCAAACTTACCAACTCGATCTTTTGCATTTTTCAATATAAAGCATTTGCAACCGAACACATGAAAGTATGAAACAATGGGCTTCTTACATTTGAATAATTCATAAGGGGTTTTCTCAAGAATAGGTCTTAGGAAGACTCTATTGATGATATAGCATCTTTGAAAATGACTTTAGCCCAAAAACGTGAAGAAATTTTACTTTCAATTAAAATAGTTCTAGCCATTTCTTGAAGAGATCTATTCTTTCTTTCCACAACTCCATTTTGCTGAGGAGTGTATGGAGAGGAGAACACATGCTTAAATCCAGATTCATCACACAGTTTTGTAAAATCTTGATTTTTCAAATTCTCCTCCATGATCTGTTCTTATACTTGAGATAACACATCCTTTTTCATTTTAAACCTTTTTAGCAAATTTTTCAAAATACGAAAAGGTTTCTGACTTACTTGCAAGGAAATATACCCAAGTAAAGCGGGAGTAATCGTCCACAATTACTAGGCAATATTTCTTACCTCCAATACTCTGGGTTCTGGTTGGTCCGAAGAGATCCATATGCAGCAACTAAAGTACATGGTTAGTAGAGACATGATTTATTGGCTTAAATGAATTTCTTACCTGCTTTCCCAGAATACATGGTGTGCATGGATCGGACTTTTGATATGGTAATTTGGGTAGACCTTGAACAAGCTGCTTTGATGAGATTTTGGCTAATTGCTTCATGTTGACATGACCAAGCTTTCTGTGCCATAAGCTTGCTTCATCTTGGATTGAGATTAGGCATTGTGATTCATTTAATTTCATGTCTAAGAGGTAGATATTTCCATGCCTTCGACCCATAAAAGACTGAGTAGAGTCTTTACTGATTCCAGAGAATATTCCTTCCCGAAAGGAGATCTTGAAACCAAAGTATCACACAATTGGCTAATCTTTGAGGAGGTTATAGTTGAGTCCTTCCACTAGAGAAACATTGCTTATTGTGAGATTTCCAATTTTCACAGTTCCAAATCCCACAATGCTTCCTTTGCCGTTTCCTCCAAATGAAACATTTCCACCGTTTACTTGAACAAGCTTTATGAAGCACTTTGAGTCTCCCTGTCATGTGTCTTGAACATCCGCTGTCAAGATACCACTTTACCTTTTTCTTGACGGAGACTCCGCATTTAAAAGAGAGTCTCAAGCTTTCTTTGGTACCCAAATTTTCTTGGGTCCTTTGGTGTTAGTAGGATAAACATTATTAGGCCATACTTTCTTAACGGGCTTCCAAACCATAGGACACTCTTTTTCAAAGTGATCCTTCTTTGTTACACTTTGAACACCTTAGAGCATTTCGACCTACAGACTTTACAAAAACTTTCTTGAAATGATTTTTGTAAGCCTCTCTCGACGGTCTTTTCTTAATTCTTTCTTTTACTTTAGGAAAATCTATCTAAGGAATTGTTTCCGCTTTCATGCCTAGACCAGAATTATTGAAGTAAGGTCTTTGAACCGAAAGAACTTTTTCAAGTTTTTCGGATTCTATCGAAAATTTCTTTGAAATATTTGATAAGTCAGTTTTTAAGAAAACATTTTCTTTCAAAAGATTATCTTCTTTTTCTTTAAGAGTAGAGACATTCAAGTCTAAACTTTTAACTCTTTCTTCTAAAATATTTTCCTTTTGTTTTAGAGCTGAGTTTTCCTTTTTAAGTTCGGAAATCCTTTTGAGAGAAGTCTTAAGACCAAAACACAGTTCATCAATGTATTTAGAGATTTTGACAGGAATTTTAAAATCACTTACCTCAAATTCACTGTTTGAGTCGATCCAGATCGAGTCTGAGTCTGCGAATGTGCCATCGACATATGTTGGCATATTCATTATCACTTTCTTCACATTCGTATCACCCGGGTTTCGGCTTTGAGAGCTTTTCGAAACTTCTCGGCTTTTCCTATTTTCTTCTTCGAAAGAGGACAGTTGGGTCCGATGTGTCCCTTTTTCTTACATTCGGCGAGACTACATCTTTGTTTGGTTCCTCATCATCAACAGAGACTTGGATGCTGTCTCTGGAAACTTTGTTTCTTTGAGTTGAACCTTCTACCTTTTCTATTCAATTTTCTGAATCTTCTTATCATGAGAGCAAGCTCCTCGTCGTCCATATCATCTCCTAAATCTGTATCATCAGAATCATCATTTGATTTTAATGCAATGAATTTCTTACCTCTTGGATCTTCGTCTTCATTAATTCATTCCACTTCATAAGACTAAAGAGTTCCGATGAGCTCGTCGACAGATAGAGGCATAATTCTTTGCGTCTCTCTTATTGAAGTATTTATATGATTCCAATCCTTGGAGAGTCCACGCAGTGAGTCTGTTCACCTTCATGGGATCAGAAATTTTTGTCCTTGGTTCTCAAGACCATTGACAATATCTGTAAAATGACTAAACATGTCAGTTATAGATTCTCCTGGTTTCATTTTGAAGGCTTCATATTGACCGAGGAGAATGTTGATTCTGGTCTCCTTCACTCGATCTGTTCCTTCATAGGTGGTATGTAATCTATCCCATACTTCTTTTGCTGTAACATAAGAAGATATTCTGTTATATTCAGTTGGAGACAAGGCACAATATAAGGAGTAAATTGCTTTTGCATCGAGTGCTTGTCTCTTGTTTATTTCTTCCTGAGTCATTCCGCTGGTCTCAACAGTTTCTTTCCCTCTTTCAGAGACTGATGCAGCAGTAGGAGTGATTCCTCTTTCCACAATGTCCCATTCCAGAGGATCCTTTGATCGTAGGAAAGCTTTCATCTTGTTCTTCCAGATGTTGTAATCCTTTCCATCAAAGTAGGGTGGTCTGGTATTGCTTTGCCCTTCCACCAGCCCTGGTGCTAGCATACTAGCCATGGATCTTTTACTCTAAAGTAAAACACTTCAAATAAAGTAAGAACATGGGCTCTGATACCAATTGATATAGCTAGTACGAGTACCTAGAGGGGGGTGAATAGGTATATAAATGATTTTTCTTGATAATTTCTTGATAATTGCGCAATACTTAGACAGTTGAAGGATTTGCGATAAGTAATAATCAACGTAAGACTAAGTAAAGGAAAGAGAGAATTGAACACGCGGTTTATAGTGGTTCGGCTTGATCCAAGCCTACGTCCACTCTTCTGCACTGACAGCCAATTGGCTGGATTCCACTATGAACAAAGAGATGTTATAGTGTTGATCTTCCTTAATTTCTAGGTGTAGATGATCTACCACACTCACTCAAGGTATCACCAGGTATGGACACTCTCTGTGTATATAATTTCGCTCAGAATGAATCGACTAATAATCAAGGTGCTTCAGACTCTGGAATTTCTCTATTGATCACGTACTCAAAACAACTAGAATGTCTTCCTTTTTATACTCCTTTATGCCATCATACCCGTTGGCACTTTCCAAAGGAATTCCTCCAATCTACCCTTTGGACAGAATCAATCAAGAAGATCATTCGAGCTATTAAAGGAACCTGACGATAGCCCATCAATCCTGTTCGCCCATACAATCAGGATCTTGGTTTCCAAGAATAGAACATTCCAAGAATACTTCGTCGACCATCGGATCTTCAATTGATCTAGATAAGAACAAAAGAATCCGTTATATTTATCCAACCAAAAGATCTTCTCCAGACGATAGGATTAAATCCTCAACCATTTATTTCGGCTCTGGATTTCCTTCGTCACTGGATCAGAAAGACTGTCAATGAGAATAGTCTTGAGTCTTGAGTCTTAAGTCTTGAATCTTGAGTCTTGAATCTTGAGTCTGGTAATCAGAAAGTCTTCAGACTTTAAACTAGACGATTTGCAGATGTCCAGACTAGACTGATAGAAACGTTTTGTCAGCTTCAAAATATTTTGGAAAGATTTCTCCAACAGTCTGAACCCCCAACATCATACGTTAACCGCTTTTTCTCCAACCATGAAATTTTGATTTTTTTATTAGTAAACCAAAGCATATAATCCATGACGAAGATCTCTAAATATGGTTGGTTAAATGAAGATTTATGCATTATTGAGTGAGCTCCTATTAATTATCTTCTAATCATAGGTCCGATTATTAATATTTTTTGAGTAAGAAAAGTTAGGCTTAAGTTGAACCATTACTCCCCGCCTCAAATGATTTCAGTCCAGGTCTTATGCATTTTTGCAATTTATATCGATCCCAATATTTTTCGATGTTGCTTTTTTGGGGTTCTCTTAATGATTGTGGTTTCTTATGAAGCACCCAATAGCTGGCCATAGTTGGACTAAAATTATTGAGACTAACCATGGAAGGCTGTGATCATGGCATAATAGCCTTTCACCAAAGGGTCAAGAGTTCAAATTTTCATATTATTCAAACTATTATATATCCATTATTATTTTCTCAAAATGCTACTATTGACACCTAAGTTTTACTATTTTATTTATGACTTAGTCACATACAAAATTAGGAATTAGTCACTAAAAAAAACAAAAAAAGAAGCAAAAAGAAAAAAAGAAAAAAAGAAAAAGAAAAAAGACAAAAAAAAGAGAGAGAGAGAGAGAGAAAGGAAAAAGGCTTAAGGCTGGGTCAGGCCTAATCTAGCCTTGGCTTGGCCCGCCTTTTTCTCTCTCTCAAGGGGGGCCCAGCCCAATGGTTTTCCTCCTCCTCGGCATCGTTCGCACACGACCTACAAGAAGAAAAGAAGGCAGAAACACAACGACAAACATAAGAGGGTAGAGAGGGAAGGGGCTGGAACCAAAGGAAAAAAAAAAGCAGAAAGAGAGGGTTACAGAGCATCAAGCAGGGAGAGGGAACTCAAGAGAGAGAGAGCTCGAGGAAAAACAGTGGTAGTGGACCGACGCCGACCCCGCCGCTGCTCAACCTAGCACCCAGATCTGAAGGCACCGTGTGGAGGAGGTCAGATCCGGCAGGATCAGAAACGCCGTCCAAGCTGTTGCCACCTTCCGTCCCCAACGTCGTCCAAGCCACTACCCTTCGAGCGACACCGAGGACTCCACCATCGCAGCTGCTGTTTCGCGGTAGCCGAAGCTCTGGACGCAATCGCCGTTGCAGCCCTCAACCAAGCCAACACCCTACCTGTCGCCGCGCCACTGCCGTCGGCCACCTCCACTTCTCACCGAGCCTCCGTTGCACCCACCACGACTCGCCTCTACCAGCCTCACGTAGGAGTGCCACCCACCTTCCACCACAAGATCTACAACGCCTGTCGTTGCTGCTCCTGGCCACCGCTGCTCCATGCTTGCCCACTAACCCACGAACGACCACCAGGCGTTGTTCACCGGCCCTGACAAGCTGTTGCTGTTGCTATCTCTACTCGCCACCATTGCTACCATTGACCTTGCAACTCGACGCCTCTGCCCGCGATGTAGCCTCTGCTCTAGCCCTATCTGTGACCCAGTGCCAATGCTTGTCGCTGCTGCCTTGCCGCTCCATCTTTGCTTGTGCTACCGTCAAGTTCCCCTCACCGACAAGCTCACTCCACTACTTAGAACCATCGCCGTCGCTATTCCCACTGTTGTTGCCGTCGTCCACCGCCCACCGCGCCGCCACTTAGTCACCGGCGTCCTTGCCATTCCCCTTGGCGCCGTGAAAAAACCCCGAGGAAGAGGATGCGAACTGGGTCAGAACCGGGTCGCTCGTGGATCTCAATCGGGTAGGGTTTTGGGTGTATTAGATCGGGCATACTTAAGTCGAGCTTAGGCTACTTTTGCATGTGGGATCTATTTTAAAAAGGATTAGATCGGACAGGGCCTGCATATTAGGACTAGCTCGATTGGTTTTTGCTGGCTTGGGCCGCCTGGCTCGATTTGGTCCGGGTTTGAGCCCTCTAGCTCGATCCCGGGCCTTTTGCATCGAACTGGGTCGGATCCAACTCGGGATTCGACCGGTTCATTTTAAATATATTATATTATTATAATATTAAAATAATATTTTTAAAAATTAAAAAATTTAAAAAATTTGAAAATCCAAAAAGTGTAAGTTTTGATTAGAAATGACCATGTATTGCATTTATAGTGTATTTAGGCATTTATTTACTCATCTATTGATTATATTGCATGTTTTATTTACCTGTTTAACTATGTTTGCAATTACTTAGTGGCATGTGTTAATTTTACTGCAATTAGGATCTTGATAACTATAATTGTTACTTTAATGATTATGCACTCACACGATCACCTTACATGTTAGTGGATAGGTATAAAATCAACTCAAACCGCTTGCCAAAAATCATTTTGTTAAAATGAATAAGATTAGATACCGAAAGGGCACTAATTGGTTAATTAGTATAATCAAGTTCCCAACCCTAGATTCTCTGGTTGCGTAGAAAGTGAGGTAACTTTCATGTCTCACTTGGTTTCTAGCCGACCCAATAGGTTAGTGGTGACTCCTTTTGTGCAAAAATTCCTAATGAATATCCCAATGTTACGTGAGGTATAGGCTTGGGAGAGCCCATGCCTAATCATGGGCTTAGGCTTGTCCTTTAGGTAATACCCTTAAGCTTGTTCCCTCCTAGCGAGGGTAGGTCACGACAGCTACATAGATTCCAATCCTCATTACAGTGAGATGGGTGAGGGCGATTTTTCGAGCTAGGAAAACTTAAGGGAGTTATCAAAAATGACATTGACTAGCAAGGATCAAGGTGATGGCAATGATGGCATTGAACTTCAGCATATGGGAATACCTAGACGCATTGGATGTACACATAAGTGAGTTTACAAGTAGAGTAGTTCAAAGGCCTCTTCAAGCAGTTCATTTCACATTGATCTAGGTATGTTCTTTTTATGAAATGTGGCTAAGAGGATTGCCACAACCATGATTATTTTCTCAATCGAATATCTTTCTTCGTCATGGTGAATCTGTTGTTCATGCCGCAATCCAAGAAATGAATCTCCATTCAAGCATGATGTTGATCACTTCTTTCATTCTGCAATAATATTATGATTGATTCCACTTCTCAAATCAAAATGAAAATTATTATGTCTAATTATACATATTGAGCATGATTATAATAAATATTCTCTTATTATTATAGGAGGGAAAATTACCAAAAAAGTCCTAAACCTATTGTAATTGTACCAATTTAGTCCCAAACTTTTTTTTTGACAAATTTAATCATAAACCTTTTATAATTGTGTTAGTTTAGTCCATTCGGCCAAAATTTGCCGCTCGGTGCTAATGTGGACGTTGGCTAGCGACAGCTACAAACCAAACACCTTTTTATAACAAACCAAGTCAACTTGCAAAGTTATACACAAAAGCCAAGGCCCCAATAAGGACTACCTAGCTAACCTTACCCTAGACCTTATCTACTTGGGATCCGGATATATCATGACACCATTAGGGATGTCGATGTCAAGTGGGTCAGCTACCTCCTCATCCTCAATGGCAGGTCTGTCGAAACCATCCAAGGGACTTTCCCATTCCTCGTTAGGCCAATGACGAAACCACGCCTTGAATCGATGAGGTACCAACTGGGGTAGGCCCTCATTAACCAAGATCGTGGTCACGATGAGCTCACGGGTCCAGGGACTCCCGAGGATAGGGAAGACAGTACTCTGCTCACTATGCTCTCGCGGCTCTCCAAAAGAAACTGGATGAACTTCCATATAGGGACCTGTAAAATTGGAAACCACGACGGGGTGAGATCATGTTTCAACGAGTTCACGTCCTAAACCCCGATTAGGAAAAAAAGACGCTTAAAGGCGGCTTAACCACACAACCAATGTGACTCACCTTGCCTTAGTTCCTTCCTGCACGTTAGTATAGTTTATATAACGGATATGTGCAGTAATAACACTAACCAATTGGAACGCCTTAGCTTATATTTCAAACAATCACAGGGGTCCCGATTATAAGGCTAAATTGTTATGACATGTCTCATTCGGTGCCACACAATTTTGTCCTATAATCACGCACGTTTATCTCAATCATTCATACGTTCCAATTGATTACAGCCTACTCGACGTTTGGCTGTCTTCCGGCGTAACCGGGCATCGTCTCGCCTCATCAAGCATGGCAACGTCTATCTCTAAATGGCATTCTCAAAGGAGTATTGACCCAGCCTCTACTGTGACTGGCATCTGTTGACAAGGGCATTCCCGAAGGAGCATCGTCCACCCAACCTTTGTCGATGATGGATTCTCATAGCAATCACACATACAACCAACCTCGGCCAAGGACATCATGCATTGCACTCAAATGCCTCAGTTAAAATAATGCGCTTGACCTATTTTCTTCATATTAAAAACACCGGTAAAATAATAATGTGTGGGTACACAGTCAGCTTGAACTATAACAAGTGATATTCTTCATTTTAAAAATTCCACTATTTGATATACTACTTAAAAACATTTTTGGTGTTAAAAATCAACACCCGGTATTTTCTAATTAAATACAAAAAATCTACAATTTTGAAAATAATAAATCAAAAATCACAATTATCACTCAATTGCACAATCTAACAATCAATTGCACAAACTAATTACCCCATGAAATTTTGACGACTAACTATCCTAGTATAATTTCTGGAAAATAATAAATAATTAAATAAATGCCTAATTAAGCTATATACACTAATCTAACCACCTAATTCGACTTAAATAAATAATGCACTAAGCTAATTATATCACACAATCTAATTAACCTCTAACGGAACTAATCTAACCACCTAATTAGCCTAATTAACTAACTAAATGACTAATTACACTAATCTAACCACCTATACCAATCTTAGGCTAAGCATAATTAATCCCCTACGCAAGGTTTAGAAAGTAAGCTAAACATAATTATTCCTCTAAGCAAGGTTTAGCAAGTAAACTCACCGGATTGGCGAGCTGGTGAGTTCATGGCTTTGGCGACGTGGAGGCAAGCAAGACTCAAGCTTAAATCGACTCCAAGGGAGGTCTGGAAAGGCCTAGAAAAGGCCCACAAAGTCACAACACCGAGCTGGAACTTCGGTTTTAGATTGCTACTAGATCGGCTGATCGAGGGGTTCAGCTTGGCTAGAACGACGAGGTGAGACCAAGCAGAGCTGTTGGCAACTTGGGATGCAACGACGACTTAGATGGGCCGCGGAGATGGCTTAAAAGGCTGGACAAAGGGCTCGGGACGGTAGACTAGCACGGACGACAACATGCGAGCGGGACGGGCACACGGGTGCGGTCAAGTGGCTTCGGCAAGTTCAGGCGGTGCTCGAACAGTTGTGAGGTGGTCCAACGGTGGCTGGCTCAACTGCTGTTGGTCCTGGCTAGGGTCTTGGGCTCTAAAACAACAACAATGGAGGTGAGGGAGTGAAGAAGAAGAAGGTAGAGTGGCTGCAGCTGGTAGAGGGGACAAATGGCCACCAAAATCTTCCAAAATATCCATAACATTCAAGTGCCATGCCCCACCAGTCTTCAGCCCTATCCCATAGCTGTTTTCCCCTCCCAAGCTTCCCCAACAAGCCAAGGAATGTTGCCCAAATGTTGCACCCTGCAAGGCATACAGATTTCACCATTTTCCCCTTCAATTTCAAATAAATTTCATTCTAAATTGTCATAAATTGATGGCCAAAATGCCAAGGAATTGAGTCAAAGGCAAGGCTAATGCTGAGAATCCTTCCACGAACCATTTGTAGTAACCTGCCAATCCCAAAAAGCTTTTGATCTTTGTCATTATCGTCGGTCTTGGCCAGTCGATCACTACTTCAATCTTGGTCGGGTCCACTGAAATTCCTTCACCTGAAATCACGTGACCTAGGAATGTCATATGAGTTAAACAAAACTCGCACTTACTAAATTTGGCATACAGTCCATGATCTTGCAGAGTCTAAAGCATTGTCCTCAACTATCTTTCGTGCTCTTCAAAACTTCTCGAGTACACTAGGATATCGTCAATGAAAATGATCACAAACTGATCCGAAAACTCTTTGAACACTTGGTTCATCAAATCCATAAAAGCGGCGGGGGCGTTCACCAAACAGCATTACAGTGAACTCATAATGACCATATCGTGTACGAAACGCCGTCTTCGGTATGTTTTCCGTCCTGACCCTCGGCTGATGATACCCTATCCTCAGGTCGATTTTAGAAAATATTAACACTCCTTGCAATTGGTCAAACAAGTCATCGATCCTCGACAACGGGTACTTGTTCTTGATCGTCACTAGATTGTGTTGATGATAGTCAATGCACAAACACAACGAACCATATTTATTCTTCATAAACAAAACTAGTGCTCCCAAAGGTGATGTATTAGGACGTATGAATCCCTTATCCAACAACTCTTGCATCTGCACCTTCAGTTCTTTCAGCTTTGACAACGCCATGTGGTAAGGAGCCTTAGAAATTGGCTCTGTCCCGGGGCCCAACTCGATTACAAACTCGATCTCCTTTTCTATGGGCAGACCTAGTAACTTCTTCAAAAACACGTATGGAAATTCTTGAACCATTGCAATATCTTCCATCTTTGACTCCCCAACTGTTGTATCCATGACAGTCACCAAGTAACCTTGGCAACCCCTGTCTAACAAACAAATTGCCTTAAGTGACGAGATTAAGGTAATTGAGGGTCCTCCTCGACTCCTAACAAACTCGAAACTTTCACTTGCTAACGGGTTGAACTGAATCGCTTTACGATAGCAGTCTACTGTAACTCGTTGCTTGGTGAGCCAGTCCATGCCAATTATCACATCAAAATCATACATGACTAGGACTATCAAATCTATCTTTCCCTCTCGCTCACCAATAATTAGCTTACAACTAGGACAACCTACTACAGATAATACCTTACCCTTCAACGGGGTAGATATACTAACAACTGACCCCAATGGTTCATGACTCAACCTTACCAACTTAACGAACTGCTCAGATATAAATGAATGAGTGGCGCCAGGGTCAAATAAAGTATAAGCAGCATGATCGTTCAACGAAACCGTACCTATGACCACATCAGGTGAGTCATTGGCCAATTGTTGATTAACAGCATACACCCTTCCCTGAGCTGGAGGTCTATTCAGTCCACCTTGTGGTGCATTCTGTGGCACATACCCTCTATTCTGACCCATCGGTGGTGGTGGCGGCGGCGGCAACTGCTGTGGTCCCAACGGCCTTCGGGGACAATTTCTGGATGTGACTCTATTGGCCACACTTAAAGCAAGCACTCGACCTTGAATGGTATGAGGCTAATCCATGTCGTCTCTCACAGAAACAGCATACTCTATTAAAGTTCGATGCTAACTTTCCTACCCCACCCTTCCTGTTAGGCGAAATAGGGTACCTTGCTCTAGTCATCGGTTTCTTAGCAAATTGATTGCCATCTCTATTCGAACCAAACCACAACCAATATGCAACAGCTTGTTCATTCAGGTTACTCTCAATCAACTAGGCCCGTTCATACAAATCGTTATAGTCCTTCAAATAGAACGGTACCAACGGATTCTTTAGCTCCAGTCTGAGGCCATTTTTGAACCTCCTAGCTCTGTATGTCGGATTCTCTATCAGCTTGGGGATAAATTGTGACAGCTTTGCAAACTTGGCCTCGTACTAGTCTACTGTCATCATACCTTGATGAAAGCGCTTGAATTCCTTCATCTTCTGTTTCCTAGCACTATCAAAGAAGTACTTGCCATTAAAAACTTCAACGAAGGCGTTCCACTATGGAACCTCGCCTTCTGGAAACACTATTCCTTTGGTGGCCCTCCACCAAGTGCTTGCATTTCCCTACAGCTGATAGACTACAAAGATGACCTTCTCTTCCTCAGTGCACCTCAGCAGTGTAAAGGCTTTCTCCAAGTCTTGGATCTAGAGGACTACAGTCTTGGGATCACCTACTCTGATGAACCTTGGCGGGTTCAACTTCATGAACTACTCTATAAGCTTATGCATTGGCCTCTCAGCAATCATGGGCAGCCATTCTGTTAGAAAAAATTAATGGTAAGAGACACATGTGTGCCTACAAAAGTGGAAAATTTTCCCAAGCTGAATTGCATTATCATTTCACTCTCAAAGAAATTTTGGTGGTGAAAAATGGGATAAAAAAGCATTCCTACCTACTTGAGGCTCCAGCAGAAACACCACCAAGTTCTTCCATTACCATGTTCCATGAGATAGATTTTCCCCCTCTTGCTCGAGACCATTCTAAACTCTTGTTTCTTGCTCCAGAAGAGTTCATTGATCCACAAGGTAGATATCAACATGTCCTTAAGATACCTGCTCCCACTGATGTGAATGAACAGGGAAGATAGAAAAGAACTCCTGTTGCTAAAGCTATTCTAAATTGGCAATCGGAGACTCTTCTAGCACATAAGAATGCGTTCAAAGCAATTAATTCCAAGATCGTAAATGTGCAATAAGATCTTTGAAGATATGATGAAACCACCAAGAAGATACTTTCAAATTTCCAGAAGAGGCTTCATGCCTTGGAATCTGGACAACATTTAGGGTATCATCATCTCGAAAGTCATAAGGCGGAGATAGAGAAGCTTAAAAGGAAAATCCAGATCCTTAAAGAAGGACGACTCAATCCATTTTCGACTACTTTGCGAACAAAGCATCCCCCTCCTCCACCACCTCAAACGTCTATCTTTGCTGCTCTCACAGATGTTCCTGTCAGACAAGATAAGACAGATGTGGCTGAAATGCGAAATCGTCTCAAGGAACTGGATCGAATAAGAAAATAAAAGGGAAAGGAGAAGAAGTCTAAAAAATCCTCGCTTGTTATAAGGGAAAAGCCATATCAATTGATGCTGTCAAATCTATTAGAATCTTTCTTAACAGATTTGGGTAATCGGGAACCACAATCTAATCCTATCTAATCCTATTACTCAATAGCTTGATCCTGTTATTCCAACAGACCATATTCTATTTCCAGCAGAACCAGCTTTTCTAAACATCTTTGATACTGAATCAGATTCGGTATCCCTTTCGTCCTCATCATTTTTCTCAATCCCTATTATTGATTATTTTCCTATTGTACCATTAACTTTGTCAATATTCATGGCTGATCCTCCAACCTAGGATATAGAATCCAACCTCTTTGAACCAAAGGTTGTTCAGTCAAATAATTCCTCCCAACCTATGTCTAATGCATCAAAAATTTTTATTTTTATTTTTATCATTGATGATATTCCTTATCACAAATGGCCATAAAGACTTGAGGAATTCCACACTTGGTTAAATGCCCAAGCTCTTACCAATCAAGACAAGTATGATGTCCTTTTTGTTTTTGTCACAAGATTTACAGGTAGCCTCAAACATTGGTGGCAATTTGTGTCAAAACAAGATCAACTTCACTTCTTACTATCACCTGATTTTGGTCATGCTATTACCCTCCTATATCATTTATTTGTGGGAAAACCTGCTAACCTGGTGGAGCTTAAAAGAAGAGAATTTTTTAAAAGAATATGCTGCTCTCTCTCCAGAAAAGACATCTTGATAAGCATTATCGAGAAATGCTTAAGTTATTCTATCAAAGTGGAGCCGATGCAAATCGAAACACATCTTCCGACTTCCATCCCTAAAGAATTATCTCAATAGGCAAAGAGAACTTTTCTCACCAAACAAAGAAGGACTTAGGATATTTCGTTAGGATAAACCCAACAAGAAATTCATTTGTGCCTTGAAGAATTGTGTATCAAACGCCAAATGATCCAGACTTATGTCAACGACAACAAAGAACTTGACATGGCCTGTTTTTGCCAGAAGTTAAAGATCAAATGTTCCAAACGAGATTGTGATGGTTCTTGTGGCAAATCTTCCAAAAAAAGAAGCACTTCAAAAAGCTCTAGATAAAGAAATCCAGGCATAGCTCTAAGCACTTCCGAAGAAAGAAAAAATGGCAATACCTATGTAAAAAGAAAGATCGCTCAAGCCACAAGAAATCAAATCGATGCTTCATCTGCAATTGGAAAGGACATTTTGCCAAAAATTGTCCTCAAGCAAAAAAAGGTCAGAATCATTTGATACATCATATAAAGAATGAAACTAGTATTTCTCTTGAAAATGATGATATCGAATCTTTATTCTTCGCGGATGAAGAACCATCTGAACAAACTCTTTGTGTCATCCCTTGTTACCAAACTTCTAATGAAACTGATTCAGATTCAGATCTCGAAGATATTTTTCACATATCTCTCACTTCTTAAGAACAAAGCACCGATATATTCTCAAGCCAAATTCATTGTCCCCATTTCCTTGTGAAAATCTTCACTTCAAAGTTTGTCAAGTTTATCACTGTCATTGCTCTCATAAACACTAGAGTAAGTTCTTCAATCTTGGATGCCAAAGTTCTTCCTGAAGAATATTAGACTTCCTGTGTTTGATATTTCAATTCTGCCTTAGAGATACTTTTTCTACAAATATAAGAACTACTCTAGTAACCATCCAGTTTTTTCCATAGTGTTCCATAACCATAAAAATCTTTGGTTCGAGCCTTCCCAACAAAGATTTGTTCTTTGGTTGGGATATCATGACTCAAATTTCTCAACTTCGCATCATTCCTAGAAAAGGTCTTAAGTATAAGGACCAATTCTCTAAATTCGTCAATATCCAAAGATTTTTTTCTATCCAAATGAGTCTCTTAGATCCAATCATGTAAAAGTTGTTAGAATCTTGCTCGGAATCCCATTATGAATTCACACAAAAATACTCTCATCTTTTATGGGAAAATCCAGAATTCTTTGTCTGTCTTTCTTTCAAAAAGAATAAAGATATCAATCCAACCAAGGCGAGTCATATGGGAATGAATCCAAAACATCTGGTTTTAGCTCAAAGAGAATGCTCGAAACTATTGTAGCAAGGCCTTATTGAAATCTCCAATTCTCAATGGGCTTGTGAAGCTTTTTATTTCAACAAGCGTGCCGAGCAAAATAGAGGGAAGATGAGATTGGTAATTAATTATCAGCCTCTTAACCTTTTTCTCCAAGACGACAAATTCCTTTTACCCTCCAGAAACTCCCTTTTTGCTGGACTATCTAAGGCCCATATCTACTCCAAATTCGATCTCTAAACCAGATTTTGGCAATTGGGCATTCAGCTTGAAGACAGACCCAAGAGAGTTCTGTATCCCAAACCAACATTTCCAATGGAAAGTTCTTCCTTTTGGTTTAAATGTGGCACCATCCCTCTTTCAAAATGCCATGTGTTGAATTTTTCAACCAATCCTATCAAGTGCAGCAGTATATATCGATGATATACTACTTTATAGTCCTGATGAGCAGTCACACTGCCAACCTCTTGAACAGTTTGCGAAAATTGTGAAAAAGCATAGGATCATGCTTTCTTAGAAAACGATGAATATTGTCCAGACATAAATTGAATTTATTGGTATGCACCTTAATAAAGGTACATACTATCCAATGCCACATATTACTTAGGAATTGTTGAAATTTCTTGAGGAAAACTTTACAACAAAGCAAATTCAACAATTTATTGGGATAATCAATTATCTCAGAGAATTCGTCCCAAATCTTGCAAAACTGCTAATTCCGTTGCAGACGATATTGAAGAAAAATCCCCTACCTTGGGGAAAATCTCAAACTAAAGAAATTGTTGAACTTAAGGAGATTATACAAACTCTTCCTCTGTTGCAAATTCCATCAACGAGGAAGAGAATTCTCTAGATTGACGCTAGTGATGAATACTAGGCAGCCATTATGTTCAAAGAAATTGATGGTAAGAGACACTTGTGTCCTTACAAAAGTGAAAAATTTTCTCAAGCTAAAATGCATTATCATTCAACTTTCAAAGAAATTTTAGCAGTGAAAAAAATGGGATAAAAAAGTTCGAATTTCATCTCATTGGCCATCACTTCCTAGTAGAATTGGATATGGCACCTTTCCCCCAAATGACCAAATTCAAATAGAAGCAGGTTCCAAATCCTCAATTACTTCGATGGACTGAATGATTTTCAAGATATTCTTTTGAAACCAAACATATTGCCGATAAAAAGAATGTGCTTGCCGACTTCTTGTCAAGACCAAAAGCACCAGCGGAATCAACATGTACATTATGAGGCATGTTTTTCATACTCTTCATAACAATGAAAAGTATAAGATCAAAAGAATATAAGACTGGCCAAGCTGGCGATATCCCCAAGAGATTGTGGAATAAATCCAGAATGATAGTCTCATTGAAAATCTGGAAAATCTCGTGTGGCAATGCCACACAAAACTATTTAGACTCAATGGAGGTTCGATTTTTTTTATCCTTTCGGATTAAATTCAGACTATCCATTCATACATCATTTAATTTGGAAAGAAGATGATTTCTCTAACCAGCTTCCATGGTTATTATGGTACTTAACCAATAAGTACTTAATAGCTATTGAAATTCTAACTAGAAGATTCATTGCCAACCTCACCAAGATATTTGGACTTGGTAGAGGAAACATTGAAAATGAGAGTTACAGAAATCTCTTAGACTTTCTCAATTAGTTTTATCCTCCTACTCACTAGAAATATCTCTTGCAAAAAGAACTAAGAACCATACAACCAAACCCTGAGGTCCATAATATTTTGTTTTCTGATGTCCATGGGCTTTTGTCACAAATAATGGTAGCATTACCGATGCCCCCCTAATTATATGTACCGCATCCTATAAACCTTTATGTCACAATGCATAAGCTCGAATTCACAAATCTTATTCAGGACCTGTTGGTTGCTATGAGCACTAATATCGAGAACTCCAAAGGGTTTTGTACCAAGAAAATAAACCATTCTTGAAGATGCATGGAATTATAATGTACCTACCCATTGCATGGGATCATTATAGCCTAGCACCAAAAGTCAAAGAAGCACTCGAGGAATTCAGATAAGCTGCATCATCATAGGAGCATGAAATGGCAAACACAGATGACATTACACAGTCCTCTCAAGAACAGTTCTCTCAAGACCCTTATGCTAAATGGGGAAGTCTTTTTTCTCAAGACCCCTATGATCAAGGACCTTTGTCCTTATCTCAAAGCATTGACACATCTTACTATGCTTAGCCATCCAATTGGCCTTAGCCAAGCATTCCTGCTGACACTATAGGCTCCTCCCAAAATCAAGTAGAAGCATCATAATCAAACCAGATTCTCTCACTGGATTTACTTGCAGAACTTGAGCAAAAATATGAAGAAAGCCTTGTGGCAATGCATAGTTCGAACGACTCAGACTATGACTACAATACTCGCGACGAACAAGACTACTGACCGTACAAGTCACATAGCGAGTTATTGTAACAAGTTACTATTCACTTTTATTGTAGTAGTAGGCTAGGGAAATCATTGTTCACTGTTATTGTTTATACCATACGAATAATTCCCTACTAGAAGTTTGTGGTGCCTCTATTTGTTTCTAGACCTATGAGCATGGTCCTTGTTTGTGTGTGACCTCTTATTGCCTATAAAAGGCAAGGAGGTTGTAATGTGTTGAGCAGAGTCCCTTGAAGTAAAGTGTTTTGTGAAAACTCTCTATGGCTTTCTAAACTCCTCTTCTTCTCTAACCTGTTAGGATCCTCCAAGAAATGCAGCTTGGATAGTTAGAAATGTTACCATCTCGGTTCAACCAGAGTGTCTCTAGGCTCTAAACTAAAGGTTAGAGTGGTTTTCTGCTAAAAGGCTGTCCCTGAAGGGCTTAAGTGGGAGAGGTTCGTCCACTGTGGGAAGGCATACTTGCAAGAAACTGACTCCATCCTCCCTGGTTCTAAGTCTAGGTCCATTCTTTGGTAGGTGTAGCTGTGACGGCAACGGCAACATTAACGGCAACAGTAGTATTGGCTATAGTGGTAGTGGTAGTGGTGGCGCCTTGATTCTGGGCCTACTACCCCATCATATTTCAAAGAGTCTCGAGAGCCTGTACGATCCCATCATTCTTGGATTGCCAGGGGCTGCTATACCAGCACCAACCTGCGGTGGTGCTACCCCACTTGTGCTGGCCTGAGCCCTCGCTCTTCCTCGGGCACCGACCCTTGTTGGCGTTCTACCCCGAGTAATAGATCTTATCGTCCTCTTTTTAGGCGTTCTCTGCTCCCAGTCACTCATCTTGTAAACTCTCTACAGAACTTGCTTTCCAATTCCATATAGAATTAGAAACTGAGGGGCTATTTTGCAACGTGCCAAACAGTGCCTGATTATGATTTTTTGTTCCCGGAATCAGTTTGGGATGAGGATCGTGTTTGGTAAAATTTTTGTTCCCGGGAATAAATTGGGAAGATAATTGAGAATTAAAAAAAAATGTGATTCTCCGTCTGAGAATCAAAAAGAGAATCAACACAATGAAAGTCTCCTTCTTCCCTTCTGTCATCTCGCGATTGCCATCCACCATCGCTCGCCGACATCCGCCGCCACCCGCCGCCACCGTCCGCTACCGCTTGCCACCGGTTGTTGTCCATCGGTCCGGCAAGCTCGCCGGAGGCTCGCCAGGCCAAGGCGAGATCCGGTGAGGCTCGCTGGCCTTGCTAGATCAAGCAAGGCTGAGCCTCGCCAGTGGCTAGGTGGGCCTCGTCCAACCCTGCCAAGGCTCGCTTGGCCACCGGCGAGGCTGGGCGAGCCTCACCTATTTGCCGGCGAGGCTTAGTCGACGAGGGCCAGCCTCGTTGAGGGCCGGCGACACTCTGGTGAGCAACATTGGCCCTCGTCTGGCCAGTTGCCGGTCTAGCGACTAGCCATATGATGAAGAAGAAGAAGAAGAAGAAGAAGAAGAAGAAGAAGAAGAAGAAGAAGAAGAAGAATAGGAGAAAGGGGGAAAAAAAGAAAAGAAACAAAAAAGGAAAAAAAGGAAAAAATGAAAAAAGTAAAAAAAATTATCAAAAAATTATTTAAAAATTAAAAGAAATTGATTTGGAACGAATCAATGATCTCAATATCAAACGCAATTCTATTCCATAATAAAAAAAAATTGACAGTTACCAAACGCATTTTTTACTCAGAATCAGTTTTCGGGAACAGAATAAAAAATAGTCATTTCTGGTCTGAATCAGTTCCCGAGAACAAAATTGTTACCAAACGCACCCTGAGCAACCCACACAAAACAAGCTGCCAATCAGCTATCAATCACATGCATCAGCATAAGAAAAAGGCATTTCTTACCAACTATCCCAAAACCCTTCGCACCTTATCACTCCATACACTAATCAGCTTTGATACCACTTCGGGTGGGGATGTCACGCCCCGAACCTTGAGTGTGCGCACATCCTTCGGTAGTCAACTAAATTACGATGTTCTTAGGACGCATTGCTGTCCCAATCAATTCTTGCACATGTGAAAGTGAAATAACAATCTCCAACCAACACTCAACATGGGATAGGAAAGCAGGACAACCAAATCAAACCAAACATCTTTTTTATAACAAACCAAGTCAGCCTGCAAAGTTATACACAAAAGCCAAGGCCTTTAAAAGGACTACCTAGCTAACCCTACCCTAGACTTTATCTACTTGGGATCCGGATCTATCACAACACCGTCAGGGATGTCAATGTCAAGTGGGTTAGCTACCTCCTCACCCTCAATGGCGGGTCCGTCGAAACCATTAAAGGGATCTTCCCGTTTCCCATTAGGCCCGTAATGAAACCACGCCTTGAATTGATGAGGTACTAATTGGGGTAGGCCCTCATCAACCAAGATCGTGGTCATGATGAGCTCACAGGTCTAGGGACTCCCGAGGATAAGGAAGACGGTACTCCACTCACTATATCCTCACAGCTGCCCAAAAAGAGCTGGACGAACTTCCATCTAGGGACTTGTAAAATTGGAAACCACGATGGGGTAAGATTATGTCTCAGCGAGATCACGCCCTAAACCTCGATTATGAAAGAAATACGTCTAAAGACGACCTAACCACACAACCAATGAAACTCACATCGCCTCAGTTTCTTCCTGCATATCAGTATAGTTCAGATAACAAATATGTGCAATAATAACACTCAACAATTGAAACGTCTCAGCTTATATTTCAAACAATGACAGGGGTCTCGATTATAAGGCTAAATCGTTATGACACGTCTTATTCCATGCCACACAATTTTGTCCCATAATCACATGTGTTTATCTCAATCATTCACGTGTTCCCATTGATTACGACCCCACGGGCACGGCTTATTCGACGTTCGGTGGTCTTCTAGTGTAACTGGCCATCGTCTTGCCCCCATCGAGCACAATAATGTCTACCTCTAGACAGCATTCCCAAATGAGCATCGACCCAGCCTTTACTGCGGCCAGCATTTGTTGACAAGGGCATTCCCGAAGGAGCATCGTCCACCCAACCTTCGTCGATGATGGATTCCCATAGCAATCACAAGCACAACCAACCTCGGCCAAAGATATCGTACATTGCACTCAAATGTCTCAATTAAAATAATGTGCTTAGTCTATTTTTCTCATATTAAAAACACTCGTTAAAGTAATCATGTGTGGGTACATAGTTAGCTTGAACTATAACAAGTGATATTCTTCCTTTTAAAAATCTCACTATTTGATATAGTACTTAAAAACATTTTTGATGTCAAAAATCAACACCCGGTATTTTATAATTAAATACCAAAAATCCACAATTTTGAAATAATAAACAATGAATCGCAATCATCACTCAATTACACAATCTAACTATCCATTGCATAAACTAATTGCACCACGGCAATCAGCATGAAATTCGATGTTGGCTACCCCGGTATAATTTTTGAAAAATAATAAATAATTAAATAAATTACAAAATAATTAAATACATGCAAAATAAATAAATGAATGCCTAAAAAAACTATATACACTAATCTAACCACCTAATTAGACTTAAATAAATAATGCATTAAGCTAATTAAATCACACAATCTAATTTACCCCTAATGAAATTAATCTAACCACCTAATTAGCATAATTAACTAACTAAATGACTAATTATACTAATCTAACCACCTAAACCAATCTTAAGCTAAGCATAATTAACCCCCTAAGCAAGGTTTAGCAAGTAAACTCACCGGATTAGCAAGCCGGTGAGTTCACGGTGACGGCGACGCAAAGGTGAGCAAGACTTGAGCCTAGAGCAACTCCAAGAGAGGCCGAAAAGGCCTGGAAAAGGCCCACGAAGTCATAGCACCCAATTGGAACTTCAGTTCTAGATGGCTGCTGGACCAGCTAATCAAGGGGTTTAGCTTGGCTAGAATGGCAAGGCGGGACTAGGCGAAGCTATTGGCGACTCGAGACGTGACGGTGGCTTGGACAGGCAATGGAGACAGCTTGACGGGTTGGAGGGAGGGCTCAGGATGGCAGACTAGTGCAAACAACAATGTGCGAGCGAGACGAGTCGCAAGTGCATTTGAGTGGCTTTGGCAGTTTTGGGCAGTGCTCGGATGGGTGTGAGGTGGTCCGATGGTGGCTGGCTCAACTACTACTGGTCTTGGTTCGGTCTAGGGCTCTAAAACAACAACAATGGAGGTGAGGGAGTGAAGAAGAAGAAGGTAGAGTGGCTACAGCTAGTAGAGAGGACAAATGGCCACCAAAGTCTTCCAAAATATCCATAACACTCAAGTTCCATGCCCCACCATCCTTCAGCCCTATCCCATAGCTATTTTCCCCATCCAAGCTTCCCTAACAAGCTAAGGAATGCCACCCAAATGTTGCACCCCACGAGACATACGAATTTCACCATTCCCCTTCAATTTCAATTAAATTTCACTATAATTGGTCATAAATCGATGACCAAAATGCCAAGGAGGAAGTTCACACTCAATTCCACATTTTTCCTCACCAATTAATCCCCACTTGACAGCCAAAAACGCACTAAAAAATGGCCATCCGAATTTCCCGGTCCAAAATCGTCCAAATTTGAATTTTCGCCAACAATCCGGGTTTGCTGAAAATTCTTCGGAGAATGAGTCAATGTTCATAAAATAAGTCATGACATGCGAGAACTTTTGATTCCTGAAACCGGATTCAATTTTGTAGTTAATTTCAACCAAATGCGATTTTAGCGTGACCTAACCTATTGGGTAGCTTTTAAGAATTTTTAGCACATTTGATCCGTGGTCGATTATTTTCGATCCACATTGTACATCTTTGACTCATAGGTGACTCTCGGTTGTCGTAAAAATCTTGAGATTTCGAATATGTGGCATCCTAGAATTTCTTGTCAATCCTTAAAGGTGCTCTAATTCATGTTTTTGCATTGAGATTTTGGCCAAGCTTTTGGTGGATAATTATTTGATAGGAAAATTCTATTTTTGGCCATGTGAATTATGAGTTGAAATTTATTAAATTAGGTCACAAAGTTTTGTGAATTATAAATTTCAATTAGGTGTTTATATAATTAAGGATTAGGTGGATTATTATGATGAGGAAGGGCTGGACATTTAAAGGCCTAAACCAGCCCATAGCCTCACCCCATTCTCGGCCAACCCACGAAGCCCAAGGAGAGGGAGAAGCCGCCCGGCCCATGGCTGGCCCAAGCCCATGAGGGGCTGTCGACGTGCAAAGGAGGGGGGATCCGGTTGCATGCCTCCCCCATTTGTCCCAAGGTGAGGGCCAAGTGTCCTCCATTCATGATCTAATGATGGCTAATGATGGAGGGGAAGAAAATTAGGGGAAGATGATGCCGGTTTAAGCGAGAGAGAGGGAGAGAGAGAGGGAGTTTGTCTGAGAAAGAGAGAGAGGAGAGAAAGAGAAGGAAGAAAGGAAGAAAGGGGGAAAGGAAGAGAGGAAGGAGGAGGACCGTTCGTCGACCGTCCGCCGTGCGTTCGCCGTCCGTCGCCACGTCCCCTTGCCGTTGTGCTCGCTGCTTGCTCGGTTTAGAGGCAAATGGGATCCTTGATCTACTCTTGCATGTTGTGTCTAGTGTATGTGATTGAATGGTGACATATTTCGGATGTTTAAGGTGTGAAAAACTGAAGTTTTAAGAGTGGTGTTCTAGACTAGTAAATTGTTCTTGAGAAAACAGCTCGACCTTGGATGTTCTAGTGGCTTGCATATGATGTTCGAGTTGGATTTTGGCTTTCACTTCTAAATGAAAGTTGTTAAGAACTTCTTGGAGTGCAACATACTAAAATTTGGGACAATAAAAACAAGTATAAGTGGGTGAAATATTTATTCTTTGGAGAGACTGGATCTGGATATTTCAGTAACTGCCTTTGATGAATGCATGGACTGTAAGGCTATCTTTTTGTGGAAATTTCACTTAGATTTATTAACAAAAGATGTAAGGGATATCCTGAGGTGTAACATACCAAAAACGTAGAGAAAACCAACAAGAATAGGCAGGTGAAATCGTGGTTTTTCGGAGGTAGTTAGATCTGGAAATTTCGGTACTAGGAACAGAAGTTTTAACCGCCTATATTTAATTACCTAGGGCGAATCTGACTTTGATGCCTTTATGAAAAATTTACCTTAGGGTCTTCACTATCACATAGTCGAATTTCCTAATTTTGAAGGTCATTCGGGTATTTAGTCGGAAATGTTCCTAAAACCGTGTAATCTGATGTGTTCGGACTTGGTCAGTTGCAATGCGTGGACTATATTGTTTTTTATGAGGTTCTTTCGGCAATGTGTTCTTCACGAAATATCTCTCTTTATGTCTTTCCTACAACATATTCAAATTTCGTAATTTTTGAAGTTCATTTGCCTATTTAACCAAAATGTTTCAAAAACTGTGCAAGTTGAATTGTTAGAATAGTTGTGCTGTGATGCTTGGTCTATACCGAATTGTATGAGGGTCTTTTGGTGTAGTGTTCTGCATGAAACATCTGCTTTTATGTCTTGACTATTACATTTTCAACTTTGATAATTTTTTAAGGTCATTTGGTTATTTAATTAAAATGTTTTCTAAAACTGTGCAAGCTGGATTGTGCAAATTTCAAAAGCTGTAATGCATGGACTATACTGTTATGTATGAGCCACATAAAGTGTATTGATTTAAGTGATTGAATCTTGTTGCACATGTGATGATATTTGGCAATACATATAAAATCAAAAGCTGAAATTGACTTTGTTGCCATCACCTCATGTGCCATGTTGATGTTGAGATATAAATTGTAAATATGGGTTATGATAAATGAGGATACCATCGGAGGGGTGAGCTGACGATGTCCCGGGAGTGTCGGGATGCCCGGAAAGGGGAGTGCCGGATGCCCGGGATGTAGGGGTTGCCAGATGTCCTTGGGAGTTTCGAGATGCTAGTTGAGATGCGAGATGCCCGGAATGTGGGGGTGCTGGATGCTCGGAGGTGTGTGCCGGAGGTTCCTCGCGATGCCAGGTGGGGTGCGAGAGATAAAATGTGGGATGCAATCACTGGTCCCAGGAAGTAAAAATGTGGTGACCTACTTGAAAAATAAAAAGTTGAAATTGAATCATGCATGGTATGGTGACATGTATGCATGGCTGTATGATATGATATGTATGAGCGCATAGAGTATGTGCACATAAGACATGGATATGCATGAATGATTGATGATGAGTGCATGGTTGTATATGCATCTATGGCATGATGGTATATGCATGAATGCTTGATGATGAGTGCATGATGGTGTATGCACATATGGTATGATGACATATGCATGTCTGCAAGGTAAGTTATGCTTGGATGCGTGAATGATATGTACTCTACTATGATGTCATGATTGTTCTGTTTGATGCATTGAGTAGTTTAATGGATCTTTTGCCTATTGAGTAGTTGTACTCACCCCTTTGGGGACTAACATTTCAGATTAGAAAGATGTCTCTCCCTCCGGTCACGCGGGGTACCTTTAACGGCCTTCCATCTGACGTAGAGGTCGATTGTATGGAGCTCGATTGTGTCACCATCCCTGTTCTGACGTTTATACGGGTTCGTGTGCCGGTGATGTATGATGTGGGCTTGGCTGGGGGCCCGGTCATCCAGGAGTTGTTGTCGGTCGACGTCCGCCGTGACGAAGTGATGCGGGGGATGTTGCCACCGCCATCGACTGACGCACCGGGATGGGTGTGATGGCCCGCGTGAGGAGTGGGAGCTGACACTTTTTGAGGATAGCGGACACTTGTAGATGGAGGATGACACATGATCGATATAGGGTGTCGAGATCTCTTTTGAGCTGTGGCCAAGTTTAGTTAAAAGTCTTGGCTTTTCTTTTTGGTTGTACCGACCCAAGAAATCCATCATGAAAATATAAATAAAAGTGGCTCAGCTTTATCTTTTCTTATGGTGCGTAGTTGGTGTGCATTGCATTATGGTTATTGGAGGGAGAAATGGTGAGACTTGTTTATGCTTCCGCTAATAAGATGCAATGGGACCGCTTAAAAAAGAATGCCTATGAACTACGGTGTTTTCACTAAGAGAAGTAACTGGTATTCATTAGGTGGAGTGATAGGTATCTATGGCGACCTTAGGTGTTTGGGGGTGCCACAGCGTCGTTTTGGTATCAGAGCAATGGTTATAAATTGGAGTGATAAGGAGCCTCATTTAGAAATTGAGGAACATAATGACAATGCACACCATTGGTTATTAACTAGATTCGTTGGGTAACTCTGAATAACGGGTGATGAGTATTTACTCCTAGATCCCTAGTAGTTATTATGAGTTGCTTTTAGGTACCAGTAACATGGTTATGTTACTTATTTTTCCTTAGTTGCTGTCGTGTTTAATGAAGACATTGAGTCGCAAATATTTCCTCAGGCAAATGCTCAGAAATTGCAGGAAAATCATGGTACGATATGGAAGTCATCATTCGTCAAGGGCTGAAGCCTCTGCAGTAAGGGTTGAACCCCTGATGGAAGATATCCTTCAAGCATTGGTCAATATAGGAAATCTGATGGAAAGACAAGTGCAGCAACAACCCGGAGCAGAATGCCGTACTCAAGGACTAGTGGAGCAATTTTTGAAGTTGAAACCACCTAAGTTCAGTGGAATCGGAAGTCCTGAGGAGGCTGAGCATTGGATTGATGGGATGGAATGAATTTTCCGGTTGTTGGACTGCAATAATGCTGAGAAAATAACTTTGGCAGAGTACCAGCTGGAGGGAAATGCAAAGTTTTGGTGGAGAGCTTCGAGGGACACAATCTTCCCACCAGGTACTGATGTTAATTGGAACGAGTTTGTCAGAGCTTTCAATAGAAAGCATTTTTCTGACTGTGCTAAGGACAATAAAATTTCAGAATTTGTTCAGTTAGAACAAAATGAGCTGACAGTGGATCAATATGAGGCAAGATTTTCTGAACTGTCAAGATATGCTCCTGGACTAATTGAGGATCAAGAAGAGAAAGCTAAGAGGTTTCTGAAAGTGTTGAGAACTGATATTAGGAAACAACCGGTGCCTTTGAACATAAGAGATTATAATGAGATCTATGAATGGGCATAGTTGGTGGAGCAGGAGTTAGTAAGGGAACGGTCGGAGAATAAGAGGCAATCGTCTTTTACTGATGTGAGATGGGGTAAGAGACCCTATACAAGTCAAAGTCAGACTTGGGAGTCTAAGAAGAAGGGCAATTTCGGGAATTTTGGAAGAGGCAGGGATGGCCTGAATTTAGGAAGAGCACCTTATCGAAATGAAGAATGTCGAAAGTGTGATGGGTGACATGGCCTAGGACCTTGCAATGGACGAATGAGATATTATGGTTGTGGACAAATAGGTCATCTTAAGAGAAACTGCCCACAAGAAAGGTCGCAAGTGAGTATTGACTCGGTGCGACAGACACAGCAGAGTGCTGTTAGACCAAACCTACCAAGGAATCCTCAAAGGCCACCAGCACAAGGAAGGTTGTATGCAATCACCTAAGAGGAAGCGGAAGCTTCCAAGAATGTTATCTCAAGTACGATCCTTATAAATGATAAAAAGGCATATGCATTGTTTGATACGGGTGCTACGCATTCATTTGTGTCTGAAAGGTATAGATAGTTGAGTAAAATAGAAACTACGTCTCTTGAGATGCCTCTTTGTGTTTCTATGCCTTTAAAGAATGTGGTATTGTCTACGCTGGTATGTGGAAATTGTAAGATAACAATGGGAGGAAAGGATATGGAAATAAACTTGGTTGTAATTGCTATGTATGATTTTGACATTATCATAGGAATGGATTGGCTTTATAAATATCGGGCCAAAATGGATTGCTATAGAAAAGTGATCCAATTTAGTTTACCTGATCAGTCTAGTTGTGAATTTTTGGGAGGTTAGACCAACCTATCTATAGCACTTATTTCAGTAATAGAAGCCCGTGCATTTCTTGACAAATGATGTCAAGGGTACCTAGCCATGGTTAAAGATTATACTAAGGAAGAGCCTAAGCTTGATGAAATTCGAGTAGTTAATGAATTTCAAGATGTATTCCATGAGAAGTTGCCTGGATTACCACCGGAACGAGAAATCGAGTTTGAAATTGAATTAATGCCTGGAATAGGACCTATATCAAAAGCCTCGTATAGGATGGCCTTAGTCGAGTTGAAGGAATTGAAAGTGCAACTACAAAAGTTGCTCGGTAAAGGATTCATTAGGCCAAGTGCTTCACCTTGGGGTGCACCAGTCTTGTTTGTGAAAAAGAAAGATGGGTCGATGCAATTGTGCATTGACTATAGACAACTGAATCAAGTGACCATTAAAAATAAATATCCTTTCCCTAGAATTGATGACTTATTTGACCAACTCCAGGGAAATTCGGTCTTCTCTAAGATTGACTTAAGGTTGGGATACCATCAGCTAAGAATTAAGAAAGAAGACATTCCTAAGAATGCATTTAGGACTTGTTATGGACACTCCGAGTTCCTTGTTATGCCATTTGGATTAACAAATGCACCGGCTGCATTTATGGATCTAATGAATAGGGTATTTAAGCCTTATTTAGACCAATTTGTGATTGTTTTTATCGATGATATCCTGATATATTCAGGAGGACCTAAAGAGCATGAACAACACTTGAGGATAGTTTTGCAAACTCTGAGAGATCATGAGCTGTACGCCAAATTTAGCAAGTGTGAATTATGGCTGGACCATATAATATTTTTAGGGCACGTAGAATTAGGAGGAGGAATTGCAGTGGACCCGGCGAAAGTTGAGATGGTAATAAATTGGCCAAAACCGACAACACCTACTAAAATACATAGTTTCTTAGGACTGGTTGGTTATTATAGAAGGTTTATTGAAGGGTTTTCATGATTGACAAGTCCTTTAACAAAATTGACTCGAAAGAACGTGAAGTTTGAATGGAATGGGGAATGCGAAAGAAGTTTCCAGGAGTTTAAAAGAAAATTGACATCGGCTCTAATCCTGACTATACCAACTGGATCTTATGGTTTTACGGTATATAGTGATGTATCTCACAAAAGATTGGGATGTGTTTTGATGTAGCATGGCAAGGTCATAGCCTATGCGTCTAGACAATTGAAACCCCATGAACTGAACTACCCAATGCATGATTTAGAATTAGCAGCTATAGTGTTTGCTTTGAAGATATGGAGGCATTGTTTATATGGGGAAAAGTTTGAGATTTATACAGATCATAAGAGCTTGAAATATATGTTCTCACAAAAGGAGTTGAACATGAGACAAAGGAGGTGGATGGAGTTGTTAAAGGATTATAATTGTGAGATATGATACCATCCAAGGAAGGCGAATAAGGTAGCAGATGCTCTTAGTCGTAAGTCAGCCATGGAGATGACCTATTTAAGAATGGCGGAATGGAGCTTGTTAAAGTCCGTAATGGACTCAGAGTTTAAATTAAAAATGGATTGTCTTACCGGTATGCTTAGTGCATTAAGGATTGAACTTGAAATTATTGAGAAAGTTAAGATCTTGCAAGAGTCTGACCTGGAAATTATGAAAGTGAAAAATGCAATGTCTTTAGGAAAAAGACCAGAATTTCGAATCTCTGAAGATGGAGTGGTAAGATGCCAGGGACGACTCTGTGTTCCCGACAACGAAGAATTAAGGAAGGAAATTCTGTCAGAGGCACATAGGAGTTATTACAGTGTCCATCCGGGTAGTACAAAGATGTATAGGAATTTGCGTAAGCAATTTTGGTGGAATGGTATGAAAGTAGATACGGCTAAGCACGTTTCTCAATGTTTGTCATGCCAACAGGTAAAAGCGGAACATCACAAACCTGTAAGACTCTTGAGACCGTTAGACATACCAAAATGGAAATGGGAGCATATAACAATGGACTTTGTACAAGAATTGCCAAGGACATCAAGTGGTCATGACTCTATCTGGGTAATAGTGGACCGTTTGACTAAGTCTGCTCATTTCCTAGCAGTTCACATAGACTACCCAATGAACAAATATGCGGATATATATGTTAGTCAAGTGGTACGCTCACATGGTGTTCCAGTAACTATTAGCTCAGACCGGGATTTGAGATTTACTTCGAACTTTTGGCAAAGTCTTCAAATTGCCTTAGGAACTAAACTCCAGTTTAGTACTGTTTTTCATCCTCGAACAAATGGACAAACAGAAAGAGTAATCCAGACATTAGAGGATATGTTAAGGGCTTGTGTGATTGACTTTAAAGGGAATTGGGATGAAAGATTGCATTTGGTGGAGTTTGCTTATAATAATAGTTTTCAAAAAAGTATAGGCATGACTCCTTATGAAGCATTGTATGGAAGGAGATGTAGGACTCCTGTTTGTTGGAATGAAGTAGGTGAAAAGAAATTAACAGGACCTGAATTGGTACAAGTTACCACTGAAGCTGTCGAAATTATCAGGAAAAGACTTAAAACAACTCAGAGTAGACAGAAAGACTACGCAGATAGGCGTAAAAGGCCCTTGGAGTTTAGTGTTGGAGATCATGTATTCCTTAAGGTATCTCCAATGAAAGGAATATCTCGATTTGGAATGAAGGATAAGTTAAGCCCTAGATTTATTGGACCTTTTGAGATACTTGAAAGAATAGGAGATGTAGCTTATCGTTTGGCGCTGCCCCCTAAACTGGAGAATTTACATGATGTGTTTCAGGTATCAATGCTGTGAAAGTACCAGCCGGATCCTGGTCACATACTCGATAATGAGGCCATTGAAGTAAATGAGAAAGTGAGGTACATCAAAGAGCCTGTGCAAGTATTGGATCGAAAGGAGCAAGTCCTTAGGACTAGACAATTCCACTGGTTAATGTATTATGGCGACATCATGATATAGAAGAAGCCACATGGGAGAATGATGATCAGATGAAGAAAAAGACCACTACTTGTTTCAAAAGGCATGAGTAATGTCTAATTTTGAAGACGAAATTTTCTAAGGATGGGAGAATTGTGGCATCCTAGAATTTCTTGTCAATCCTTAGAGGTGCTCTAATTCATGTTTTTGCATTGAGATTTTGGCCAAGCTTTTAGTGGGTAATTATTTGATAGGAAAATTCTAATTTTTGGCCATATGAATTATGAGTTGAAATTTATTAAATTAGGTCACAAAGTTTTGTGAATTATAAATTTCAATTAGGTGTTTATATAATTAAGGATTAGGTGGATTATTAGGATGAGGATTGGCTGGACATTTAAAGGCCCAAACCAGCCCATAGCCTCACCCCATTCTCGGCCGGCCCACGAAGCCCAAGGAGAGGGAGAAGCCGCCAGGCCCATGGCTGGCCCAAGCCCATGAGGGGCTGTCGATGTGCAAAGGAGGGGGGGATCCGGTTGCATGCCTCCCCCATTTGTCCCAAGGTGAGGGCCAAGTGTCCTCCATGCATGATCTAATGATGGCTAATGATGGAGGGGAAGAAAATTAGGGGAAGATGATGCCGGTTTAAGCGAGAGAGAGGGAGAGAGAGGGAGTTCGTTCGAGAAAGAGAGAGATGAGAGAAAGAGAAGGAATAAAGGAAGGAAGGGAGAAAGGAAGAGAGGAAGGAGGACGACCATTCATCGACCGTTCGCCGTGCATTTGCCATCTGTCGCCGTTGTGCTCGCTGCTTGCTCGGTTTAGAGGTAAGTGGGATCCTTGATCTACTCTTGCATGTTGTGTCTAGTGTATGTGATTGAATGGTGACAAATTTCGGATGTTTAGGGTGTGAAAAACTGAAGTTTTAAGAGTGGTGTTCTAGACTAGTAAATTGTTCCTGAGAAAATAGCTCGACCTTGGATGTTCTAGTGGCTTGCATGTGATGTTCGAGTTGGATTTTGGCTTTGACTTATAAATGAAAGTCGTTAAGGACTTCTTGGAGTGTAACATACTTAAATTTGGGACAAAAAAAAACAATTATAAGTCGGTGAAATCTTTATTCTTTGGAGAGACTGGATCTGGAGATTTTGGTAAGTACCTTTGATTAATGAATGGACTGTAAGGCTATCTTTTTGTGGAAATTTCACTTTGATTTCTTAACAAAAGACGTTAGGGACATCCTGAGGTGTAACATATCAAAAATTTAGTGAAAACCAACAAGAATAGGTAGGTGAAATCGTGGTTTTTCGGAGGTAGTTAGATCTGGAAATTTCGGTACTAGGAACAGAAGTTTTAACCGCCTATATTTAATTACCTAGGACGAATCTGACTTTGATGCCTCCACAAAAAATCTACCTTAGGGTCTTCACTATCACATAGTCGAATTTTATAATTTTTTAAGGTCATTCGTGTATTTAATCGGAAATGTTCCTAAAACCGTGTAATCTAATGTGTTCGGACTTGGTCAGCTGCAATGCGTGGACTATATCGTTCTGTATGAGGTTCTTTCGGCAATGTGTTCTTCATGAAATATCTCTCTTTATGTCTTCCCTACAACATATTCAAATTTCGTAATTTTTGAAGTTCATTTTCCTATTTAACCAAAAAAATTTCAAAAACTGTGCAAGTTGAATTGTTAGAATAGTAGTGCTGTGATGCTTGGTCTACACCGAATTGTATGAGGGTCTTTTGGTGTAGTGTTCTGCATGAAACATCTGCTTTTATGTCTTGACTATTACATTTTCAACTTTGATAATTTTTTAAGGTCATTTGGTTATTTAATTAAAATGTTTTCTAAAACTGTGCAAGCTGGATTGTGCGAATTTCAAAAGCTGTAATGCATGGACTATACTGTTTTGTATGAGCCACATAAATTGTATTGATTTAAGTGATTGAATCTTGCTGCACATGTGATGATATTTGGCATTACATATAAAATCAAAAGCTGAAATTGACCTTGTTGCCATCACATCATGTGCCATATTGATATTGAGACATAAATTGTGAATATGGGTTATGATAAATGAGGATACCGTCGGAGGGGTGAAACGACAATGCCTCAGGAGTGTCGGGATGCTTGGAAAGGGGAGTTCCGAATGCCCGGGATGTGGGGGTGCCGAATGTCCTCGAGAGTTTCGAGATGCCCAGGATGTGGGGGTGCCGGAAGCCTTAGAGGTGTGTGCCGAGGGGATACCTCGTGATGCCAGTTGGGATGCAAGATGCATGGAATGTGGGGGTGCTGGATGCCCGGAGGTGTGTGCCGGAGGTTCCTCGCGATGCCAGGTGGGGTGCGAGCGATAAAATGTGGGATGTAATCACTGGTCCCAGGAAATAAAAATGTGGTGACCTACTTGAAAGATAAAAAGTTGAAATTGAATCATGCATGGTATGGTGACATGTATGCATGGCTATATGATATGATATGTATGAGCGCATGGAGTATGTGCACATAAGGCATTGATATGCATGAATGATTGATGATGAGTGCATGGTTGTATATGAACCTATGGCATGATAGTATATGCATGAATGCTTGATGATGAGTGCATGATGGTGTATGCACATATGGTATGATGACATATGCATGTCTGCAAGGTAAGTTATGCTTGGATGCATGAATGATATGTACTCTACTATGATGTCATGATTGTTCTGTTTGATGCATTGAGTAGTTTAATGGATATTTTATCTGTTGAGTGGTTGTACTCACCCCTTTGGGGACTAACATTTCATATTAGAAAGATGCCTCTCCCTCTGGTCACATGGGGTACCTTTTACGGCCTTCCATCTGACGTGGAGGTCAATTGTATGGAGCTCAATTGTGTCACCATCCCTGGTCTGACGTTTATACGGGTTCGTGTGCTAGTGATGTATGATGTGGGCCTGGCTAGGGGCCCGGTCATCTAGGAGTTCTTGTCGGTCCACGTCCGCCGTGACGGAGTGATGCGGGGGATGTTGCCACCGCCACCGCCCAACGCACCGGGATGGGTGTGATGGCCCGTGTGAGGAGTGGGAGCTGACACTTTTTGAGGATAGCCGACACTTGTAGATGGAGGATAACACGTGATCGATATAGGAGGTCGATATCTCTTTTGAGCTGTGGCCAAGTGTAGTTAAAAGTCTTGGCTTTTCTTTTTGGTTGTACCTACCCGAGAAATCCATTATGAAAATATAAATAAAAGTGGCTCGGCTTTATCTTTTCTTATGATGCGTAGTTGGTGTGCATTGCATTATGGTTATTGGAGGGAGAAATGGTGAAACTTGTTTATGCTTCCGCTAATAAGATGCGCTGGGACCATTTTAAAAAAAAATGCCTATGAACTACGGTGCTTCCGCTAAGAGATGTAATTGGTATTCATTAGGTGGAGTGATAGTTACCTGTGGTGACCTTAGGTGTTTGGGGGTGCGACAGAATATGGGCACAGGGTACAGAAGCAACAAAAAAATCAGTTTAGTGCCATTCGACATGAATTTTGCAATCATATGGAATTACCCACACTTCAAATACATACCTTAATCAAATCAACCTATCTCTGGTTGCTAGTCGATTTTAACGATAACGTATTGACCCTTACAAACTAGCATGATCGAGTAGTTGATTTCTGATTGAATTCTCAAGTCTGTCGCATTTAAATTCTTTAACAGCTTCACTTGATAGACTAGTTATCTCGTGAGTAGCCAACTTAGAAGAAAAGGCCAGAGGCGTGTCGATGAAAAGCCATGTTCATTCAATCAAAAACAGGGTCGAAAAACCAGGATGTCATAGGTGGGGCATTGCCCAGCCAAGGTGAGGGTCGACCTTGCCGATGGCCGGCAAGGCTCCTAGCCCAGGGACGGCGAGGCTCGACCTTGCTATGGCTGGGCAAGGCCGAGCCTCGCCAGATCTAGCGATGGTGGCCTCGTCGTCACTGGGTGAGGCTTGCCTTCGCTAATGGCTGGCGGGGACGAGCCTCACCATTGGCTGACGAGGCTTACCTCACTAGCTAAAGGAAGGAGAAGGTAGAAAAATAAAAATTCAAAAATTCAAAAATTATTTAAAACTATAAAAAAATAGAAATATATATATATATATATATATATATATATTAAAAAATTGCCATGTTAGCTTTCGCCGGACTGCCATCATCGGCCAGTGTTCACGTCAGCGCTAAGTGGCCAATTTTGGCCGGATGGTCTAAACTAGCACAATTGTAAAAGGTTTAGGACTAAATTGGCTAAAAAAAAAAAATTATGACCGAATTGGCACAATTGCAGTAGGTTTAGAACTTTTTTAGTAATTCTCCCTATAATATAAAGTGCAGGGCAAATCAATTTTGTAGTTGAGTAGTGTTAATTTCTCCATCATTGTACTTGCAACCCTCTAAGTGATATTTGAGTGTATTCATCTCTTAGGAATTTTGGCGAAACTAATCCAGCCAGATTTTTATATTTTGTTATAGCATTTACTATTTTATGTAATGGATTGTTCATTGCGAAATATTGTTATTTATTGGACTAATCTATAAGACTTCAACATGGAAAAAAGAATGGAATTGTACTAAATTGATAACACATAAATGTTATAAGTAGTGTTTGACATGAAACCTTAATGTTAAAATCTTGACATTCTTTTGGAGAGGGCCATTTGCTTTCATGTTAAAATCTTGACATTGCAACTCTTATTTTTGCAATTGCAAATATTAATTGTGAAAAATAATTCACTAAGAGTAAGAGTGGTACTAAAATATAAAACAAACGAGGAAAGATATCTAACAACAATTAATGTACTGTTGAAGAAAGCTCCACCTTCTCTCTCTTCTAGAATTCTCTCCATATTTCACAGCCGTACATTATCAAAGAAAAATCAACCCACGCCACCTCCAGCCTTCTCTAGAATACTCCATATAGTTGTTAAGAAATAATAAAAGAAATTTGTAGTAGAAGAATGTGGAAGGTTAGGAAGTTTGTTGAAGCATCCACTTTGGCCGCCTATATAAAGTGGCAAGGGTTTCACTTTTCGGATGTGGAGTAAAAAGGGTTCCCGTGGGTGTGGGAGTGTGTTTTCCTATAATAGGGAGAATTATAAAAAGTTCTAAACTTATAAGCATATAAAGACTGAAAAACCTCCGTCACATTGTTACTATGTTTAGTTCAATAAATGAGTTTTAATACAAATTAACAATATTCATTTTTCACATGACCGAAAGATTCTCCCAATGGACAAAATGACCAGTCTAAAGGAAATGAAAAGCGAGAATTTGGAGGAAGATAGACTTGCTAAGATTAGTTTATTATTTCACACCCTGAAGGGACCAAGTACAACTGCTAACACAGTTTATTTTCCTCGAAAGACCAAATCAGTTCCAGATTACAATTCTTTCCGGATACAAATCTTTTCAGCTTCAGGTTACATATTTTTCTTCTTTCTGCTCCAAAAACAATGTGTAAGGAATCGGAAGAAGTACGGCCCAAGTGCCAAAACTTGGCACGGATGGACATAAGTGTCAAAAATTAGGAAAGTGCCACTTAAGTGCCACTTTTCAAAATAAGTGGGACACTTAAGGGCCTGCATGAGAACGTTTCTGTTTCTCAAAATTTCTGTTCTTTTGTTCCCCGGAACAAAAAAAGAACAAAAACCTGTTTGGTAACGCCAAATTGTTTTTCTATTCCCCGGAAGAAAAACCTAGCCCAGAAATAGTTTTGGATGAGAATTGAGAAACAAAAAAAAATTGCTTCTCTTCCCGGGAACTAAAATAAGGAACGATCTCTTTAACCCTAATTTCTCTTTTCCCTTCTCAACTCACGCCCCTTCTCAGCTCACCTCTTCCTTCGTCCGCTTGCCTCTGTCCGATCTCACCACCTCCCGTCACGGCTGGTCCCGTTGTCGCTGGTCCCGTCGCCGCCGGTCCCGTCGCCGCCGGTCCCGTCATCGCCGGTCCTGTCGTCACCGGTCTCGTGGCCTCCGTTCCGTAGCTTGCAGTGCCGTCGCCTCCTCTTCCCAGCCCGTCGCGAAGTCCCTCTCCGCCGCCCCAAACGGCGCCGACGGAACAACCTCCTCCTCCTCCTCCGCTCTCACACCCGCCCAGAAGTCCCGCATCGAGCTCAACAAGCTCCTCACCAAGTCTCGCCGCAACCTCAAAATCTGCTCCGACCGGATCTCCCGCTCCAAAGGTGCGAAATTCCCTTTCCAGAGTTTGACTACTTTCTTCAATCAACGATTTATTTCGTGTGCGGGTTGTTCTTGGTTTGGTTTCGTAGCTTGCAGTGCCATCGCCTCCTCTTCCCAGCCCGTCGCGAAGTCCCTCTCCGCCGCCCCAAACGGCGCCGACGGAACAACCTCCTCCTCCTCCTCCTCCTCCGCTCTCACACCCGCCCAGAAGTCCCGCATCGAGCTCAACAAGCTCCTCACCAAGTCTCGCCGCAACCTCAAAATCTGCTCCGACCGGATCTCCCACTCCAAAGGTGCGAAACTCCCTTTCCAGAGTTTGACTACTTTCTTCAATCAACGATTTATTTCGTGTGCGGGTTGTTCTTGGTTTGGTTTCGTCTCGCATTGCTTGAGCATCTACGTTTTTATCTGGTGTGGTTTAAAACTTTCTGTTTGAACTTTCTGTTTTTATCTGGTGTGGTTTAACTTTCTCTCGATTGCTTGAGCATCTACGTTTTGCAAGATGTCATGAGTCATTACTCTTCCATTCCAGAAGGAACTGCATATTCTGATAATGACTACATGTTTGCAGTAAAATTCTTCTGATGCTCGTCCATCTAATTGGATGGAAAATCCTTCCAATCTTTTATATTGATATCCATACGTTTTCAAGTAAATGTCTGATCTTTAGAAAATGTGGGGAAAAAATTTGCAGCTGAAGGCGTGGGTTATGTGAAGCTGGAGGAGCTGTTCTAGTGGTGATCCTCACTTTTTCTGAAGTTGAATCCGCCGCCTGCAGTGCCGTCGCCTCCGATCGCCTCTGTTTGATCCCGTCGCCTCTGGTCACCTTTCTCCGGTCGCATCACCTCTGGTCGCATCACCTCGTGGTCGTCTTGATCTAAATCAGGTTTGTTGCTTTGATTCCTTCTGATTGTACTTGTTCTAGTGGTGATTTTTCTGAAGTTGAATCGTGATGCCTCCGTCGCGTTGCCTTTGTTTGTGCTCGCCTCTCTCTTGTTGCTTCCCCTGTGCTTGTGTCACCCTTGATTGTCACATGTATCAGCTAAGCTGAGTAAAACAAACCAGATCTGATATGATGAACAGCACCAAAATTCTGGTGCACTTTGTCTCGCTTCGAATTGGCCAGCATTCACAAGTTTGCTCACTAGTTCTTGCATTTATGGACTTTTCTCTAACCACCATCTTTGGAAGAAAGCCTATAATTTTCAAAAATTCATTAAGTGGCCGTATCAAGCTAAGCTTGTTCGAAAGTGGACAGTGGAGTAAAAACAACTCTTAGTTCACAGAAACCACAAGTGTCTAACAATTTGTGAGTAAACAATGTGTGAGGTACACTTCAAGATAAATAAATACTTCAAAGTGCAATAATAAAGTGTACATGTATTCAATGTGTGATGTTATTTGGGACTGTTATGGCTGGAAGTTAAGTTATTTGGGAAATTATAAAATGAGAATCGTGCAACTGTCATTTTGATGTTATTTGGGACTAAAGTGGTCGCTCATTTTGTCTAGTGTGTCTTGGTGGCATGGCTGGAAGTTCAGTTACTCGTCTGATGCAATTGGATTGCAAAATTGCAGCAAGGTTTTAGCCAATCCAGGGGTTGTATATGTGTGCACGTGTGCGTGTGCGTGAGTATTGAAGCTGTTGAGGCTCTGTTTTAGCGATAGGCCGTGATAAATGATCTGTTTTAGCCAATCCAGGGGTTGTGTATGTGTGTGACAATGCTCTGTTTTAGCCAATCCAGGGGTTGTATATGTGTGCACGTGTGCGTGAGTACTTGAAGTTGTTGATGCTCTAAATAGCTATCCAAGGTTTAGAGATAATACCATCCTATAACTGGATTTGTTACTTGTGTCTTTCTTTACTCTCAAAAATGGTGATGAGAAAAGAAGGAAGCAGCATGTTGCACTATCTTTTTAACTGTCTTGAACTCATATGATACTCAAAATGATCAAAGGTTACATGGCATCCCAAAAAGAGGCATTCACCGCAAAGTGGGCTGAGCCTCTAACCAACTTGTACGTCAGTTTGTTGGTTGAAGAGGTAAAAAAAGGAAATCGCACCTCTTGTACTTTCAACAAAGCAGGCTGGAATAACATACGGACATAATTCAATAAACGAGCAGAACTTCAATATACTCAAGTACAGTTGAAGAACAAGGTGAACAAATTGAAAAAGCAGTATGTTAGTTTCAAAAAGCTGCTATCACAATCCGGATTTGGCTGGGATAATGTGAACAAAACGGTTGTTGTTGATGATCCTAGTATATGGGAATCTCACGTCAAGGTATGATTTAACCTTTGATCATTTTGAGATCACTATAGATGTACATGGCAAGATGTTTGATTGTATTGCTGATATATGTTGTCATTGTGAAAATTGCAGGATAATATTGAATGGGCAAAATTCAAGAAGGATGGGTTTCCTCAATATCCCGACTTGTGTACTGTTTTTGGTGATACATATGCTACTGGGGAGTATGCAGTAGGAAATGCTGAAGATTTGGTGATGTCGGATGAACTTGGCATTGGTGGTGATGATGCAGATGATGGACCGGCGAACTTTAATGAACACCATATTGATGAGGAAGTTTTTATTTCTGAGATAACTCCTTCTCCAGTTCATGACAAGCATAGGATGGATAAAACTCCAAATAGTAAGAGGAGAAGGAGGAGTCAATCATTTGGTATTGATAGCACATGCAAAGCCTTACAGGAGATGATCAACAGTAGGGCTAATCAATCTGTGAGTGGTTCTGTCAACTCACAAGTCACATCACCGCCTATGGACCCATTCTCCGTATCTATTGTGATTGATATCCTACTTGCCATGCCTGCGTTGGAGCCGGATCTTTACAACAAAGCTGTGGAACGAGCCTGCGTTAATGCCACGTGGAGGAGGCTTTTATCAAAACCCCAAGTGAAATGAGACATGGACTTCTCCGATGTCTTTAGTGGATGTTATGGAATGTATCGTGGATTGCATGGAGTTTTATTAGACTATGTTTTTTTATATTGGTTGTTTTGTTGTTGAAGATATTAATGTTGAGACTTTTGCATTTGTGTTGTGGTTTGAATATTATGGATTGCTTTCACTCTATTACTTACGTATCTATTACTTACGTTATTGGTTTCTTTTTTTTTTTTTTTTTGTACATATATCTATATTGATTTTATTGTATTTGTGTGGGCATAGGTACTATGGAAGATGAATCAAATAGTGTGTCTAATGGAGAGGTAGCAGCGGTTGGATGGTATTTGGATGAGACTGATATTGACATAATAATAGCATGGTTAACTTATGTTATTTCGAACATGTCTTTGCATACAAGGGAGCCTATTAGGGACAGTAAATTATCAAGAGCCGAATGGGTTAGAGAAATTGTTTATGGACATTCAGATAGGATCTATGAAGCATTCAGGGTAGAGAGACATGTTTTTCTTAACCTATGTGATCTAATGAAGGCAAGAGGCTGGCTGAAAGATACTCGATATGTAAGGGTAGATGAACAGGTTGGGATTTTCTTATTTATGGTTGGTCACAAAAGCTCTAATAGAGATTTGTGTGAGAGATTTCAACGTTCGGGACAAACAATCAGTAAGTTTTTCACTCTAGTATTAAAGGCACTTCTCGAATTATCAAAAGAGATGATCAAGCCGCCTTCTTTTGATATTATTCCAGAAGAGATTCTTATCGATCCTAACCACGGACGTTACTTCAAGGTATAATTTTATATCAATTTTACATTATTAAAATATATATAGCTGATAGTATTGTCTAACGCTATACTTTCATAAAATCACAGGGTTGCATTGGTGCTATTGATGGCACCCACGTTGATGCATCCGTCCCTCTAGCGAAACAGATCCCATTTAGAGGCAGAAAAGGGACTACCACTCAAAATGTGTTGTGTGCTTGTTCGTTCGACATGAAATTTACTTTCGTATATGCTGGGTGGGAAGGATCTGCCAATGATTGTCGGGTTCTTTCGGCAGCACTTGAGACTCCTCAATTGCAATTTCCTCGACCACCACTAGGTATTTGTTTTGTCTATATCAAGTGATTTTCTTTATGATTGTATAGGCATATCATAACAAATTTATATATATATATATATATATATATATATATTTTTTTTTTTTTTTTGTAGGAAAATAATATGTAGTAGATTTTGGTTATGCTGCACTTCCAGGATTTTTGACTCCATTTAAAGGTGAACGGTATCATTTGAATGATTATAGGGGTAGACTTAGACGGCCCAGAACAGCAAAAGAACTGTTCAACTATAAGCATTCTTCATTGAGAAATGTTATCGAGAGGTCATTTGGGGCATTGAAAAACCGCTTCTCCATTTTGAGACACATGCCTCCATTTTCAATTCGAAAGCAAGCATATATTGTAATCGCATGTTGTACTCTCCATAATTATATTCGCGACCAAGACAAGATGGACAGGAACTTTGCCCTATATGGAGATCCGGACTATCCATTCGGACCTACACAAGACGAGGTTGTAGATGATACACCAGATGATGAGGCGGCTGAGATAAACATGATCAGGAAAAATATTGCAAATATGATGGCAAGGGATCACAATATGCAGGAGATTCCATGACTTTTTATTTCTGACTTTTGTGATGTGTTTTTGTTTTTTGGTGAAAACTTATGCAATGTGTTTGTAAACTATTATGAATACATTTCTATTAATCGTATTAAGGTCATCAAATTCTATCTCTGTGAGCACAAATTCCATTGAATGTATCATAAATGTGGACAAACAGAAGAGAAGCAAATTGTAAGCTATTGTATAATTGACGCTTCAAGACCTACAAACCATCGACTGAAGCTTGCATCCTAGTCAAGAAAGAAAAAAAGCAAAAGAGGAGAGGAAAAACACCTCCCTTCATCAAAATTAGCCAAAACCTTATAAGCTTACGTGAAACACGAAAATGAAATAGTTTGTAATTCAGAAGAAGCAAGGTAAAAACTAGCATCACGATGGGATGCATTGACGGCTCAAAATGCAAGAGACCAAGGTCTTTACTAAGTGTTTTAGGAGCATACTATGAACTAAATGCATAATGATAGCAAAGCCACGCCATGCATGCACCATTCCAATAGTTGGAAATTTCCAACCCCAACCCAACATCCATGTCAAGATTAGAAGACTAAAATCCCCAAGCCACGCATGCACTAGAATTACAATTTTTTTTTTTTTAAAGAGTAAAAACTTTGTCCCAAGGAAATCACTACAAATTAATTTGGCTACCAATATCCCTTGTGCTTTTTCCGCAATATTTGTTATACCAAACATTAAAATTTGCAAAAAGAAAATATATTATTAAGAATTATAGTTCAAAACGCTACCTAAATTCAATATAAATTACATGAGTCAAGATCCTCACACACAGATATAAGATAATAGCTCACGTTCCATATGTTACAGGTTCATCTTCGACTAGAATTCTTATTTCTAAGCAAATGTATTATTAATCTAATAATATTTTGATCTTGCCAATTTTATGTAATATCTCATCTATTCATTTTTCTTATTTTTAATTTAAAATAAAAATAAAAATATGGAATAAAATTTTTGTGCAGTTATCAAACAGGTTTCTGTTCTTTTTTTGTTCCAGAAATAGAAATTTTATGCAGTTATCAAACAGGTTTTTTGCTCAGAAATTGTTCCCGGAACAGAAATAGAAAAGAACTATTTCTGGAAAAAAACTCTTCCCCAGCCAAGAAACGTTGTCATGCGCAGCCTAAGTGTCATCAACCACACCGGAAATCCTACGTGACAATTTTTTATTATTTTTTTCGTCTACGTGGCTCACCGGAATGTTGACTCAACAAACAAAGCCAAAAATGACGTCGTTTTTAAGCGGATTCAAATGCTAATATAAAAATTAATTAGATTAAATTATAAAAATAAATTATTATTATTATTTTTTTTTTTAAAAGGTGGAGAGGGAGGTAGCGGCTGAGGGCTAAGCCCTCGCCGCCGCCGCCTCCCTGCCGTCACCGGGAAGGGCCGATGATGTTGGGGAGAGGGTCCGCTAGGGTCACCGGCCCCCGGCCGACCGGCGACCCTTGCCCAGATTCGGCGAGGGCTCGCCGGCCCTCACCACCTCCCTGCCGCCGTCGGGAAGGACCAACGATAGAGAGGGGAGGGTCGGCCAAGGTCGCTTGCCCCCGGCCAACCGACAGCGAGGGCCCGTGAGCCCTCGCCGGATCTGGGCAAGGGCCACGAGCCCTCACCGAGATCTGAGGCAAGGTCGCTGCCCTTGCCCAGATACGGCGAGGGCTTGTGGGCCCTCCAGGTGTTCGTGATTTGTAAGGAATCAGACATGTCCAACACTCGGACACAAAAACTATGTTAGGAATTCATGGTAGAATAATGTTTCTCAATTTCTGTGACTAATTTAGTTCATAAGTTGTTATTCTACATGCAAAAACACAGCGGGACAACAAAGCTTCTTCTGCAGTGAAGATCAACTTGCAAAATATTTGTCTTCCCTGCTTTAGAACGAGTATTTGGAGAGATCACCTCTAGAGGATGGCACTATCGAACATCAGAAAGAAAAGTCATATACTCCATAAGGTCCACAAAAGTTTCTGGGCCACGATAATACCCTTGCTTGAAATTAGGACTAATGAAGGAAAAACTTCATCCAAGCATGATTTGAGCTTCATGAAGACAATAGTCCCACCCACAACAAATTTGGAGTTGAGAGCGGAAAAATGAATCTTCAACTGATCAAGCACTTCAGGGAAAAAAATCAAAAAGGAAGATGAATAATCAAGTCACTAAAAGTGCCTATGTCAAGTGTTGAGACTTTAAAACAGCATGGTATAAACATGCTGTTTTAAAGTCTTTCCGAGTTTTAGTTACACTAGTACATTGCATCACAAAACCTTATAATTCCATTCAGCACCTCAGGACAAAGTACATTGATGTGAATTCATCGGCGTTTATCCGGCACAAGTGATTTGGTAAACAAGACGACACTGCCTGCCTGCAGTATTATATAGTCTCTTAATAGTTAAAAGGTGGTACGCCAGAGGGACACTTGCGCAGGAATTCCTTTAGGTATATGTAGATGGGGAAATAGAATTGAAATGGAAAAATGAAAGGAGGCAATAACTGAGAACTAACCTTTTGAGCCAGAGTAGATAAGAGCAGTGTACACGGGATAAAGACCTGAAGCGGATCCCATGTTTATTATTATTACACCGGGTCTCCCAGCAGATTCCATGGCCTTAATCTATTAAGAAGTGCAGATCATTTTGTGCTAGTTTCCTTACACTAAAGCAATATCCCCTAACGATCAGAATTGTCATTGCTCCCTCCAACCGAAAGAGGAAAGGAAGAGAGAAAGAATCGACCGTGGACATGCACTTTTGCATACAAGATGATAATCCCAGGGCAAATGCACAAAGCTCAACTTGGTCACTGCAGCACCAAGAAGAGAAGTGCATGAAAAATGTGGTCTTACCGCCAGGTGAGTGCAGTCAATTGCAGCAGCCAGATTCACGTTAAGCGCTTTTTGCCAGTAGCGAGTCCCATCGGTCCAATCTTTGTGGAATGGGAACGAGGTGTTAATCCCGGCGGAATTGATACAAATGTCCAATCTCCCCATAGGTCGCAACATGCTTCTCGAAGGCGTTGACAAGATCCCCTGCTCACATGGAAGACAACAAGTTACTTGATTGGGCTTGCCGAGAACGAAGCCGATACACGAAAGGAGGGAAGATGGGAAGATTTACCGATTCCGGATTCTCCGCCGGTGATGGGAGCAGACAGGCCATGTTCAAGCTCCATGGCGCCCAGTGTGCTTCTGGTGATTTAAATGTATATTCCAAAAACTGCCAAAATTTTGTTATTTGTACTTCTCTTTTTGAAGTGACCAAAACAAAAGAACTCCTTTTTTAGATGTCTTTCCGTATTTTTGGCTCTTTTCTTAATATAATATATGGAACTATCCAGAAAATGACTAATAAAGTAAAAGATAATTATTTGCTTGAAGTGATACTAATCATATAAGAAGATCAATAAAAGTTTGCTAGAGTTGGCTCTATTAAGTTTAGAACGTCGATAAAAGATGGTTGTAATAAATTGCAAAGATCACATCAAGAGACAGGACAAAAGTCTGAGAGTGAGTGTTAGAGTAGGATTAGAGTAGGAATAACCAAAAAAAAAAAGTTCTCAAAGAAGATATAATTTATTTCAACCCCGTTTGATTTAAATTATGTTCAGATGCAAAAGAAGCTTCTAATAGATGAAGACGAGTTCTGTGTTGAATATGGTTTGGTATGTTGAAATTAATAATTAAATCATGTGTGGCATATTCTAATTTTGGTATTCAACGTAATCTATTTGTTGAAGTATTCACCTCGTTGTCTATAATACCATACAGCACATCACTTTCGTAAAATCGTTATCCTTACATATCAATCACAAATTGTAACATCCTCAATTCCAAGCCGTAAGAATAAGGTATGAGGGTCGATCATGGGAATTAATGACATAAACCTTGGATGGACCAATCAATACATGGCATGTTTGACTATGGACCTAGTCCACCCGATTGAGACCCAGTTAGGGCAAATAATCAAGGCCAACCATGAGGTTTATTTTAAAACATCCAATGGACCAATTTTAATTAAAAATGGTCGTTGACAAGTTTAAGAACGCTACCGACTTAATCACACTAATTTGGTTAAAGTTTAGTAAATTTTGGCATGAACCTCGATTCTCTTAGAACCGTTGATCGTGTACAAATATGAATGACTTCCCCAATTAGGTGACACACTATATTAGTCGTATAAATGCCTTGGATGAATTTTGTATAAGAATTAATTAATGCGGGAATGAATCATTGGACAAGTATCAAGAGGTGATTGGGGTTCTAGAATCTTCCATAGTTTTTTGACTTAGTCCATCTTTATCCATTATGTGCCACATGTCATTTGCAAGGAGGAAGGAGAAAACTTGCATGCCAAGTAGTTGGGAAAAATATCTAGGCACCATTTAATGATTTTGGATCTTAGTTCATAAATAATAAGGATGAGTCACCTACTTAGGTGTGCCCTAGAATCTTAGGTGAATCTTAGGTTATGATAGCCCTAGATTGTAGCCTTGGTTAACAAGACAATGACCAACCAATTAGAAGAAGACATTAGGCATTAAAGGGGCTTATGTGTCCTTTGGCACCATAGGCAATAATGAGTCTAGAGTGAGCCTTGGAGTGTAAGCAAATAGGTGAATCAATCACAAGCCAACACTAAAGGACCTAAGCCCCAACTTGAGAAGATAGATAAGCCAACTTGTCATTTAGGCATAATAATGAGTTTGCATAGAAATTTAAGGGAAGAGGTCTATAAATAAGAGAAGGCATCCTCACATTTTAAGGGTTAGTTATTCTCTCCTAACCACTCCCTTTCTCTCCTCTCTTTCACGCCTTCCTTGCCAAGCCGCCTTAGGAGCCGTTCGGTCAGCAAATGAGCATCTTGAATGTCACCCCCTGATCCCCGGGCACGCGCCCATCCCTCACTTGGTTGATTAATAGCAACGTCTCAAGACGCATCACCGACCCTTTCTCTTATAAAATATGCATGCAGAAGCATATGAAAAAATCACCAAACAATAAAACATTGGGATAGAACAGTAAGGCTAAATTTCAAACCTTTAAAAACATCCATACTTATATACATTGCGAACCAGTGCACATATATACAAAGTGAACTATTAAGTCAAATTGAACTCGAGCCGATTTAAAGACAAGGTCTACAAGCAAGGGTGGGGTTCCACAAACTATGGGTCCTCATTCTCCGCTTCATCATCCTCCACACTCCAACTGGAGCTTTCAGCAGATTGCACTGGACTTTCGAGATCTTCAAAATCCAAGTCTTCTACGTCTACAACCGGGCCCGGAGGGAAATTTGTGGTGCCTTTTCCAAAGGCGGCCTCCATAACACACAAAGGTATCTCAGACTCCGGTAGGGGACCGTTTCTCTGGCCATCTTGAGCCTGGCGGTACCACAATCTATATCGATAGGGCACCTTATGGGTGAGACCCGCATCGACCCAAACTATAGACCTCACCAGCTCATAAGTCCAACCCCTAGGGTACCCACGAAACGGAAAGTAAGAGATATGCTCTGTGATCTTCTTAGGCCCACCTAAAAACTTAGGAGGGGTCATTTAAGGACCTCAAATGGTTATTCAATAACCAGTGAGACAACGTCTCAGTAAGTTCTACCCCCTAAGACTTGATTAGGAAACCAATATGCCATACGGGCTGCCTATGCACACACGGTTCGGAGGACTTACCTTGGCCTCAGATTTCTACTTGCATATTAGCACGGTTCAAATAGGCACCCAATCATAATGTCACAGGTCGATACATTAATCAATCGACCTAGTCGATTATATGTTAAACAAACCATTATTGGTCATTTCAATCAATACTGTCCATTCTCCAAAATGACTTATAAGGTCAAATAATTCATTTCAGCACAAAATAAAGCTCAATTAAATAAACAGACTGCACCACGATAATCAACATAAAATTTTGGATGGCGACCATCCTAGTCTAATTTTCGAAAATAAATAATTAATTAAATAATTTCGAAAATTAATAAATAAATACTAAAAATCCAATTTAGGCCCGTAATACCTAATTGGACGCCAAAACGGATCGGGAAAAATCCTGAGATGCATTCAATAAATACTAGTACGTCTCTACTTGCTAATTACACTAACCAATTGCCTAATATGCATCATTAAGCCACTAATTTAATTATTCTAAACTAATCTAACCACCTAATCATGCTTAATTAACAATAATCAACCCTTAAGCATCATTAGCGAAATAAGCAAGGATTAGTGAGCTAAACTCACCCGTTTAATAATCCGTTCGGATCAAAATATCAAGAACGTCGCAGGGGACGTTTTACTCCAAAGCGAGCCTAAAATCCGAGGCTCGAAACACCTCCAAAGTGGGCCTACAAGCTGCTGCAATACCCACAAAAATCCTCTCTTTTTTGGCTGCAAAAACAACAGAAAACAAGCTAAATTGGGTGGCAATGACCAATGGAGACTTCGGTAGCTTTAAAGGGCGGTCTATGGCGATCGAACGGCCTCCAACGGACTTCCATAACCCTTCATGGTTGCTAGACAGTCCCTCAAACACACGAACGTGAGTTGCTGGACAATGGTAAGGCAAGAGGGAGGTGGTATCGCGGCAAGGGCGACGATGCGTAGGTAGTGGCACACACGAACGGCGACGACGTGGCGTATGGTGTGGAGGAGCTGCTCGGTTTCTCTTCCTCTGGTTGTTGGCATCGCACAGGGTATAAGGAGGGAGAGAGAAGGTCTTGGACGGTGGGGTGAGAGAGAGAGAGGGAGAGAATAGAGATGAGGGGGATGGAGGGCCCCCTTGGCCTTAGTTTCCATAAGATTGTCCCCCAAGTACTTGCCCACCAAACCAACTTCCCTTGGCTATCATTGATCCACCAACACACTCCCCATGATTTCTCAAATGGTCCAAATGGCTAGTAGGAGAGGGAGCTACGAATTTCCCACATTATGGCTTCAATTGGACAATAATTCTCTCTCGATTTACTCTCAATTGGCTTCCATAAATTCAATTGATACATCAATGCTTCAATGGACATTTTTCCTCACTTACGAATCCATCTTGCATCTTAAATTTGCACACAAAAAAATAATAATCCCCGGCCTTAATTGCACAAAAATGGTCCTATGCTGACTTTTTTCCCAAAAAGTCTCGAGTTCCAGAAAAATCTATAAGACTAAGTCGACGTTCCCAGAATTTATTGTGACATGATAGAATCTTCAATTTTTGAAATCGGACTTGAATTCATGGTTAATTTCCCTTCGGTGTGTTTTTTAGTGCAAATGACCCATGATCGATTTTCTTTGAACCACGATGAACCCACTCGACACATTGGCGATTCTTGATTGTCGTGAAAATCTCGAGAATTCAAATACGGACACATGGTACCAAAATGACAGTAAAATCAAACTAATGTCGGTTGATGAGAATTTTCCAATTTGGTAGAGTCACCCACGATCGACTACACATCTCAGTTGGACCGACCTATCTCTGATCTCAAATTGATTTTATACTGTGCCGTAATGGCCTCTAAAGATGAGCACGTTCGAGAAGTCGATTTTTAGTTGAATTCTCGAGTCTATTGCCTTAAAATCCCTTAAGGGCTCCCTAGATAGTCTAGTTATCTTGAGAGTGATCAACTCTGATAACAGCCCTATAGGTGCATCGATGAAATGCCTGATTTATTCAATAGAAAACAGGACTGAAAATCAGGGATATCACAACTCTTCCCTTCTTATAAAAATTTCGTCCTTGAAATTTAAACCTTACAAATCTTAAGCAAAAAGGTGGGAGTACAACTGTCTCATTGACTCTTCAGTCTTCCATGTTGCTCCTTCAGTACCGTGGTGTTGCCAGACTACTTTGACCAACGAAATGGTCTTTGTACGTAGAACTTGTTCTTTTCTGTCTACTATCTAAATCGAGCTTTCTACGTATGACACATGGTCATCCACATCCAATTCCTCGAAATTGAGCGCGTGGGTCGAGTCGGGCTCATATTTTCTCAACATCGACATGTGAAAGACGTCGTGCACTTGCGCCAATCTTGACGGTAATGTAAGACGATATGCTAGGCTCTCGATTCTCTCAAGAATCTCAAACAAACCTACGTACCTCGGACTCAGTTTGCCTTTCTTTCCAAAGCGCAAAGTTTCCCCTCATTGGTGACGCCTTTAAGAAAACATGATTATCAACTTGGAATTCCAATGATCTTCGGCGCTTGTTTGTGTAACTTTTCTATCTGCTCTGAGCGGTCTTTAATCTGCCTCTGATCACTACCACAACTTCTCACACGGAGCTGGGAGGCCAGCTCACCAAGATGGATTTTTTGCACAGAAAGTAACCCTCGAGATTATATTGGGTTGTCTCAAAGCACCAAGTCAGCGTGTGCCCCCAACCAATTAGGAAGTGACGCATGGCTCATAACGCTGTTTCTCTCTCGTCTAGCCTGCATGCTAGCCTTTGAGCTCTCTCTCTCTCCTCTATAAAGTCTGCACACATTTATCATATTCTTTCTTCTCTTTTTCATTCTTTCCTTCTAAACAGAAGAAAAGCTATTCACTCTCTTAAGCGAGTGAAGGCTTTCAAATTTTGAATCTTTGCTTTTGCTCCCATTTGCAACTCTGTCCTCGTTATTGCTACTTCGACATTCCTTGCTGCTTTGGTGTTTGTCAAGCGGCCGTTTTCCATTGTCACTAACGAAGCACACTGAGGCCGCCCTTGCTACGACTAAGCAGAGGGCTCCCATTTTCATAAATTCAAAATTTTATGTCCGTCCTCACTATTTGCTCTGAAGCTTGCTAAGTCTCTGGTTCAACGCTCGTTCGCACGTTGCTCCGACGCTTGTTGGCTCTTTGCTCTATCGCTTGCCTGCTCGCTATGGTGAGGATCCAGAAAGGAACCTAAAGTTCTTGTACACTCTTTCAAAAGAAGCGTTGTTTTCCCAGCGAAACTGTATAATGGCTTGCTGGTCATCCGAAAACGTCACCAAAGCTTACCTCAGGCCCTGAAAATGGTAAGCAGAAGCGCCCTATCGTTCTTGCAGAGTTCAATTTGAATCAAGATTAGATTGGGGTAGGCATTAGATACTGCATAAAATGGAAACCGAGTGAGGTCTGAGGGCGACTTGGCGAAGTTCATATCACTTGCAATGGGAAATAGTGCGCAGCTCATTATGATCGTGTCGTGTCCCCGCCAGACCGCCACCGTCGCCACTGAGGACGCCTCCGTGGTGCTCGTGCTCATCTCGACCACGCACTAGATAGGCAGATGGGTCGTCCACGTCTCACTGGAGTCGGACTAGTCGAGAGCCTTTAGGGACGCACTCAGGGCTCACACCTGGCGCGTCAAGTTCGAGGGATGATGACCCGCCTAGGGTGTTCAAGGCGACACAGGAAGGCGGTGGAGGGACCATTGCGGGGTACAATGCCCTTCACAAGAGCACATTGTGGAGTGGACCGAGAGCTCACTTTTTGCCAATAGTGGAGGGTCTTATGGTGACTAAGATTGCAAAATGTGCTAAAGCTCGCAACAAGATTGACGGTGGCGGAGGGTGCAGGAAGAAGAGCAAATCGGTAATTACGGTGGACGACTGCATCGGCGAAAAGCATGCTTTCAGGATCGTTTCACCCGAACAGATTAAGTGGCCGAAAAGCCAGTGTTGTTTTAGGGGTGGTTGCCGTTGTAGACTCGTAGCTATTATCGGGTCCACGGTCACCAGATTTCTCACCTTCTCATGGCACCGACATCGAAAGCAAAGAACTAAAAGCTCTCTAGACGTTCTAGATAAGCGGGACCGAGCTGGTCGAGTCATTAAGAATGACGTGAAAAGAGCCTCTCCTCTCATTAGGCTTGAGTACTCGAACGGGTGGGACTCGTTGGCCAAAGGAGGGGGAGGGAGAGCCTTCTCCCATGAGGTTTTCGAGAGCTTCATGTTCAACTTGGAGCACAGGGCCTAGTCTTTCCAGGAGAGCAATTTGCTGGAGAAGAGTAGCTTCTCTTTTGTTCACAGGGGAATCCTCAGGGATGGGTCAGCCGTCAAGGTAAAGCGCTATGCTAAGATGAGATGCAAATCCGATGGGGCCAAATTCCTCAAGCGCTTGAAGCTCCTCGCCAAAATAAAGCATGAAAACCTCGTCAGGCTAAAGGGAATTGGCTGCTCAAAAGGGCAACGCGAGTGCTTCCTAACCTATAAATTCATGCAGAACGGGAATTTGCTGCAATATCTTGACACGAAGCTTGGAAGCGGGAAGGTTCTTGAATGGCCTACCTGAGTTGCTATCATAATTGGCATTGCTCAAGGTCAATGTGTTGGCCATCGAAGCAGCATCCCAAGATCAATATAGCTAGAAACTTGAACATGTTGGAGAAGAATACAAAGATTTGCATACTTGATTTAGAATCCATTGCTCTTTATGCTGAATGACAATGATTCGATGCTCAGGTTCTTCTCCTCTATGACTCTCGGTTCTTAGCTTGATGAGACCGCCACTCACAGTTTACCTTATGTGAGATGAGAGAAAGTTAATGGAATAATGAGGGCTAGATGAGGGATCTTAGCGTTATTTATAAAGTTTTAGATAGGTCCTCTCATTATGGACCGGGCCAACTTGGCCTACAAAAGCTGTGCCCATGTTCGACTATTTGTTGACACCTAAATTTAGCCATTTTACTTAAGACATAGTAGCATTAAAAGTTAGGAATTAGTCACCAAAATAATAATAATAATAATAATAATAATAATAATAATAATAATAATAATAATAATAATAATAATAATAATAATAATAATAATATTAAAATGATGATGATAATAATGATGATGATGATAATGATGATGATGATGATGATGATGATATGCATGATGAGATGCATGATGATATGCATGATGATGATAACGATGATGATATGCATGGTGATATGCATGATGAGATGCATGATGATATGCATGGTGATGATGATAATGATGATGATATGCATGATGAGATGCATGATGATATGCATGATGATATGATGATGATATGCATAATGATATGCATGATGATGATAATGATGATGAGATGCATGATGATATGATGATGCTATGGTGATGATGACGTGAATGATGTGATGATGTCATAATAATGATGATGTGTATGTTATGATGATGATACACATATATATGTTATGACTATGACAATGATGCATGATAGTATGCGCATGACTTGAAGGTAAGTAACGCCTGCAATGCATGTATGAGTTGCATAATGCATTGAGTTGTTATTGGGTTCCTTATCTGCTGAGTAGTTGTACTCACTCCTTTTGGGGACAACATTTCAGATTAGCAAGTATGCCGCTTCCTGCCGTCGCGCGGGGTATATTTTACGGGTTACTGTCCGACGTTGAGGTAGAGTGTGAGGAGTTCAGCTGTCATTCCGTGCCTGAACTCACCTACATACGCGTACGCTATTTTGTCTCTTACGACATAGGCCTGGCTGGGGGCCTAGTTGTTCAAGAGTTCGTTTCTGTCCACATTCGCCGCGATAGGGTGATGAGAGGGATGCTGCCGCCTCCACCGCCTGACGCACCAAACTGGGTGTGAGGCCGAGCGCAATGAGTAGGGGCTGTGTTTTTTGGGAGTTAGTTAGCCGACACATGTGATGGGAGGTTGTATACACGTGATGTAAAGGGTTGAGGGTTTTTTTTTTTTTTTTGGATTTTAGGCTGGACATGGCAGAGTCCTAGCTTTTCCTTGTTATGTATCGACCCGAAGAAAAAGAAGTCCCATCCTGAAAGAATATGTAAATAATGTTTCGTCGCTGGTTTATAAAATCATAATGTTTAGCTGGTGTGTATTGGTATCATGGATCGATAGGGGGATAGATGGTGATGTTTAATTTGCTTCCGCTATGACTCGTGCTGGGACCGCTTTTATAAAAAAAAAAAAATGCCTGTGAATAACGACGCATTCTTCTAAGTATAAGAATTGAAAGGGTAATAAGGTGTAATATTGGTGCTTGTGGCGACTGCCGAAGGGTTCGGGGTGCTACAGGCGACCAGTGTGAGATTGGGTGTCAGCCAGCAGCGGCCCGAAAGCTGATGAAGGCTCGCCATGGTATCAACGTTGATGGAGCGCTCGGGGAAGAAGGAGGAGCATTGCTAAAGGTCGAAGAAGATGGGCAGAAGAAGACCATAGGGAAAAAGACAAAATGAAATAAAAGAAAATAAAAATAAAATAAAAAGTACAGAAAAAGTAAAAAGGAAAACAAAAAATGGAAAAAGAAAGCAAAAGTTTGCTTCGAGAAGGGAGTGCAAATAAAAGGTGTAGTGGAAAAGACAAAATGGTGAAGAATAAAAAGAAATTACGAAAATTATTTTAAAAAATTAATTTTTTTGAAAGGTTTTCCTTTTTTTAATCGAATTGGGTCGGGTCAGGTCGTCATCGAGTCAATGGGTTGGATTGGGTTTACCTGGTCGGGACTTGTTTTCCTAAATATAATAATATTAAATATTCAAAATATATTAAATTCAAAAATTCAAAAAAAAATTCAAAAAAATTGAAAATTCAAAAAATCAGAAAGCATTAAAAAAATTGGACCTTTTTCTTTATTTAAAAAAATTTGAAAATCCAAAAAATGTAGTATTTGGCTAGGAATTGTTATGTATTGCATTTTTAATGTAATTAGGAATTTATTTGCTTGTATGTTGATTATATCGCATGTTTAGTTTGTATATTTTGTTATGTTTAATTGTACGCATTTAACGTTATGGCAATTAGGATCTTGGTAGCTATAATTACTTTTTAATGATTGTGCACTCGCATGGTCATCTCACATGTTAACGAATAGGTGTAAAATTAATCCAAACTGTCTGACAAAAATCATTCATTTTAAAATGAACAAGATTAGGTACCAAAAGGGCATTAATGGGTCAATTAGTGTAATCAAGTCCCCGACCCTAGATTCTCTGGTTGCATAGGAAGTGTGCATAGGAAGTGTGGCATACTCCCGTGCCTCCCTTGGTTTCTAGCCGACTTCAATAGGCTAGTGACAGCTCCTTTTTGCAAAATTCTTTAGAATATCCTAATATCACGCAAGGTATGGGCTTGGGAGAGCTCGCACCTAATCATGGGCCTTGGGTCTATTCTTTAGGCAATGCCCCTAAACATGTTCCCTCCCCCGAGGGTAGGGATATTCAAAAATCTTGGTTTTAAATCTTAGAGGACTTAGATCAAAATTAATCTTGTTCAAAAATATTTTTGTTTGGTAGTGAGGATTCCAGGTACGCCTCTAACATTAAAGGTTTAAATGTTTTTACAGAAGGGGAGCTATAAGGGGAAGTGTTTGCTCACATTTCTTCCAAGGAGGTATAGGAATGTATGGTTTATTTTTTTATGTAAGAAGTGTTGTTTGCCCATAATTTGTTATGCATGTATCCTTTGCATTGCCCTACACCATAGCACACACTACCTACTGTCGGACCTGGGCCGCATAGGATCACTTATAATGATGTTGAGGTGGATACCACTCCAACTACAATCATGTAGTACAACTCGCCCATCTCAACCCCGAAATTTCTTTCTTGATGTCCAAGGTCCCCACCCTAGTCTGCAACCGCGCGACATGAGTTGGTTCTTTGACGAAGCCAGAGTCATGGGTAACCCGACCTAGCCGCAACCTTGTTAGTTCGGTCCGGTAATCCTATGGCTCTATTTTGAGTCGTATAGAGTAGAAATCAAACCACATCTCATATGCATGTCTATGTAATTAAAAAAAAAAAAAAAAAAGGAAGAGAGAAAAATCGTCTCCCACTTTGTAAGTATCATTCCTCTTTTTATTCGCTTTTTTTAATTGTATTTTCATCTTGAAATTCGCGAAAGTTAATTGAATGCCCTCGATGTTGTAGGCTTATAATTAAAAAAAAAAATGGCAATCACTCTTGATAAGTAAACATTGAATGCAAGTTCTAAACACTTTGATTTGGCCCTATTGAACACAAGATTTTGTTTAAATTTCTAGTTATGGGCTCAAAATTGCATTTTGAAAAAAAAAAAAAAACTTTCAAGTTGCGATTATACATTGGGGCACAAAATTGAAATTGCATTTTTAATCAAATTCTCTCTATTTTGTGTATAGATTTCTCAAAACAATAGTCATCACAAATTAATCTTTCAAAAATCAATGTCACTTTTGCATATGAAACTTTTGGGATAGAATGGACATTCAACTGATAGCCGCCGATTGATCCTTTAATGATGCCCCTTCTCTTACGACAAATCTTGGTGAAATACCAAAAACCCATAATATGGACTACAGGGTAGGTACTGTCATCATGATTTTGCTATAAGAGACGACCTCATTGAAAGATCAATTTTCATTCACACACTAACATTGTCTTCTTTTCGCAAGTCATGCGTGAAGATACTTCTTGACTTCGCTCGCTTGATCATGCCAAGAAGTCGACTTTAGAATTAGGATGAGAATGGATTTATACGCTCATATATGCAAGCATGTTTTGCAATAAATGGGCAAAGTATCTAAAGAACAATATCCCCAAATGTGAAAACAACGAGCAATCCTCATCCTTTCAAAAGAAAGATCTTGAAAAACATAGCCAACGATCCATATTTAAATTTTTCAAGCTCCTTGTCAATTAAACGTCTCTTCGGAAAGACCATTTGAAAAAAGCAGGAATTGAACTTTGTAAATCGTTGTATACAATAAAGAAGTGATTTTCATGTATAAAATTAGGGCCTCATAGCCATTTTTCAATCAATTCTAACCACTTCGGCGAAGTTCATACCTGAAGAACAAAAACATGTGAAGGGTAAATAGTGTCGATTCCAATTGCTCATTTTGATAGGGCCTCTGACATGATCCTTTTTTTTTTCTTCCTTTGATATGAAGACATCAAACACCTAAAGGCAAATGCAAGTGAAGGGTAATGTCGAGTTACCAAATATCCATGAGTGTGAATCCAAGAAATGTTAGCACTCAAAGGATAAAAGCGAGTGGAGTGTAATAATGTATCGTTTCCAACATTTCAATCCCTAAATATTTTTGCACTAACATATTCTTTTACATTCTTTATAGGGTTACCGGGTCACCATGCTACAGATAAGTACCATTCTTCTCAAAATTAAAATTTTAAAAAAAAATGGAGAATTTCCATTACAAAAAAGAACCTTTTGTGCTTTCCTAGAGACAAGCACAAAAATGAATAATTGAGAAAAAAAAAACTTTCTACAAGCTTTTTGAATATCATTTTTATCTCAAAATTGTTTTCTTGTTTTGGAAATTATTCATTTTGAATCAAAATTTCCTATGGAGATTAATCTACTCAAACGATCTCAGTAGAGTGAACTAGAGATGTTAATCATGCCAAGCAAAGGATACTTAGGACGAGGAAAAGCAAGTCATTTCCAAACACGTTCTTCAAACACTTTTGAGAGTTGAGTGAAAAATGACATTCTCTTAGGACGAATGATTCATTCGTATTGAGCGCAAAGATCAAAATAATAAAAGCGTTTTCTTCGTCAATCCCAAGCACCAAGCTGACATCTTGCTATCCTTTTAGGCCAAATAAAGATGATCCTTCATAGTAACCCTATCGAGAAGAACCCTACTTTGGGGTAGCATAGGATGTTATGGTCGTGTTGTGGAGCAAAAGATTGGGAAAGATTCTATTACTTTCACTTGCATCAATCTTCTAGTGATAGCTTCAGAGGAATTCTCATTAGAGCTTGACTCATCCTAAGGTGAAGAAGAGCATTTCCTTCTCTACCCAAACACTATTACCCATTGCTTTAACCAATTTGAGCCTGATTATTCATTTTTGAACCTCGAGCAGTGTTCATCTCCCTTCATTGGGGCAAGTCATAAGAATTGACCAAATACAATTGACAATTACGAGAAAACATGAAAAGCATCTCGAAAGTCATAACAGCTCAAAAAGTTCAAAGAACAAAAATTTTGACAAAATTAGAGACATGAAAAAGTAGTGTGCCTAGTAAAAGCAAGGCCAATGCTGATTAAGAAAAAGAGCCGAAATGTAGCATCTTATGTTAAAGAAAAATTATCAAGGTCCAAGTGCCTGCATAAAAAATAAAAATAAAATAAAAAATCATCGCAAGTGCAAAGGAAATTAGAAAAAGGAGCAAAGCTCCCATGCAAAAATGATTAGTCAAGGGACTTTTGAGATGCGCTCTATTTCAAAAGCCAAATGATTTTGAAAGATCAAGTTACTTGGTCACGATGTCATGATGATCACCGACTCTTAAAAACCCTCTTGAAAATTTTAAGCCTTTCGAGCCTCTCCCAAGCCAACATTACAACCCTCTTCTGAAGTCTCTTATGATTGGAATGGTTTGAGTGAAAATAAGAATGTCACAAAGAAGCTACTGCTTGAAGGAGTGGAGGTAATTCTATCTTGTCTTATCTTCTAAGTTTTTGACTTGTAAACCCGATGAAGATAGCAACAAATATTCCTTTATTGGCCTCAAAGCGATAATTCCTTTGTGTAAGCCCTAACCGAGCCTATATTGTGGTCATTTCAAAAGACCATTTTGATCGATCAGATTGTGCTCATCGCAAATGTTTTTGAAGGCCTTTGACATGGGTTATGTGAGATACCCTTAGCAATCAGTTACTTCCCATGCGAATAGATGAGATCAAGCAGTCATTTTATCGAGAGTGTGTGAGAAACCCTTTTTGACTAAGAAGCTTCGTTGGCATGCTTAATGAGCCATTTTCATGAGTCATAGTCATTCTGATGAGAATTTTTCTTCCAGAGAATTTGATGATTAATGATACATCCCCGAGCAAGATGACAACTTTGCACCACATGATGATAATTGACATTGAATGTTTCTCAAGGCAATTAGACTTAGCTTGATTAGCTTGTTCAGTTAATATTGCAATATTGCCAATACATCTCTTGATGCCGTCCCTAATGACATTTGCTCAAGTTGAGTTTGACAGGATTCCTCAATGAAGCCAGGCAATTTTCAAGGGGTTAGCGGGTGCTTCCCTAAAAACCAAAGATTCATGGTCAGTTTTAAACCATGCCATCTCTAAAGGTTCATGGTCAGCATCAAACCATGTCATCTATAAGGTTCATGGTTAGCCTTAAACCATGCTATCTCAAAAGGTTCATGGTTAGCCTTAAACTATGTCATTTTCAAGGTTGGCGGGTTTATCCTTAAACCACGGGGTTGATGGGTTTATCCTTAAACCACACGGTTCATAGGTCTATCCTTAAACCACGGGGTTGGTGGGTCTATCCTTAAACCACAAGATTCGTGGGTCTATTATTAAATTACATGGTCCGTGGGTTTATCCTTAAACCACATGGGTGGTGGGTTTATCCTTAAAGCGCGGGATTTGTGGCTTTTCCTAAACCACATGATTCGTGGGTCATCCTTAAACCACAAGGTTTGTGGATTTATCCTTAAACCACATGGTTGGTGACTTTTCCTAAACCACACGGTTTGTTGGTCATCCTTAAACCACAAGGTTGGTGGGTTTATCCTTAAATCACAAGGTTGGTGACTTAAATCACATGGTTTGTGGGTCATCCTTAAATCACAAGGTTAATAGGTCTATCCTTAAAACTATGGGATTAGTGGTTTTTCCTAAACCACACGGCTTGTGGGTTCATCCGTAAACCATACTTGTCCACATCCGGTTGAAACCCATTTTTACATGATGAGACATTTCTTCTAGTTGAAACCCATTTGTACATGGTGAGACAATCATATCCAATCGAAACCCGTTTTTACATGGTGAGACTATCACATCCGGTTGAAACCCGTTTTTACATGATTTCAGTCGAAACTTGTTTGTACACCGTGAGACTATCATATCCAGTTGAAACTTGTTTTTACATTGTAAGACTATCACATCTAGTCGAAACTCGTTTTTACACGGTGAGACTATCACATCCGATCGAAATTCATTTTTACACGGTGAGACATTTCTTCCAGTTGAAACCTGTTTTTACACGGTGAAGCCTTTTTTCCAGTTGAAACTCGTTCTTACACGATGAGACCTAACAATGACGATAATGACGACAATAATAATAATAATAATAATAATAATAATAATAATAATAATAATAATTATTATTATTATTATTATTATTATTATTATTATTATTATTATTATTATTATTATTATTATTATTATTATTATTTAAAAATAAAAGAAGTGTCGAGTCGGGCTCCGGCCTTAGCTTAGCTTGCACCCTTTCTTTTCTTTTCCCCTTGCATTAGGCTTGGCCCAGCCTTCTTTCCCCCTTAGCTCGGCCCATGCCCATCCTTCCTCCCTCCTGCAATCCTATGCCCGAAGACCTGCAGAAAACAAAACAGAGGGAGTAGTGACAAAGGAGCAGGGGGATCGATGTGGCAAGTGAGCGGCATGATCTGCGGGTCGAGAGCAGCCTGGCCGATCGCTGGCACGGTAGGGGTCTTCGCGTGACGACTTGCAAAAGAAAAAGAACAAAAAAGGAGAAAACCGAGGAGAGAGAGGGAATAGAATAGAGCTCAAGAGAGTAGAGGGCGAGCCAAAGGGAGTTCGAACGGGAGAGAGCGAACTAGAGGGAGGAAGGAAGCTCGAGGGAGCAACTAGCTATTGCCAGAGGCCCGTCCGCCTGCCGTTGTCCGCCACAACTCTTCCTCAAACGAGCCTATATTTTACAGGGGCCGAGAGGAACCAGAGGGAGCCAAAGAAAACAAACTAGAGAGAGAGCTAGTCGAAGAAAGCAAACTAGACAGAGAGGAGCTGGAGAGAGGAAGTTCCAGAGGAAGTAAGCAAGCTTGAGGGCGAGGGTGAGTTCGGAAAAAAGGACTAGTCTTCTTCTTCCTGGGGCTGGACAAAATAGGGCAGAGAGACGGCGAGCGGAGAGTGGGAGGTCTAAGCGACTGAGAAGAGTAAGAGAGGGCATCTCAACCGCATGCAAACCCGTCTAGTGTCCTACCCGGCGATGTCCTCTAGCTGAACAGGTAAGCTTGGGTCCCCTTGCATTTTTTTTCAAGTGTGCTCGGCCGAAGCTCGTGGCCGTTCGGCTCACGCGTGCTCCGGCCCTCATTGTATTTATATTTTGTTCCCGATGTCTTGTTTGTCACGTGTCGAAGATCCTGATATTGTTCAAGCTACGGTTGAGCCAAGAACAGCTGGTTATAGTAGCGCACCTCAATTGTTCAACATAATGTCTAGACTACATCTGAAAATTTGTGTTGGCAATGTGCATTTCTTAGCTTCGACCAATCATCTGCTCATCGGGTTGTTTCACCTATGGTCATCCCGGCCCCTTTCTTTGATCAAGCCGACGCGGGCAAGTGTTGCGTGGTCCCCGAATGGTGGAAGGGTGCGTCAAGACTTTGCGGTTGGCCTCGGTTTGGCCATTCAAGGCAAGGTCGGCCAACAAGTGATGGTCGAGATGGCGACCAATGTGAGATTGGGTGTCAGCCAACAGTGGCCCAAAAGCCGACGAAGGCTCGCCATGGTATCGGTGTCGAGTGATCGCAGTCCTGGAAAAAGGGGTTGCAGGTTTGATGGAGCGCTCGGGGAAGAAGGAGGAGCGTTTGAAGGTTGAGGAAGATGGGCAGAAGAAGTAGGGGTGTGCAACGAAAACCGCCTGAACCGGAATCGGACCGAACCGGACCGGACCGGCCGGTTTTGGACGGTTCCCACGATCGGCGGTCCGGTTCCCGATTCCTAATCTTGGAACCGGCGGCCGGTTGGTCCGGTTCCCGGTTCCAAGGTGGGAACCGAACCAACCGGATCGACCGGACAGACCAAATTTTTTTATATATAATTTATATTCATATAATATATAAACACATATAATATATTAATATTATATATGAAATTTATTGCAACCGGAATTGCAATTTAGGTAACAACCCCTTATGTGGCCAAGAGACCACTAAAACTCTTGTTGTTACTCTTTATTTATAGAAAAAACTCTCCTCATGCTCACACTCTCTCTCTTGCTCCCCTCACTTGCAAACGACAAGGCACTTCAAGCCTTAAAAAGTTTCATATCGACTAAACATTCAAAGTATAGAAGAGAGATTGTCTATAAAACCTAAGCCAAACACAACCTTTAATCACGTTGTTCATGGGTTTTATGCCTAAAATTAAGCATGAAACACATAAACTATGATTGATATTCACACAAGTGAAGTTTGAATATTTTGCATGTGGAAACATGTGTGAGTATTTTTATTAGATTGCTCGGAAACCGAATTTGATTGATTGGTCCGGAGCATGATTATTCTTTAGTGAATGGTTATTCTTTAGTGAAAAAATAAAGTGCCAATTCTTTTGGACTGGACCGGACTGGACCGGAACCGATGGTCCGGTCCGGTTCTTGGTCCTAAGATCAATGGTCCGGTCCACGGTTCCCAAAATTGGGAACCGATTCTCCCAGTCCGGTTCCGGTTCCACCTTGGAACCGGACCGAACCGGGAACCGATCACCCCTAAGAAGAAGACCATAGGGAAAAAGACAAAAAAAGAAATGAAAGAAAAAACAAAAAGAAAAAGAAAAGTACATAAGAAGTAAAAAGGAAAACAAAAAATGAAAAAAAGAAAGCAAAAGTTTTCTTTTCGGGAAGGGGAGTGTAGAGAAAATGTGTAATGGAAAAGACAAAATGGTGGAGAATAAAAGAAATTACGAAAATCATTAAAAAAAAATTAATTTTTTTGAAAGGTTTTCCTATTTTTAATCGAATTGGATCGAGTTCAGTCGTCATCGAGTCAATGGGCCGGACTGGGTTTACCCGATCAGGACCTGTTTTCTTGAATATAATAATATTAAATATTAAAAATATATTAAATTCAAAAATTTAAAAAAAAAATCAAAAAATTCGAAAAATAATAAAAAAAATTCGAAAAAAAAAATTCAAAAATTCAAAAACTCATAAAGCATTAAAAAAATCGACATTTTTCTTAAGTTTAAAAAAAATTTTAAAAAATTACTATAGTGTTTGGCCAGGAATTGTTATGTAGTGTATTTTTAGTGTAATTAGGTCTTTTATTTGCTTGTATATTGGTTATATAGCTTGTTTAGTTTGCGTATTTTGTTATGTTTAGTTGTATGCGTTTAACTTTATGGCAATTAGGATCTTGGTAGCTATAATTACTTTTTAATGATTACACACTCGCATGATCATCTCACATGTTAGCGCATAGGTATAAAATTAATCAAAATTGCCTAACAAAAATCATTTCTTTAAAAATGAACAAGATTAGGTACCGAAAATGCACTAACTGTTCAATTAGTGCAATCAAGTCCCCGACCCTAAATTCTCTAGTTGCGTAGGAAGTGTAGCATACTCCCATGGCTCACTTGGTTTCTAGCCGACCCCAATAGATTAGTGGAAACTCCTTTTTGCGAAATTATTTAGAATATCCCAATGTCACGCGAGATATGGGCTTGGGAGAGCCCGCGCCTAATCATGGGCATTGGGTATATCCTTTAGGCAATACCCCTAAACCCGTTCCCTCCCTCGAAGGGTAGGTCACGACACTATTAATAAAACTTTATGTCTTACCATATTAAACCAACTTGTAAAACAGTAAAGTACAATCTCAATTACTATAGTCCACATAAAGAAAAAAAAAACAAACTCTTACATTCTTCCACTTTTGCTATGTTAATTGAGACCATATCCTACGTGCGCACTTTTATGTTGGTCTACTGATAATTCTTAATAGTCAATCATATCCCATAAAGTATCAAACACCGAATCATGGTAGTAATTGTATGTACTCATACAGAGCATTCCATGATCACGAGTGCTTTCAACTTTAGTGATGTGAATTCAATATGTTTGTATGGTAAATGGACAATACCTCATAAAGACTAATACCTTACATGGTATCTCCTTTGTTGGTCACTACTTTCTTACTTTAAGTGTCATAGAAAACTAGATGTGGCACTAGATAATATCCTTATGGTTCTAATGAACCAACATATGTTTTATTTTTATGGTTAACCTTTTTCTTTTTATGTGTAATCAAGGCATACGCTTAAGGTTGATAATCAGATGCCTCTAGCCTTCACTCAAGGTTTACACAATATCTTGAGATTTCCATTACATATAATCAACTCAATATAATCATCACACATTCATGAACATTTTATTGAATGTGTACAATCAAAACAACTCCCATTAAACAACAACATTCAATGATGCTTATCAGCCCATGTTCATGACATGTCATTCAAATAGATAAGGGCGAAAGTCTTTACTTAGTGGGTCTACAATTACATCATCTGTGGAAATATGCTCTATTGTAGTGTCACCATTATGTATTATTCATTTATAGTCAAAAACTTGACCACCATATGTCTAGACCCCTCAAGACCTTTATTGTTGTTCATAAACAATACTGAAGTTATTGTCTTGATAAAACCGTATGGGTCTATCCATAAAATCAAATATGGTCAACTCCTTAATGAGGTTCCAAAGTTAAATATCCTGAGTAACGGCTGAAAAGCATCCTATAGACTTCATTAATACTGTAGAGGATAACAAAGATTTCTGTTTATTGTTTTGTCATAACACTTCACCTTTTGCTAATATAAAGATATATTATGTTGTCAACTTATTGTCATCCTTACAACTAGTAAGATCTACATTCAAATACCCTACTAGCTTTAGATCCCGAACATGCTTTTCGGCATATAGTTTTCTTGTTTTTTTCATTATCTCAAAACCTTATTAGCAGGAATCTAGTGATCATGTACCAGACTTAACTGAAATCTGCCTAAAAATCTTGCTACAAAAGCAATATCTAGCCTAGTGCAGACTTAAGTATACATGACATTTCTAAGTGTACTAACATAAAGTATATCCTTCATTTGGATTTTCCCAAGATTTGAATGAGGATATTGCTAGGGAATCAATCTACCAGCCTTAACAACAGAAGAGATTTCTAGTTCATAATGTTGCATCCTAAATCTTTCTAAAACACAATCAACATAATTAATTTGAGATAAATCTAACATATGACAAGAAGGATTCCTATAGATCTCAATGCCAAGGACAAAAAATACTTCAGTAAGGTCTTTCAAGTCAAAATTCATTTACAACTTCTGTTTTGTCTTATTCAGTAATCCAATATCACTACTCACAAGCAAGATATTATTTACATAGAATGTGAGAAAACTAAATTTTCTCCCATTGATCTTGCAGTATATACACCGATCTACTTCATTCTTAACAAAACTGAATGAAGTGACAATACTATGAAACTTCAAGTACCATTATCTACAAACTTATTCAAAACCATAAATAAGACTTTTTAGTTTACACATAAATCTACCTAAATCATTTATTGCAAAACCTTCGAGTTAAACCATATAGACTTATTGATCAAGGTATCTATTGAGAAACTGAGTTTTAACATTCATCTAGCGTAACTCCATGTTAAAAATGAGCTACTAATTACCATATTCACTTTGAAATAGTCTTTAGAAAATACTAAGCTTCTCTTTAAGTGAAACCTTTCATTACTAGTTAGAGTTTAAACTTCTCAATATTTCCTTTGAAATTTCATTTGATCTTGTACACCCATTTACAGCAGACGTGTCACACCCCGATCCTCGAGCATGTACCCATTCCTCGGTGGTCGATTAAATTGTGACGTCCAAGGACGCGTCGCCAACCCATTCATTTTAATGCACATGCGGGAAGTGAATAATAAATCCCCAGACAACATAAAGATGGGATTGAAAAGTAGCACCACAATTTTGAAATCCTTAACACACGTTTATACAAGCCGACTAGGTCATTTACAAACTAGTCTATAATCACAAAGATCTACAAAAGATCGATCCTCAAAACGAGCTATCCTATAACTAGCTAGTCAGACTTGTTCGCTGATTCTTCAATCTCCACAAGATCTAGACAGCATGTTGCGTTCACCATGCCATCAGGAGGGTCAGCTAGATCTTCGTCTAGAGCAACATCAATTACCACAATGGGGATATCGAAAGTCCTAAGGGGACCCGCCCTGAAACCATTGGGTCCATAACGGAACCACACTCTGAATCGATGAGGTATCCTATGAGGTGGATTCTCTTCAACCAAGACAGTGGTTACTACCAGTTCATAGACCCAAAAATTTCTGGGATCGGGGTAACTAGAAACCTGCTCGGTAACCCTCATAGGACGGCCCAAACATTCTGAAGGATTCACCATCTAAGAACCTGAAAATGTTGAGCCTACGACGGGGTGAGACAATGTCTCAGCAAGTCCACCCCCTAAACTCCGACTAGGAAGGAAATACGTGTAAAAACTACCTATGCACACACAAGATAGAAGACTTACCTTTGTCTCAGTTCCTTCCTGCAAGTCAGTACAGTTCATGATCTCAACCAATCCACTCAATTCAAATCAACCCATTGATCAATCAACTCAATTCCATATTAACAATACTATCTATCAATTCAATATAATCAATGCTCACACAAGCTAAAATAATCAGTTGATGCTCTCACAAGCTGCATTATATGGTCATAGCTCTCACAAGCTGATATAAATAGATAGTAGTTCGCACAAGTTGATAATATAGATCATGCTCTCACAAGCTGATATAATGATCTTAGCTCACACAAATTGCTAAGGTGTACTGCTCGCACAAGCTGACGTGCAAAGGGGCTCAAAAGCTAATAAAATGTATACTGCTCTCACAAGTTGATGTGCAAAGGGTCCCAAAAATTGACGATAAATATGCCCGCACAAGCTAACATGCACATATGCTCTCACAAGCTGATAAATCACCAAGTTAAAAGTACCCACAAAAAAAAAAAAAAAATCATGTGTGGGTACACAATCAGCTTGAGCCAAAAACACAATATCTTACTTTTAGAAAATCTCACTATTTAATATAGTTCATAAACACGTTTTTGACATTATAAACCGACGCCCAGTATTTTCTAATTAAATACCGAAGTTACTCACTTTTGGGATAAATATCCAAAATTATAATTCTCACTCAATTTGCATAAATCAATCATTAATTAAAGAAACCAATCATACTATTGCAATCAGCACAAAATTTCGATCACAGGCTATCCCATTATAATTTTCGGAAAATAATAAATAATTAAATAAGTACCAAAATTAATTACATAAATACATTTAAATGTCATAAATGCAAATTAGGCCGGAAAAGTCTAATTAAATACGGAAACGGGCCCAAAAAATTTCGAACCAAACTAGATAAATAATACAACCTATCTAGTTGCTAATTAAGCCGATTTAACCTCCTGACATGCAATAACGAGTAATTAAATCGCTAATCCGTTCTAACTAACCACATAAATCATACTTAGCCTAAAATAATCAACCCTTAAGCATAATTAACTCCCTAAACAAAGTTTAGTGAGTAAACTCACTGGTTTTGAAATCCGATGAGTCCACAACAATGGCAACATAAAAACGGGCGATAAACTCCAAAGCAACGACACCCTACGAGACCCGGAAGCGGTCCAAAATAGGCCTTGAAGACCCACGACTGGCTAGGCTACTCGAATATGTCCAAGAATCGAGCTTGTTGCTCTTGGGCTGGAACAACAAACGGAGGAGGACCAACGGCTAGGCGGGTGAGTAGGCGAGCAAGTGGAGCTTAATGAAAGCGAAGTCGAGTCTAGACGATGGCCTGGGCAACGGTGGCCTGAGGAGGCTTGGGAGGAGCGACACGGCGATGAAATGAGTGACTTGGCACAGCAGGGGCGAAGCAACGCGCGCGAGCGAGCAGGTGCGAGCGGCGGCATGTGGTGGCTCTAGCAACTTCGAGCGGATGTGCGACGGCTAGGGGGACTCTCCTCTGGTTTCTCTCTAGTTTTGGAGCTTCAAATTAAGACAACAATGATAAAGCAGCCCCTTTGGAGAAGAAGAAGCCAACTACTCCTTGAAGGGTCCTTCCAAGCCACCAAAGTCTCCTATCTCATCCTCATCTCTCTTGGCAAGGCCCCACCCCAATTGGCAAACTTCCATAGCCAATTTTGTGCACCAAAAACTACCTAGAACACTTCCCAAGTGGTCCAAAAGGTTCATGGACCCTTAGCCTACGAATTTGCACATAACTCCCTCAAATTGGACCAATTTCTCTCCATTTGAACCTAAACCGGTCCCCATAAATTCCACCAATGTGTCCTCGACCAAATTGACATTTTTCATTGCCAATAGAACCAACTTGCATCCCAAAAACGCGATAAAAAATGGTCCCTTGAATTTTTCGGTCGAAAACGGCCTTCTTTTGAATTTTCGCCAAAAATCTCGATTTGCAGAAAAATCTTCAGAGGGTGAGTTGACGGTTCTAAAATAAATTGTGACATAACAAAACTTTCAATTTCTAAAATTTGATTCGAATTCACGGTTGATTTCAACGGAGCGATTTTAGCACGACCTAACCTAGGTCGGGTAGCTTTTAGGAATTTCCAGTGCAATTGACCCGTGATCGATTTATTTCGAGCCACAACGTATATCTTCGACACATTGGCAACTGTCAGTTGTCGTGAAAATCTTTAGATTTCAATTACGAGCACAGGGTATCCAAAACGACAGAAAAATCGGTCTAGTGTCGATCGATGAAAATTTTGAAATCAGGTGGAACCACCCACACTTTGATCACATATCTCAATCAAATTGACCTATGTCTAATCTCTTATCAATTTTGACAATACCATAATAGCCCTTACAGACTAGCACGATCGAGCAGTAGATTCTCGATTGAATTCTCAAGTCTATTGCGGTAAAATCCCTTAATGACTTCACCTAATAGGCTAGTTATCTCGTGAGTGGCCAACTCAGAGAAAAGAACTGTAGGTGTGTCGATGAAAGGCCTGATCATTCAATTAAAAACAGAGCCTGAAATTCAGAATGTCACAACTCTTCCTCTCTTATAAAAATTTCGTTCTCGAAATTTAAATAGTTACAATTCTTTCAACAAAAAGGTGGGGGTGTAGTCGTCTCACCGAATCTTCACTTTTCCATGTTGTTCTTTCTATGTCGTGGTGTTGCTGGACCACTTTAACCAACGGGATCATCTTGGTACACAAAATTTGTTCCTTCCGATCCATAATCTAAACCAAGAATTCCACGTACGACACTCTGTCGTCCACGTCTAATTTTTTAAAATTTAGCACGTGGGTCGAGTTAAGCTCATACGTCTTCAACATCAACATGTGAAAGACGTCATGCACTTGCGCCAATCTTGGCAGCAATGCAAGACGATATGCTAGAGTCCCTATTCTTTCCAGAATCTCAAAGGGACCTACATACCTTGGGCTCAATTTCTCTTTCTTGCTAAAGCGCGAAGTACCCCTCATTGGTGATACCTTCAGAAAGACGTGATCACCAACTTGGAATTCCAATGGTCTCCGATGCTTATTTGCGTAGCTTTTCTGACGGCTCTGAGTGGCCTTTAATCTGTCCCTGATGACTGCAACTACATCCACTGACTGCTGAACTAACTCTAGGCCTGTGATCTTTCATTCTCTGACCTCATCCCAATACACCGGCATTTTACACACTCTGCCATACAACGCTTTGAAAGAAGCTATCTAAATGTTCTACCAGTAGCTATTGTTGTAGGCAAACTCGACAAAACGAAGCCGTTTCTCCTAGCTTCCTTTGAAATCCAACACGCAAGCTTGCAACATGTCTTAAAGGGTTTGAATTATCCTCTCAAACTGGCCATCCGTCTAAGGATGATATACTGTACTGTACTGCAGCTTCGTTCTTAAAGCAGTCTGTAAATTTTTTCAAAAGGCAGCTATGAATCTCGGGTCTCTGTTTGATGTAATCGTTACCAGCACTCCATGTAGACGAACTATATGACGTACGTACAACTCTACATGTATGTCCAAATCAAGGTCTTTTCGTACAGCGATAAAGTGAGCCAACTTCATCAGTCTATTGACCACTACCCAAATGGAATCATTACCCCTCTGATTTCTTGGTAAGTCCATCACAAAATCCATTGTGATGTGTTCCGATTTCCAATTAGGGATCTCGAGAGGTTGCAGAAATTCTCCCAGCTTACAATGCTGTGTCTTTACTTACCGACATGTCAGACACTTGGTGACATACTTGGCGATGTCTACCTTCATACCAGACCACCAAAAATGTCGACGTGGATTCTAATACATCTTTGTGTTGCCAGGATGAATGTCGTGACTGCTACGATGAGCTTCTGATAAGATCTCTACCTTAAGCTTTGCATCTTCAGGTACAAGCAACATGCAATAACGACTAATTAAATCGCTAATCCGTTCTAACTAACCACTTAAATCATACTTAGCTTAAACTAATCAACCCTTAAGCATAATTAACTCCCTAAGGAGTTTAGTGAGTAAACTCACTGGTTTTGAAATCCGATGAGTCCACAACGACAGCAACACAAAGACAGGCGATAAACTCCGAAGCAGTGACACCCTACAAGGCCCGAAAGCGGTCCAAAATGGGCCTTGAAGACCCACGGCTGGCTGGGCTGCTCAGTTCTGTCCAAGAACCGAGCTTGTTGCTCCTAGGTTGGAATAACAAGTAGAGGAGGACCGGCGGCTAGGCAAGCAAGCAGGCGAGCAGGCACAGCTGAACGAGGCGAAGGCAAGTTCGAACAGTGGCTTGGGCTTCGACGGTGGCCTGACGAGGCTCGGGATGAGCGGCACAACGACAGAACAAGCGGCTCGGCGCGACAGGGGCAAAGCAACATGCACAAGTGAGCAGGCGCGAGCGACGGCATGCGGTGGCTCCGACGACTTCGGGCGAACGTGCAACAACTAAGGGGACTCTCCTCTGGTTTCTCTCTAGTTTTGGAGCTTCAAATTAAGACAACAATGGATAAAGCAACCCCTTTGGAGAAGAATAAGCCAACTGCTCCTTGGAGGGTCCCTCCAAGCCACAAAGTCTCCTATCTCATCCTCATCTCTCTTGGTAAGGCCCCACCCCAATTGGCAGACTTTCTTAGCCAATTTTGTGGACCAAAATCCACCTAGAACACTCCCCAAGGGGTCCAAAAGGTTCATGGACCCTTAGCCTACGAATTTGCACACAACTCCCCCAAATTGGACCAATTTCTCTCCATTTGGACCTAAATGTTGGACAAATCTTTCCAGAATATTTTGAAGCTGACAAAACGTTTCCTTCAGTCTAGTCTGGATATCTGCAGATCGTCTAGTTTAAAGTCTGAAGACTTTCTGATCACCAGACACAAGATTCAAGACTCAAGACTATTCTCATTGACAGTCTTTCTAATCCAGTGACGAAGGAAATCCAGAGCCGAAGTATATGGTTCAGGGTTTAATCCTATCATCTGGAGAAGATCTTTTTGGTTGGATAAATATAACGGATTCTTTTGTTCGTATCTAGATCAATTGAAGATCCGATGGTCGACGAAGTATTCTTGGAATGTTCTATTCTTGGAAACCAAGATCCTGATTGTATGGGCGAACAGGATTGATGGGCTATCGTCAGGTTCCTTTAATAGCTCGAATGATCTTCTTGATTGATTCCGTCCAACGGGTAGATTGGAGGAATTCCTTTGGAAAGTGCCAACGGGTATGATGGCATAAAGGAGTATAAAAAGGAAGACGTTCTAGTTGTTTAAGTACGTGATCGATAGAGAAATTCCAGAGTCTGAAGCACCTTGATTATTAGTCAATACAGTCTTAGCGAAATTGTATACACAGAGAGTGTCTATACTTGGTGATACCTTGAGCAAGTGTGGTAGATCATCTACACCTAGAAATCAAGGAAGATCAACACTGTAACATCTCTTTGTTCATAGTGGAATCCAGCCAATTGGCTGTCAGTGCAGAAGAATGGATGTAGGCTTGAATCAAGCCGAACCACTATAAACAACGTGTTCATTTCTCTCTTTCCTTTACTTAGTCTTACGTTGATTATTACTTCTCGCAAATCCTTCAACTGTCTAAGTATTGCGCAACAATCAAGAAAAATCATTTATATACCTATTCACCCCCCTCTAGGTACTTGTACTAGCAATTTCAATTGGTATCAGAGCTCGTGTTCTTACTTTATTTGAAGTGTTTTACTTCAGAGTAAAATATCCATGGCTAGTATGCTAGCACCAGGGCTGGTGGAAGGGCAAAGCAATACCAAACCACCCTACTTTGATGGAAAGGATTACAACATCTGGAAGAACAAGATGAAAGCCTTCCTACGATCAAAGGATCCTCTGGAATGGGACGTTGTGGAAAGAGGAATCACTCCTACTGCTGCATCGAGTCTCGAAAGAGGGAAAGAAACTGTTGATGCCGACGAATGACTCGGAAGAGATAAACAAGAGACAAAGCACTCGATGCAAAAGCAATTTACTCTTTATATTGTGCCTTGTCTCCAACGAATATAACAGAATATCTTCTTGTGTTACAACAAAAGAAGTATGGGACAGATTACATATCACCTATGAAGGAACAGATCGAGTAAAGAAGACCAGAATCAACATTCTCCTCTGTCAATATGAAGCCTTCAAAATGAAGCCAGGAGAATCTATAACTGACATGTTTAGTCGTTTTACAGATATTGTCAATGGTCTTGAGAACCAAGGACAAAAAATTTCTGATCCCATGAAGGTAAACAAGCTACTGCGTGGACTCTCCAAGGATTGGAATCATATAAAGACTTCAATAAGAGAGACACAAAGAATTATGCCTCTATCTGTCGACAAGCTGATTGGAACTCTTCAGTCTTATGAAGTGGAACGAATTAATGAAGACGAAGATCCAAGAGGTAAGAAATCCATTGCATTAAAATCAAATGATGATTCTGATGATACAGATTCAGGAGATGATATGGATGACGAGGAACTTGCTCTCATGATAAGAAGATTCAGAAAACTGAATAGAAAAGGTAGAAGGTTCAACTCAAAGAAACAAAGTTTCCAGAGACAGCAGACCAAGTCTGTTGATGATGAGGAACCAAACAAAGATGTAGTCTGCTTCAAATGTAAGAAAAAGGGACACATCAGACCCAACTCGTCCTCTTCGAAGAAGAAAAGAGGAAAAGCTGAGAAGTTTCGAAAAGCTCTCAAAGCCGAAACCAGAGTGATACAGAATGTGAAGAAAGTGATAATGAATATGCCAACATATGTCTGATGGCACATTCAGACTCAGACTTAGATTCTGGATCAGACTCAGACAGTGAATTTGAGGTAAGTGATTTTAAAATTCCTATCAAAGTTTCTAAATACATTGATGAACTATGTTCTAGTCTTAAGACTTCTCTCAAAAGAATTTCCGAACTTAAAAAGGAAAACTCAGCCCTAAAACAAAAGGAAACCATTTTAGAGGAAAGAGTTAAAAGTTTAGACTTGAATGTTTATGCTCTTAAAGAAAAAGAAGATGATCTTTTGAAAGAAAATGTTTTCTTAAAAACGGACTTATCAAATATTTCAAAGAAATTTTCGATAGGATCCGAAAAGCTTGAAAAAGTTCTTTCAGTTCAAAGACCTTACTTCAATAAGTCGGTCTAGGCATGACAAAGCGAAAACAATTCCCTTGATTGATTTTCCTAAAGTAAAAGAAAGAATTAAGAAAAGACCGTCGAGAGAGGCTTACAAAAATCATTTCAAGAAAGTTTTTGTAAAGTCTCGTAGGTCGAAATGCTCTAAGGTGTTCAAAGTGTAACAATAAGGATCACTTTGAAAAAGAGTGTCCTATGGTTTGGAAGCCTGTTAAGAAAGTATGGCCTAATAATGTTTATCCTTCTAACACCAAAGGACCCAAGAAAATTTGGGTACCAAAGAAAGCTTGAGACTCTCTTTTAAATGTAGGTCTCCGTCAAGAAAAAGGTAAAGTGGTATCTTGACAGCGGATGTTCAAGACACATGACAGGAGACTCAAAGTGCTTTATAAAGCTTGTTCAAGTAAATGGTGGAAATGTTTCATTTGGAGGAAACGGCAAAAGAAGCATTGTGGGATTTGGAACTGTGAAAATTGGAAATCTCACAATAAGCAATGTTTCTCTAGTGGAAGGACTCAACTATAACCTTCTCAGCATTAGCCAATTGTGTGATACTGTTTTCAAGATCTCCTTTCAAGAAGGAATTTGCTCTGGAATCAGTAAAGACTCTACTCAGTCTTTTATGGGTAAAAGGCATGGAAATATCTACCTCTTAGACATGAAATTAAATGAATCACAATGCCTAATCTCAATCCAAGATGAAGCAAGCTTATGGCACAGAAAGCTTGGTCATGTCAACATGAAGCAATTAGCCAAAATTTCATCAAAGCAGCTTGTTCGGGGTCTACCCAAATTACCATATCATAAGAACGATCCATGCACACCATGTATTCTGGGTAAGCAGGTAAGAAATTCATTTAAGCCAATAAATCATGTCTCTACTAATCATGTACTACAGTTGCTGCATATGGATCTCTTCGGACCAACCAGAACCTAGAGTATTGGAGGTAAGAAATATTGCCTAGTAATTGTGGACGATTACTCTCGCTTTACTTGGGTATATTTTCTTGCAAGTAAGTTAGAAACATTTTCTTATTTTGAAAATTTTGCTAAAAAGGTTCAAAATGAAAAATGGTGTGTTATCTCAAGTATAAGAACAGATCATGGAGGTGAATTTGAAAGTCAAGATTTCACAAAATTGTGTGATGAATCTAGATTTAAGCATGTGTTCTCCTCTCCATACACTCCTCAGCAAAATGGAGTTGTGGAAAGAAAGAATAGATCTCTTCAAGAAATGGCTAGAACTCTTTTAATTGAAAGTAAAATTTCTTCACGATTTTTCAAGTCTGTTTCAACAAAGATGCTATATCATCAATAGAGTTTTCCTAAGACCTATTCTTGAGAAAACTCCTTATGAATTATTCAAAGGTAAGAAGTCCATTGTTTCATACTTTCATGTTTTCGGTTGCAAATGCTTTATATTGAAAAATGCAAAAGATCGAGTTGGTAAGTTTGAGGAAAGATCAGATGAAGGCATCTTTCTTGGATATTCTACATCAAGCAAAGCCTTCAGAGTCTATAACAAGAAGAGCCAGTCGGTGGAGGAGTCAAGGAATGTCAAATTTCAAGACTCTACGCAAGATGAATCCAGTCAGACTCAGTATGAAGAGACTGAATCTGCTCCAGACTTTCCAAAGCTGACAACTCAAGAAATGTCTCAAACTTTGGAAGACCAGCATCAAGATGTTCATGAAGATTCAAATAAAGAAAGAGATCATCATCCAGACAAATCAACCAGTAACTGGAAGCATAAGTCCAGTCATCCTAAAGATCTCATTATCGGCGAAATTAATAAAGGAATTCGTACCAGATCCAAAAGACGTGAAGAGTCTAGTGCTTTGTGGCTCTCATCTCTGAAATTGAACCAAAAAGCATAGAAGAAGCTTTATCTGATGAAAGCTGGATCGAAGCTATGCAAGAGGAGCTCAGACAGTTCAACATTAATGATGTCTGGGAATTGACATCTAAACCAAAATGTAAAACTGTTATTGGAGCCAAATGGGTGTTCAGAAACAAGATGAATGAAAAATGAAAAGTCGTACGAAATAAAGCAAGACTCGTGGCCAAAGGATACATGCAAGAAGAAGGAATAGACTATGATGAGACTTACGCTCATGTAGCAAGGTTAGAAGCTATTTGTCTATTACTTGCGTTTGCTTATTACAAAAATTTCAGGTTATTCCAAATGGACGTCAAAAGTGCTTTCCTAAATGGATTTATCCAAGAGGAAGTTTATGTGGAACAACCGCCTCGGTTTGAAGACCCAAAGAAGCCAGACTCAGTCTTCAGACTGAAAAAGGCCTTGTATGGTCTAAAGCAAGCACCTCGAGCTTGGTACGACAGACTAAGTAAGTTCTTATTACAGAATGGTTTTGTCAAAGGTAAAGTAGATACTACTTTATTTATCAAAAAGGAAAACAAAAGCTTTTTACTCGTTCAAATATATGTGGATGACATTATTTTTGGATCCTCTAATGAAAGTCTATACAAGAAATTTTCTAAGTCTATGCAGGATGAGTTTGAAATGAGTATGATGGGAGAATTAACATTCTTTCTTGGTCTTCAAATAAAGCAATTGAAGGAAGGAACTTTCATTTACCAAGAAAAATATACTAATGATCTTGTCAAAAGGTTTGGATTGGAAAATTGTAAGAAGACTGATATACCAATGTCAAGTTCTTTGAAGATAGACAAAGATGAAGAAGGAAAGAAAGTTGATCAAAAGCTATATAGGAGCATCATCGGTTCACTTCTTTATCTTACTGCTTCTAGACCTGACATTTTGTTGAGTGTTTGCATCTATGCTAGGTTTCAATCAGATCCTAGAGAATCCCATCTCAGTGCTGCAAAACGTATTATTAAATACGTTGCTTCATCTTCAAGCATTGGTCTTTGGTATCCTAAGAAGGGAGACTTTAATCTTCTGGGATATTCAGACGCAGATCTAGCCGGCTGCAGAGTCGATAGAAAGAGTACTTCAGGAACTTGCCAGTTGCTTGGAAGCAGGACAGTGTCTTGGTTTTCAAGGAAACAAAGCACTGTAGCTCTCTCAACAACAGAAGCAGAGCATGTAGCCCTTGGAAGCTGCTGTTCACAAATTCTATTAAATAAAACAACAGCTACAAGACTTTGGGATTGAAGACTCATGCACAGAAATCAAATGTGACAACACCAGCGCAATCAATCTCACAAAAAATCCAATTCTTCATTCAAGAGCAAAGCATATAGAGATTCGAAATCACTTCATTAGAGATCATATTCAAAGTAGAGAAATCTCGATTCAATTTGTTGATTCAAAAAGTCAACTAACGGATATATTCACAAAGCCTTTGGAGAAAAATCAATTCGATTTTATCCGTTTCAGACTCAACATTTTGAAGCTCGAAGAAGTTAAAGTCTTGAGACTCTCCATCCTTCAGACTCAGAAAGTCGATAATCTCTCAGACTCTAAATCTCTCAGACTCAGACATTGATGACTATAGACTGTAATTGTTATTTTATCTCAACTCGAAAAGGTATGATCTTTCGTTATTTTGTAGTCTCCGTGAAAATCGAAAACTTGTCTTTTCAAAAGGATTAATTTTGGCAGTTATTGATTTCGAAAAGAGGTATTCATACATTTTCTTGTACCGATTGAACTTCCCTTTTCAAAACTGAGTTATATATATACACAGTTTTCATTTTCAATCTTCAAAACCCTAAAAAGCATTCTCCTCCCAATCCGATTTCTACTTCGTGTTCATCTTCGAGAAAGTTGTCATCTTTTCTTGGGAAAGCAAGTAAAGGAATCTTTCAGCGACAAAGAAGGATGTCTTCTTCGAGGAAGTCTTCAAGAATCGCGAACAGGGGACCACAGAGGATGAAGGAGGGACCTACCCATTTCGATCTCACCGAAGAGGAAGAATTATCGAGTCAGCAACAGAGCCCAATTCACTCTCCACCACGTCACTCAACGCCATCTACCCCACAAGGTGCGGGTCAACATCCGGAGGAAGAGATAATCGAGGACGCAGATCCTGTAAGAGTCCAAAAACCCTCTTATATTTACAAACTCTACCGTGCTTTGAAAAGTACTGGGACTCCGTTGAAATACGTGGATGATTTTCTCAAAGATAAGCATTATGGAATGAGTATATCTTTCTGAAGAAAATGGAGGATTTGGGAATTGCTCCCAAAGGTAAAGCAGAGGAAGCTCTTGCGAATATTCCCAGTGACCCTCGTATGTCGGGACCAAATTTGACTGATGGGAACGGCGATGACAAAATGTTCAGTGATTTTCAACCGAGAATGGGTATTGCTGCAAAGGTGAAAGGAAAGAGGATGGATTTGTTCAAATCGAAAGAACAGGAGAATTTGTTTTTCAGATTGCTGAAACGAGGGGTGATAAACCCTAGGAGTGTCGATTTCGATTTCTTGGATGCTGTGAATGTGAACTTGAGGGAGAAGTTCAGTCTGCTTCAACTGGAACGTTTTTGCACTGATACCACGGACGGATATGCACAACTAACTGCATATTTCTATTCAAATCTCAGCTTTATAGATGCGAATAGAATATCATTCAGTGTTCGAGATCAGGATTATGTGTTAGACGTGGACATGTTGGTGGACATAATTGGAGTTGAACGAGGACGTTATCAACCAATCAAAGTCTCAGTTGCTCGTGCCTCAATGGACCTTGTCGAAGATAGGAATATCGAGGGAAAAATCATCTATTCAAGGATGCGTGCCATCAATATTGTGCTGCACAAAATTGTTATCAATTGCATTAGGCCGAAGTCTACATCAAAGACTGATGTGTCTAATTCCGAAGCAAAATTGATGTACGCAATCAACTCAGGGAAGAAGTTCTCTCTCCCTCACACTATTCTCTTTCACATGTACAGAGCAATGTCGAAGGACAAGGGACAATTGCCTTATCCAGGTCTGGTGACCAAGATCTTCAGACACATGAATATTGAACCGCCACACACACTTTGTGTTCGACCGTGCGATAAGATGGTGGTAGGTTTAAAGATGTTAACGAAGATGCGTCTGAAAGAACTTTCCAAGGCAATGGAGAAATTCAGAGTGAAGACTCCAGTTCCGTCTGCTTCAAAGAGAAAAGGAAAGGAGGCCATTGGTGCCCCATCCAAAAAGAAGAGAACTCTCATCTTGGAGGATGAAGATGAGGAGGAAGATCTTACAACCACTGCCTTAATAAGGACCAAACGTTCTGTTCCACAACCAACAGAACAACAGAAGAAACAAAGAGAAGAAGAAGAGCAAGCCAAGAACAGAGAAGAAGAAGAGCAGCGAGAGAAGGAGAAAGAAGCTGAAGAAGAAGGAGAAGAAGAGCAAGAAAAGTCTGCAGCTGAATCTGGAGAGAAGGAGAATCAAGACACAGAAGAGCATGATCATCACTCTTCCCCTTTTGATGTCCTAGATACAGGGGGAGTTGGCGAGCAAAGGTCCACACCTCATGCAGCCAATAGTGAAGGTCTAAGACAATCTCCAGCAGATCCAGAAGAAATTCAGGCTTCTCAAATGCCTGAAGAAGGACACGATACGTCGACACCAAATCTGCAAGACTATACAGAAGCGCCATCGTCTGGATTCACTCCATCGGACAGAGCAAATGCAAGTACTCAGACAGACAATACTGCAGATTTTCATCGTATTATGGATGTTCTTCTGGAAATGCGTGGCCAGACTCTGGACTGTGCAATTCAAGCCATGAAGAATGCTGGACAAGCATCTTCAGTTACCCTGGAGGATAAAATGAAAGACCTCGCTCTGCAACTTCAAGCCAATGCCAAAGGAGAGGAGGTAGCTCAACTAAGGGAGGACTTGAAGAGGCTAGAAAGCGTAGTCCAGTCCATGGGAGATTTCCAGATCGTGCGCATTCCCAAGCAGACATGACTCATTTCTCACCTTTTTTAATGATGACAAAAAGGGGGAGAAGCAATTTGAACCAACCAACCTTCTTTGACTTTAAATTTATTTTAGATGCTTGAATGTGTTTGTTTTTTTTTTTTAGCATGACTTGAGTGAACTTGGGTGTGATCTTAAATTTGACTGAATTGGCTGTGGATTTAGATGCTTGACTGTTTACATTTATATCAAGTGTTGTTATATGGTATTACTCATGAAAGACTAACCAATTTTCTGTGGATGCGAGTCCGGTTGTTTTGTTAATCTTTATGAGATAGCCATATTACTTGAGAAATGTTTTTTGGTGTCAAAGAGGTTCAAATCTACACATAGAAAGTTTTGTCACCATCAAAAGGAGGAGATTGTTGGAGAAATCTTTCCAGAATATTTTGAAGCTGACAAAACGTTTCCTTCAGTGTAGTCTGGATATTTGCAGATCGTCTAGTTTAAAGTCTGAAGACTTTTTGATCACTAGACACAAGATTCAAGACTCAAGATTCAAGACTCAAGACTATTCTCATTGACAGTCTTTCTGATCCAGTGACGAAGGAAATCCATAGCCGAAGTATATGGTTGAGGGTTTAATCCTATCATCTGGAGAAGATCTTTTGGTTGGATAAATATAACGGATTCTTTTGTTCGTATCTAGATCAATTGAAGATCCGATGGTCGACGAAGTATTCTTGGAATGTTCTATTCTTGGAAACCAAGATCCTGATTGTATGGGCGAACAGGATTGATGGGCTATCGTCAGGTTCCTTTAATAGCTCGAATGATCTTCTTGATTGATTCCGTCCAACGGGTAGATTGGAGGAATTCCTTTGGAAAGTGCCAACGGGTATGATGGCATAAAGGAGTATAAAAAGGAAGACGTTCTAGTTGTTTAAGTACGTGATCGATAGAGAAATTCCAGAGTCTGAAGCACCTTGATTATTAGTCGATACAGTCTGACCGAAATTGTATACACAGAGAGTGTCTATACTTGGTGATACCTTGAGCAAGTGTGGTAGATCATCTACACCTAAAAATCAAGGAAGATCAACACTGTAACATCTCTTTGTTCATAGTGGAATCCAGCAAATTGGCTGTCAGTGCAGAAGAGTGGACGTAGGCTTGAATCAAGCCGAACCACTATAAACAGCGTGTTCATTTCTCTCTTTCCTTTACTTAGTCTTACGTTGATTATTACTTCTCGCAAATCCTTCAACTGTCTAAGTATTGCGCAACAATCAAGAAAAATCATTTATATACCTATTCACCCCCTCTAGGTACTCGTACTAGCAATTTCACTAAACCAGTCCCCATAAATTCCACCAAGATGTCCTAGACCAAATTGACATTTTTCCTTGCCAATAGAACTAACTTGTATCCCAAAAACGCAATCAAACATAGTCCCTTGAATTTTCCAGTGGAAAACGGTCATTTTTTGAATTTTCTCCAAAAATCTCGATTTGCAGAAAAATCTTAAAAGGATGAGTCGACGGACGTAAAATAAATCGTGACATAACAGAATTTTCAATTTCTGAAATCAGATTCGAATTCGTGGTTAATTTCAATTTGGCGCGATTTTAGCGTGACCTAACCTACCGGGTAGCTTTTAGGAATTTTTAGTACAATTGACCCGTGATCGATTTATTTTGAGTGACAACGTACATCTTCGACACATTGGCGACTCTCAGTTGTCATGAAAATCTCTAAATTTCAATTACGAGCATAGGGTACCTAAAAAGATAGAAAAAATGGTCTAGTGTCGATCGACAAGAATTTTGAAATCAAGTGGAGCCACCCACACTTTGATCACATATCTCAGTCGAATCAACCTATCTCTGATCTCTTATTGATTTTGACAATGCCGTAATGGCCCTTGTAGACTAGCACGGTTGAGCAGTCAATTCCTAGTAAAATTCTCAAGTCTATTATGGTAAAATCCCTTAAGGGCTTCACCTGATAGGCTAGTTATCTCGTAAGTGGCCAACTCAAAGAAAAGAACTTTAGGCGCGTTGATGAAAGACCCGATTCATTTAATTGAAAACAGAGCCTGAAATTCAGGATGTCACAGGATGGGCTTATGACGTTCAACCAATTCAATAAGCTCCAAAACACTATCACGTTTTATAAATTGCATCTCATCTTTTCATCGTATTTAACCATAGATCTGATTGAGGACAAAAAACAACATTTACACATACAAGTCACTAGATTGATCATGTAACATATATTGTATTCATGCTCTTACAAATAGATTGTATAGTTCGGTTGTATAATTGAATGTTTTTTCCTGGTTAATCTCTTAAGTGAAGTTACTGCAACCACTTCTTCATCCTGTACTTGAGAGGCTTGACAAACTTTATCAGGAATTGTATCAATAATAGTATCCTAAACCTCAACAAGCTTAGTCTAGGGTGTAAAAAACTCCACAATTGTCTATATAGGCAAAGACAAAAACACAGTGGTCCCCACCATATTATTATTTTAATAGTCTAGGAGCAGCTATCCTCTGAAGCTACGTCAAATTCATAATACTTTGCTATCTTTAATTCCACAATTTTTGTACCTCCATTGGGATCATAAAATCGATATCCCTTCGAATGACCTAGGTAAGATACAAAGTAATATCGAGAGGTTCTAAAGTCCAACTTACTTAATATTGGATCATATAACTCACTTCTGCAAGACACTCCAAACCTTAAAATGGTTCAAGTTAGGTTTACGTCCAGTCCACAATTCGAAACGAGTCAATATAACATCTTTGATAGAAATACAATTTAATGCATATTAAGTTATTTAGCCCTAAAGAAAATCTGATAAATTAGTCCTAGTAATTACACTCATTATCATGTCTTTTATGGTGCAATTACGTCTTTTGGCCACAGCAATTTGTTCAAGATTTTCGAGCATAGTAAACAAAGTTACAATTCCAGAATCTTTCCAAGTATTTAACAAATAGCCCTTTAAGCTATCTAGCATTGCCAAACTTGTCAAAATACTCACCACTGCCGTAATACTTGACAATCTTTAAGACTTATCCCAATTGCTTCTTGACTTTAGTCTAAAAAAACTTGAATCTATCCAAAGATTTAGACTTTTCTTTAAAGAAATAGTCGTCAATGACTATGTTGAAAAAAAAAATTCTACACAATGTTACCATATATGGTTACCAATATCAGTGTGAATGACCTCCAACAGGTCACGACTCCAAACTGCAATTTTCTTGCTTATCTTAATCATCTTGCTTCTACAACAGTCTACACAAATCTTTAGGTGAGTTTTAAAAGTAAATAAAATATCAATGTTATCAATATTTCTACTCTTTCTTTAGACATAATCAAAACATTTATGCTACAATGCATAAGACAGTTCCTTAGGTAAAAATCTATCAAAAAAATCTTTTCAATTGTAAAAATGACGTACATATCGTTGGGAGATCAGTACAATTAGTATAATCCAATTGACATATTGCAACACCTTACTTTATTTGACTTCGAAAAAATAGAAACAACATTGTTCTATACTTTAAAAGAGTAGCCACAAACTTCTAGACATGATATGGAAACTAAATTCATCTAAAAGAAGGTACATAAAGTGCTTCTCAACATTAAATGCAAACCAGAATCCAGCATCCATAGTCAAAACAACACCTCCCACTAAATCGAAGTTAAATGTTGCTTCCCACAATGAGTTATGATTTATCATAATTTAGTTTCTTTAGATTTATGAATCCCCTTATGGTGAATAACATAATTTGTTGCGTTGCTATCTAGCCACCAAGAACTGGATGAGGCTTTTGATAGAAATTGGATTCATAAATGAATGCCAATGAATCATCAACTCCAGACTTACGCTTGGACAACCAAGCTTTATATTCATTACATTTTTCTTTATGAGTCATTTCTTTTCCACAAGAGTAGTGAATGATACCATTTCTCTTAAAGGGTGCTATCTTGAGACTACATTGTCAAAATGACTGAAGCTTTCATGAATGAGTATGACTATGGATTTCAAATCTACCATCCTTAAGATGTAATCCTTAATCTCATTAGAATTATCACACCTTATGTTGAAGAGTCTTTCCATTTATCCCAATCTCGGCATTAGATAAAACACAATTTCAAGCCACCAAAGCTTTCATCATCCTTTTAACAATGCAGTTAGCTGGTAAACCATTTTAAGTATTCCTAAATGGAATGCCTCATGAATAACAGACAAATTTAATTGTCATTTTCCCAAGCAACAATAAGTAATTTTTAGTTCTATATAACTAATAGCGAGATTGCCAGCTTATTTTCAATAAGAGTGTTGGAGAAAACTTCCTTGAGTGTTTTGAAGTTGACAAAATGTTTCCATCAGTCTAGTCTGAAGACTTGCAGACTCTTCCATCAAAGTCTAAAGACCTCCGGACTACTAGACTCAAGACTCAAAGTCTATCCTCATTGACAGTTTCTAAACCATTGAAGAAAGCTTATCCAAAACTGAGTATTTCGTTAAGGATTTGATTCTATCGACTGAAGAAGATCTCTTGGCTAGATATAGCATGTCGGAATCCATTACTCAAATTGAGATTGATTAAGGGATTTTGGATTCGTTGAATGGCAAAGTATATTTGGAAGGTTCTACTTATGGAAACCTAGTTCCTAATTGTATGGGCAAGTAGGATTGGTGGGCTATCGACATATTCCTTAAATAACTCGAAATCTCCCTAATTGATTCTGTCCAACGGGTAGATTAGAATAACTCCTTTGATAAGTGCCAACAGGTGTGATGGCATGAAAGAGTATACAAGAAAGACGTTCTAATTATTCGAGTGTATACGCGATAGAAGAATTCCAAAGTCTGAAGCTTCTTGTTCTTAGTCAATTCAATTGTTGAGTGAAATCTTGTATGCAAAAGAGAGTTTATATCTTTGTGAGATCTTGAGAAAGTGTAGCAGAGTCTCTACACTATAAAATCAAGGAAGAGTTTTACTGTAACAACTCTTTTGATTCATAGTGAAATCCAGTTGGTGGGCTGTCAATGTGGACGAGTGGACATAGGCTTGGATTAAGCCGAACCACTATTAATTTTGTGTTCTTATCTCTTCCTTAAGCTCTTTTACTTTGATCGCAACTCAATTTGTTTACAAAAGTCTAATTTCATTTTCATAATCTATTGTTGATTAGGGTTGCACACTTCTCTCTGGAAAATTTGTTTTTACACCTATTTACCCGCTTTAGGTGCTCGTACTAGCTTTAGCAATTAGTATCAGAGCTTGTGTACTCACTTAAGTTAAAGTATTTTACTTCAGAGTTAAAGATCCATGGCTAGTATGTTGGCTCTAGGTCTGGTTGAAGAGCAAAGCAATAGTAGACCGCCTTATTTTGATGGAAATGAATACAACATATGGAAAAACAAGATTAAGGCATTCCTAAGATCAAAGGATCCTCTAGAATGGGACATGGTAGACAAAGAAATCATTCCTAAAGATGAAACAGTCTTAGAAAGAGGAAAAGAAGCTGTTGAGTCAGTGAAATGACTCAAGAAGAGATAACCAAGAGACAAGCTCTTTATGCAAAAGCAATTTATTCTTTATATTGTGCATTATCTCCTACTGAATATAACAGAATATTTTCTTGTGAAACTTCTAAAGAAGTATGAGATAGATTACACATCACCTATGAAGGAACTGATCGAGTGAAAGAAACCAGAATCAACATTATGCTCAATCAATATGAAGCATTTAAGATGAAACCAGGAGAATCTATCACTAACATGTTTAGTCGTTTTATAGAAATCATGAATGGTCTTGAATATCAAGGTCAACCAATTTCTGGACCCATGAAGGTAAACAAGTTACTGCGTGGATTGTCCAAGGATTGGAATCACATAAAAACCTTAATAATGGAGACACAAAGAATCATGCCACTCTTTGTTGACGAATTGGTTGGGACTCTTCAGTCTTATGAAGTGGAGAAAATCAACGAAGATGAAGATCCTAAAGGTCAGAAATCCATTGCATTAAAATCTAATGATGATTCTAATGTCACAGATTCTGAAGACGATATGGATGATGAAGAGCTTGCTCTTATGATAAGAAGGTTCAAGAAACTGAACAGAAAGGGGAAAAGATTCAATCCAAAGAAACAAAGTTTTCAAAATGTACAAAATAAATCAATTAAGGATGATGAATCCAATAAAGATGTAGTCTTCTTTGAATGCAAGAAAAATGGACACATCAAACCCAACTGTCCCCTTCTAAAAAGAAAGAAATGAAAAGTTTAGAAATATCAAAAGGCACTTAAAGCAGAAACTTGGAGTGATACCGAATGTGAGGAAAGTGCTGATGATTATGCCAATATTTGTCTCATGGCACAATCAAACTTAGATTCAGACTTCGAGACAAACTCAGACTCAGACAGTGAAATCGAGGTAGGTAATTTAAAAATCCCTACTAAAGTCTCTAGATACATTGATGAATTGTGTCTTAGTCTTAAAACATCTCTCAAAAGGATTTATGAACTTAAAAGGGAAAATTCTACACTAAAACAACAGGAAAATGTTTGGAAAAAGAAGGTCAAAAGTTTAGACAAAAGTGTTACTACTTTGAAAGAAAATGCAAACAATCTTTCAAAAGAAAATGCATTCTTGAAAAATGATATCTGAAGTAATTCTAAAAGATTTTCTATAGGATCTAAGAAACTTGAAAAAATTCTTTCAGCATAAATCAAGTATCCACTAATCATGTATTGTAACTCTTGCATATGGATTTCTTTGGACCAACCAGAACTCAGAGCATTGAAGGTAAGAAATATTACCTAGTAATTGTGGATGATTATTCACGATTCACTTGGGTATATTTCCTAGCAAGTAAGTCTGAAACCTTTTCTTATTTTATAAAGTTTAATAAAAAGGTCCAAAATGAGAAAATGTATGTTATTTCAAGTATACGAACACACCATGGAGATGAATTTGAAAATCAAGACTTTACAAAATTCTATGATGAATCTGGCTTTCAGCATGTGTTTTCTTCACCATATACTCTAGAGCAAAATGGAGTCGTGGAAAGAAAGAATAGATCGTTGCAGGAAATGGCTAGAACTCTTTTAATTAAAAGTAACATATCTCTTCTCGTTTTTGGGCTGAAGCAGTTTCTACAGTATGCTATATTATTAATAGAGTCTTCTTAAGGCCTACTTTGGAGAAAACTCCCTATGAGTTATTCAAAGGAAAGAAGCCAATTGTTTCGTATTTTTGTGTGTTTGGAAGTAGATGTTTTATATTAACGAAATGCAAATGATCGAGTTGGTAAATTTGAAGAAAAATCATATGAATGCATTTTCCTTGGATATTCTATCACAAGCAAAGCTTATAGAGTATACAATAAAGAGACTCAATCTGTGGAGGAATCGATGAATGTCAAATTTTAAGACTTTATGCAAAATCAATCGATTCAGACTCAACTTGAAGAATTTGAACCTACTTCAGACTCTACAAAGTCTAAATCTCCAAAAGCATCTCATAATTCAGAAGACCAACAACAAATGATCATCGAAGATTCAAATGAGAGAAACGATCAACAGTTTGACAAATCAACCAGCAACTGGAAGCATAAGTCCAGTCATCCCAAAGATCTTATTATTGGTGATATTAATGAAAGAATTCGCACAAGATCCAAAAGGCATGAAGAGTCTAGTACTGTGGCTCTTATTTCTGAAATAGAACACAAAAGCATAGAAGAAGCTTTATCTAATGGAAGCTGGATTGATGCTTTGTAAGAAGAACTTAGGCAATTTAGTATCAATGATGTCTGGGAATTGACTCCTAAACCGAAAGGTAAATCCATCATTGGAGCTAAATGGGTTTTCAGGAACAAGATGAACGAGAAAGGAAAAGTTGTAAGAAACAAAGCAAGGCTCGTGGCCAAAGGATATACGCAAGAATAATGGATAGACTATGATGAGACTTACGTGCCAGTAGCAAGTTTAGAAGCAATTAGATTATTACTTGCTTTTGCTTATCATAAGAATTTCAGATGATTCCAAATGGACGTCAAAAGTGCTTTCCTAAATGGATTTATCCAAGAGGAAGTCTATGTAGAACAACCACCCGGTTTTAAAGACCCACGGAAACCAGACTCTATATTTAGACTGAAAAAAGGCTCTATATGGTCTAAAGCAAGCACCTCGAGCTTAGTATGGCAAACTAAGTAAGTTTTTAATTCAAAATAGCTTTGTCAAAGGTAAAGTAGATACTACATTGGTTATCAAAAGATAAAGCAAAAGTTTTTTACTTATTCAAATTTATGTTGATGTTATTATTTTTGGATTTCCTAATGAAAATCTGTGCAAGAAATTCTCTAAGTCTATGCAGGATGAATTTGAAATGAGCATGATGGGTAAACTAACCTTCTTTCTTGAGCTTCAAGTGAAATAATTGAAGGAGGGAATCTTTATTCATCAAGAAAAATATGCTAAAGAACTTGTCAAAAAGTTTGGAATGGAGAATTGCAAAAAGACTGATATACCAATGTCAAGTTCCTTGAAGCTGGACAAAGATGAAGGAGGAAAGAAAGTTGACCAGAAGCTATATAGGAGTATCATTGGTTCACTTCTTTATCTTACTGCTTCTACACCTAACATTCTATTTAATGTTTGTATTTGTGCCAGATTTCAATCAGATCCCAAAGAATCTCATCTAAGTACTGCAAAACATATTATCAAATACATTGCTTCAACTTCAAATTTAGGTCTCTGGTATCCAAAAGAAGGAGACTTGACTCTTCTTGTACACTCAAACGCAGACCTAGCCGGATGTAGAGTTGATAGAAAGAGCACATCAGGCACCTGTCAACTACTTGGTAACAGGACAGTATCATGGTTTTCAAGGAAGCAAAGTATCGTAGCTCTTTCTACGGCAGAAGTAGAGTATGTAGCTCTTGGAAGTTGTTGTTCACAAATTCTGTGGATAAAACAACAGCTAAGAGACTTTGGAATTGAAGATTCATGCACGAAATCAAATGTGACAACACCAAAGATAATCAATCTCACCAAGAATCCAATTCTTCACTCAAGAGCAAAACACATAGAGATTTGACATAATTTCATTAGAGATCATGTTCAAAATGGAGAAGTTTTAATTCAATTTATTGATTCAAAGAATCAACTGACGGATATATTTAGAAAGCCTTTGGAGAAAAATCAATTTGAAGTTATTCATTCCAGACTTAATATCTTAAAGTTTGAGGAAGTTCGGACTTAAGGCTGAAAGTCTAAAGACACTCAGACTCAGACGATCGAGATTTACGACTGTAAGTTACTTCTATTTTAGAAACTTATCTCTCGAATCAAATCTCGAAAAGGTATGATCATCTATTTGTAATTGATTGATGTTATTTCCCCAGTTTTCGTGATTATTGCAATCTTTCCTTTTCGAAAAAGATGTTATTTTTGAAATGACGGTTATCTAATTTTTTTGAAATTGCAGTTATTTTTTAAAAGGCATTTTTATATTTCCTTTTACGACGTTCCGTATGCCTCACTTCAACTGCCTTATATACTGTTGGTTCTTCTTCGTTTTACTCACAAAAACCCTAAGAGAGCACAGATCTTCCACTTCTCTTTTCTTCTCTTGTTTAATCCTCGAAAAGTTTTCACCTTTCTTGCGAAACAAGCTTGGAATCTCTCAAAGACTGTGAAGGATGTCGTCTCAAAGAAAGTCTTCGAGGATCGCGAACAGGAGACCACAGCAAATGCGTGAGGGGCCTACGCATTTTGATCTCACCGAGGAAGAAGAATCTCCTAGACAGCAGCAAAGCCCATAACATTCTCAGCAGCGTCCATCTCCTCCATCTAGACCTCATAATATTAAACATAGAGAAGAGGAAAAAATCATCGAAAATGTAGAACCCGTAAGAACTCATAAGCCCGCTTTTACTTTTAAGCTTTACCGTGCTTTGAAGAGGAGTGGTACTCCTTTGAACTATATTGATGAATTTTTTAAAGACAAAGGGTATCGAAATGGAACCTACTTTTTACGCACAATGGAACGATTGGGAATTGCTCCTGCGAGGTCAGCGAAAGAAGCATTGGCAAATATCCCAAGCGATCCACGTGTTGGAGGGCTGAGTCAACCTAATGGGAATGATGATGATAGGATGTACACTCAGTTTAAACCTAGAATAGGTGTTGCAGCGAAAATCCAAAGCAAAAGGACATATTTGTTTTGCTCAAAGGAACACAAGCAACTGTATTCTAAGTTGCTAAAGTGTGGTGTGATTAACCCTAGAAGTGTGGACTTTGATTTTCTTGATTCTTTGAATGTCAAGCTACAAGAGAAATTCAATCGTCTTCAACTAGAACGGTTTTATTCTGAAACGACAGAGGCTCATGTTGAACTCACTACTTACTTCTATTCGAATCTAAGTTTCTTGGATGTGAATAGATTCTCTTTCAGTGTTCGAGATCAGGACTATGTGGTTGACATGGATACATTGGCTGATGTGATTGGGGTTGAAAGAGGGAAATACCAACCAATCAGTGTGTCTATTGGACGTGCGACAATAGAGCTTGTTCGGGATAGAACGACGAACGGAAAGATTTCATATTTGAGGATGAATGCCTCAAATATTTTGCTTCACAAGATAGTGATCAACTGCCTCAGACCCAAATCGACTTCAACGACTGATGTTTCAAACTCAGAGGCAAAGCTAATGTATGCATCAATGCTGGCAAAAAGTTCTCTCTTCCACACACTATTATGTTCCACATGTACAGAACGATGGTGAAGGACAAGGACCAACTTCCTTACTCAGCACTTGTCACTAAATTATTCAAACATTTGAACATTCAGCCTCCCAGGATTCTTTGTGTTCGAACATGCGATCAAATGGTGGTAGGACTGAAAATGGTCTCTAAAATGCGTCTGAAGGAACTTAACAAGGCTTTGGAGTGATTCAAGGTTAAAACCCCTGTCAAGACTCACCCAGTCTCCTCGACTGCAAAATAGAAAGGGAAGGAGCCCATGGTTGCTCCATCCAAGAAAAGAAGATCACTCATCTTAGAGGATGAAGAGGATGAGGATGATATCACAATTTCTGCTCTTGCATTAAAGAACTTAAGTCGTTCTGTTCCAGAGATAAAGGTGAGATAGGAACAAGACAAGGAGGAGATCGAACAGAGGACTAGAGAAAGAGAATCAATGGAGAAAGAAGCAGAGGAAGAAAGGATTGAAGAAGAAGAAGAAGAAGAAGAGGGCAGAGGTGAATAAGAAGAAGCAGAGCATGATAAGTACTTCTCACCGCCTAAAAGCAATGAAACAGGGGGAGATGCTGAGAAAAGAGGTACGTCTTTAATTTCTGCTACTAGTGAAGGAGTAAGTCGTTCACCAGCAGATCCAGAAGACATCTATGGCTCTCAATTTCCTGAGGAAGGCCATGAGGTTTCATCGCCCAATCTGTGTGATCGTGCTGACTTGCCATCATCTGTCAATACACCTTCTAATCGTGCAGAAGCCAGTACTCAAACTGATAATTCAGCAGGCTTTCGCAAAGTGCTTGATGTTCTCTTGGAGATGTGAGGCAAATTTATGCTCTGGGATGCAAAGTTCAGAACTTGCAGATGCAGGTCAAGCCTCTTCAGTTTCTTTGCATGATCAAATACATGCCCTTGCTCTTCAAGTACAAGCGGATGCCAAGGGTGAAGATGTGGCTCAACTGAAGGAGGATTTGAAAAAGCTGGAAGGGATTGTCCAGTCAATCGGAGATTTCCAGCTTGTTCGTGTTCCAAAGTAATCCTAATTCCATTCTCTTTTCATCTCTACCTTTTTAATGCTAACAAAAAGGGGGAGAGATATGGTGCAAATTTGAGATTTAAACTTTTGAATTTAAACTCTTAACTTTTCTATTTGATTGACTTTACTTTTGTGTTTAGCTGTTTGGTTGTGATTGGATTTGGATTTTGGACTATTTGATTGTTTGTTTATCTTAAGCACTATTGGTATTTCATGGCAAAGATAGTTGCTCATTTACAGGACTAACCTATTTTCTGTAAATGCAGATTTTAATGTTATCTTTACTAAGCTAAATATTTTTTATGAAATATCCATGTTTGCTTGAGTATTGTTTTGCAAGTCAAAGTTATCCAAATCTGCAATAAAGTTTTGTCACCCTCAAAAAGGGGGGAGATTGTTGGAGAAAACTTCCTTGAGTGTTTTGAAGTTAACAAAACATTTCCATTAGTCTAGTCTGAAGACTTGCAGACTCTTCCATCAAAGTCTGAAGACCTAGACTGCCAGACTCAAGACTCAAAGTCTATCCTCATTGACAATTTCTACACCGTCAAATAAGGCTTATCCAGAACTGAGTATTTCGTTAAGGATTTGATTCTATCGACTGAAGAAGTTCTCTTGGCTGGATATAGCATGTCAGAATCCATTATTCAAATTGAGATTGATTCAGGGATTTTCGATCCGTTGAATGGCAAAGTATACTTGGAAGGTTCTACTTATGGAGACCTAGATCATAATTGTATGGGCAAGTAAGATTGGTGGGCTATCGACATATTCTTTAAATAACTCGAAATCTCCCTAATTGATTCTGTCCAATGAATAGATTCGAAGAACTCCTTTGGTAAGTACCAATAGGTGTGATGGCATGAAGGAGTATATAAGGAAGACGCTCCAATTATTTAAGTGTGTGCGCGATAGAAGAATTCCAAAATCTGAAGCTCCTTGTTCTTAGTCGATTCAATTGTTGAACGAAATCTTGTACGCAAAAGAGAGTTTATATCTTTGTGAGATCTTAAGAAAGTGTAGCAGAGTCTCTATACTGTGGAATCAAGAAAGAGCTTTACTGTAACAACTCTTTTGATTCATAGTGAAATCCAACCGGTGGACTGTCAGTACGGAAGAGTGGACGTAGGCTTGGATTAAGTCGAACCACTATAAATCTTGTGTTCTTATTCTCTTCCCTAAGCTCTTTTACTTTGATCGTAACTCAATTTGCTTACAAGAGTCTAATTTCTTTTTCATAATCTATTATTGATTAGAGTTGCACACTTCTTTCTGGAAAACTTGTTTTTGCACCTATTCACCCCCTCTAGGTGCTTGTACTAGCTTTAACAAAGAGCAATATGAATATCTATCAGCTCTATCTCAAATAGAAAATCCTCTTTTCACTAGTTAAAATTTGACCTAGTAGGAACCTTAATCACAACAGAGTTGCCATTACAGAGAATTTAATTTAATAACAAGCAATTGGCATCATACGAGTACCGTGTAATTGATGACGTCACCCACCGCCATAGTGAGTCTCGCTTCCATACTTGCAAGCACGGGAATGCTCTCGCAAGCATGTGGCGCCACTCACCAACACCACGGCGGCGCGTGTAGGCGCATTTGGGCATGTCCATCCTCCTCCAGAGGCATGCGAACCACCAAAATACTCATTTGAGATCGTACAATCCATATATGTGATCAAAACTCAATTTCACTGAACAAATATTCACGAAAACGAGCAAAACGGTCCCAAAATGGGTCAAATCCAAAATGTTTATGAGCAGTGGATTTGGCCTCCACTGGTGCCGTGCTACCCATCAAAACACTTGTCTTGATGAGACGAGTCCGAATATGTTTTCAAAATGAAGTTTCAATGGATAAAATTTTCGAAATCGAGCTAAATGCAACAATTCGAGTTCCAAGCTATGAGGCTCTGATACCAAATGTTGGTTGTCGAAGTGGCATCCTAGGATCAACATAGCTAGAAACTCGAACATGTTGGAGAAGAATATGAAGATTTGCCTACCTAATTTAGAATCCATCATTCTTTATGCGGAATGGCCAATTAGATGCTCAGATGACAAGCCGACATTCATATTCTTCTCCTTTATGACCCTTGGTTCTTGGCTCGATGAGACCACCACTCACAATTTGCCTTATGTGAGGTGAGAGAAAGTTCAAAGAAGAATGAGGGCTAGATAATGGACCTTAGCGCTATTTATAGAGTTTTGGACGGACCCTCTCATCACGGGCCTGACCCAACTCAGCTCACACTAGCCAGATCAATATTCAACTATTAAGAAACCTTATGCGTTACCTTATTAGACCAATCCCGTTAAATGGTAAATTACAATCTTAATTAATATAGTCTACATCAGAAAAACTCTTACACAATATTAATCCATTGCTCCAATTAATCAATTTAAATCACTGGAGAAGCTGCTTAGTCTCTTCATTTGCACTTCTTTTTTATAGGTATCGGCTACATACTTAGAGATAAAGGATACAAGCCTAGGCTAGTCCACCAGTTATTATTGGTCGAGAAAGTTCTCATCAACCATTGGAACAACTTGCTGCTTTCGAACTTGAGCCTGCACCACCTCAAAATTTGAAAGCCTTGGCTCGCTTGAGAGAGGAATGGCTTTTCTTCTTCTTAGAAGAAATGAACGAAGAAGAGGAGAGAGAATATATTAAATGTGTGTAGACTTTATAGAGGAGAGAGAGAGAGAGTGCAAAGGCTAGCATGCAACCTAAACGAGAGAGAAAGAAGATTATTTTTTAGGCACAAATTCCATCTTGAGGAGTCGGCACACACCTCCATGTGGGTCCACATGGCGCTTCATAATTAGTCCGAGACCTTGTTGCTTGGCAATTCAAGACCACATAATATTTCATTAGAAGACTAATGCAGAAGCAACATTGGCCATTCAAATAGGAAATAGTCACTTTTATGTGGGAGACAAATTAACGTGTGTTCTTGGGCTCTTTCCTAATGCTCTTCATTTCTTTTTTCTTTTTTCTTTTTATTTCACGGAGTGTTGAGGGTTTGGAAAGTAATCCATTCCGCAGAAAATTTAGTGGGAGACTATTAATTCTATAGTTATGCTGATATAAGTTGAACTTACCGCACTTTTTCCCCTTTCCTGATCGTAAATTTGACAACCTCCCATAGTTAACCTTTGGTCAAAGACTTATTTTTTGTATCTATTGAGATCTAAATCCAAGTTGTCTCTGAGTTTTGTGCATTTAGTGACTACACTAATGTGGCATCCCAAAATTCAAGACAGCCTCTAGATGAATTAAAGCTCATGATTAGGTAATGAAATTACCTTTGGTTTATGCTTTAGCCATTGGTTTTTTTTTTTTTTTTTAGATCAAGTGTTATATATATTTGGTGTTCATGAGTTATTAAAATTAGTATTATAGGATAAGTTAATAAGAAAAATTTATTATTAGCTACGCACCTCATAGATTTAATCCCTATAGTTTAAATGTTACAAGATTATGGCCAAATGAAATTTAAAATTTGAAATCTATAAAAGAGATAATTAAAGATGAATAATTAAAAGTGAAATCAGGGTTTATTAGGGTTAAACTTTAGGCCCAAGGGTATTGGACCTAAAGTGGGCCAAATTGGCTTGGCCCATGAAGCCCATGGAGAGGGCTGCCGTCGACCAAGGAGAGGGGGAGTGGTCAGCCCACTTCCAAGCCCATTTTGCATGGGTCTTGCCAAGTGGCAAAAAGGAGACTCCATTCATTGGCCATTGTGGGTGGCTTCTCATGATGGCTAATGATTGTGATTAAGGGGGAATAAAAGGGAGAGAGTGGCCGGTTTAGGGGGCTATCGTCCAAGTGAGAGAGAGAGAGAGAGGGTTGCTGACAGAGAGAGATAGAGACAGAGGAACTGAGAGAGAGGAGGAAGAAGCCGCTCGTCCGCCCGCTCGCCCATTGCCCGTCCGTCGCCCGTCGTCATGCGTTCGCCGTCTGTGTGCCGTTGTTTGCTTGGTACAAAGGCAAGTTGGGATCCACATTCTACTCTTACATGTTGTCTCTTGTATGTGTGATTGAGTGGTGGTAAATCTCGGATGTTTAGGGTATGAGAAACCAAAGATAGAGTGTGTTGTTCTTGAAAATGTATTATGTTTTCGAGTGTGCTGCCTGATCCCAAACGTTGTAGAGGCTTGCATGTGGGTTTTGAAATGGATTTTGGCTTCGACTTCTTCATGAAGGTTGTAGAAAACATCTCAAAGTATAACATACTAAAATTTGAGACAAAATGGCTGAGTTTTAAGGGGTAAAATTCTTCCTCTACGAAAACGCTAGATCTGGAACTGTCTTGTTGACCTCTTGGTGGTTTTGTGTATTGCATGTTGCTTTTTACTAAAAATTTCACTTCGACTTCTTCACAAAAGTTGTATAGAACATCATGAAGATTAACATACTCAACTTTGAGGTAAAACGAACAAGTGTAGCCTAGTGAAACGATTTTCTTTTGAAGACGGAAGATGTGGAAGTATGGTACTGGACTCCCGAGACTTCGTGGACTAAATGATGACTATTCTTTGAGAATCTCACTTGGAACCCTTAATGAAAGTTGTATTGGACCTCTTGAGGCAAAACATATCAAAATTTCAGAGGAAATGAAGGGGGAGTAGTAGGCGAAACCTCGATGTTTCGGAGACAACTAAACTGGACTGTTCGGTACTAGGAACAGGAGCTTCGACCATCTATAGAAAATTATCTAGGACGAATATGGCCTTGATGTCTTCATTGAAAAATCTATCTCGGAGTCTCTACTATAACCTGATAAAATTTCATAATTTTTGGAGGTCATTCGAGTATTTTAATTGAAATATTTCAAGAACTGCACAATCTGATTTTGTCCGAATTTTGCATGCTGTATTGTGCGAGCTATACCTTCTTGTGTGAAGCTCTTTTGGGCATGTGTTCTTCATGGAATTGCTACCTTTTTTTCTTGTCTATCACATGTTCTGATTTCAAGATTTTTGAAGATCATATGGATATTTAATTTACATGTTTTCCGAAATTGTGCAAGCTGAAATTTGCTAAATCTCAAAAGTCATGATGTATGGATCATTCTAAGTTGTATGGACCCCATGGATTGTATTGTCATAAGTGATTGTATCTTGCTGCATGTATGATAATGATTGGAAATGCATATAAAAATCAAATGATGAAAATGATCTTGTTTGCCATCACATCATATGTCATGTTGAAATTGAGCTATAATTGAAAATATGAACTATGATAAGTGAGAAGGCCGTCGGAGGTGTGAGCCGACGATACCCTGGGAGTGTCGGGATGCTTGGCCAGGGAGTGTAAATGCCGGATGCCCGGTGGCCTTAAATGGCTGAATGCCGGAGGGTCCTCAGGAGTTTCAAGATGCCCGGAGCGTGGGGAGCCGAAAGCCTGGAGGTTTGTGCCAGGGGATACCTCGTGATGCCAGTTGGGGTGCGAGATGCCTAGCGGGTATTGTGCCGGATGCTCGGAGGTTTGTGCCGGAGGTTCCTCGCAATGCCAGAATTGGGTGCGAGCGATAAATGTGGGATGCAAATATTGGTCCCGGGAAAGAGAAATATGGCAACCCAAAATGAAAGAATAAAATTGGGAAATGGAAATTGAATTATGCATGATATGGTAACATGTATGCATGAGTGCATGATGATGAGTGCATGGATGCATGTGCACCTATGGCATGATGAAATATGTGACATGATGATGGTAAGTGCATGGATGTATGTGCACCTATGGCATGATGAAATATGTGACATGATGATGGTGAGTGCATGGATGTATGTGCACCTATGGCATGATGGTACATGTGACATGATGATGGTAAGTGTATGACATGATGGTGATGATTATATGAGGATGTATGTACATGCGGTATGATGACATGTGCATGGTATCAAGGTAAATTGTGCATGGATGCTTGAATGACATGTGTTATGCTATGATTGTTATGATGGTATTGTGTGATGCATTGAGTGGTTTATTGGGTCCTTTACCTGCTAAGTGGTTGTACTCACTCCTTCGGGGACCAACATTTCAAATTAGAAAGATGTCACTCCATGCTGTCACGCGGGCCATCTTTTACGGCCTTCCTTCAGATGTGGAGGTCGAGTGTGTGGAGATCGACTGTCCCACCATCCCTGATTTGACGTTTATTCGGGTTCGTGCATTAGTGATGTATGATGTGGGCCTGGCTAAGGGCCCTGTCATTCAGGAGTTCATATCTATTCACGTTCGTCAAGACAGAGTGATGCGAGGGATGTTGCCGCCGCCACCGCCTGACGCACCGAGATGGGTGTGACAGCCCGTGCATGAAGAGTAGGAGCTGCAACTTTTTGGACAATAGCCGACACTAGTGGATGGAGGATTTTGCACGATCGACGTAGTGGGTCGAGTTGTCTCTTTTTGGGGTAATGGCTGAGTGTAGCTAAAAGTCTTGGCCTTTCTTTTGTTATACCGACCCAAGAAAATCCATCATGAAAATATGTAAATAAAAGTGTCTTGGCTTTATCTTTTCTTATGATGTTTAGTGGTGTGCCATTATATCATGGTTGTTGAAGGGGGAATTAGTAAGACTCGATTATGCTTCCGCAAATAAAATGCGCTAGGACCATTTAAAAAAAAAAAAAAAAAGAGGCCTAGGAACTAAGGTACTTCTTTGGTAAGATGTGGTGACCTTGGGCGCTTTGAGGTGCCACAACTAAACATTTATTTTTCCCCTTTCCTAATCGTAAATTTGACAACTTCCCATAGTTAACCTATTGTCAAAGACTTATTTTTTTGTATCTACCGAGATCTAAATCCAAGTTGTCTTCGAGTTTTGTGCATTTAGTGATTGCACTAAACCCTTTTGGATGAGCTTAGTGGTCTTTAACTTAGACAGTTGGAGTTAAACTAAAATTGTTAATGCCTAGTGGCATGTTGTGCCTCTCACCCTCTAAAAGGATAAGCAAAGGTGGCATGTGTTAAGGTAACAAGACATGGTTCTCTGGCAATACAAGTGAAGTGTTCTATTTCTTCAATAATTTGAACGGGCTTTACACGGCATAGAGTTTAAGATATAATTGCTATCTGCATTGTGGCAGCGGTGAAAATAGATTGAGGGCTTTAGCACGTGAAAACTGTAGTTAATACAAGACTTCGTCCCCTTGGTGTTTTTTATTGAACTAAAGTTGACTTTCAGTATGTTTGTGCTTGTAATGCTCCTGGGGTAGCATGCCTACTCCCCTAGGAACAAGCTCCAATCCCCTTCCTCTACCTACTAAAGCAGCACCATTATTAAGCCTTTCTATTGCTGAACTATTAGCCTATGAGCGATAATTAGCAATGAGCAAGATGGGCGGCACGCATCCTCTCATGCAAGGACAACATCATCTCAACCAAGCAGTGATAGGGATGGGAGTTGCTAGTGGAAGCTAGGCAATATATGATGGTGGGTTTTACTGCATTTTTTTTTTTTTTTTTTGAAGTAGGTGTCATGCCCTAACTTAGCAAGAACAAGAGCACGACACGTCCATCCTTTCATCAAAGAATGCAGTCTCAACATAACTAAAAGTGAACCTGACATCAAAGTACACACACATTATAAAAAGGTCATTTGGTTACAAAACCAGAATTTTCTATAAATCGTCAACATGATATATACATATATCCAGAAAACTAACTCAGAAACTCATCAACTATACAAAATTCAAAGAAAAAGGAAATCCCCACTATCAAAAAGTCATGTTAATGAAATGCTTACTCCTTTGCATGTGGTCTGCTGAAGAACTTGAAAAAGAAGTAAGATGAAAAGAGTAAGTTACCACGGCCTAGTAAGTTATATATTTCTTCTAAGCGAATCAAACAATCACTATGCATACTTAAAACATGAACATAACTTACTTTCTCTAAATCCAGAATTTAACAAACCTTTAAGACCAAAATGAATTATATATACATATCACTTCAATGTAACATATTCAAAGTAGAAGTGTTCATCTTAATCAATCATATCGAAACAAATTTCAATAGTTCAATCTATCGATTAATCTCATCAAACCACATGTTGGTGTTCATTTCAATCAATCATATCGAAACAAATTTCGATAGTTCAATCCATTGATTAATCTTATCAAATCACATGTCAATGGTCCATTCCATTGACTAAACTCATGCTCAAATATCATGATTATACATAATGTCTCATGACAACGCAACCAAAGTTCCCTCATTAGTTTGGTGTTCACCTATTATTAGGTGGTTGCTTGGCCCACAAGAATATCTTAAATTAGTATGCGTATGCTCATAAACCTCTGAATGGGTTTACAAAGACACCGAACATTGTCCATTAACCTCAATCTCTAGTAATCTATAACCAAAATTAGAAATTATCTCAAAACTTAGGTTTAATAATCAAAACACAATTTTTCACTATTCAATATATACTAAAACGCATTTTAAAAACCACATTCGTAAATCATGAAATTTACATGATTGTTTTATGAAAGGTTTTGCAAACCATTTACAAGTAGTTAGTTCAAACTAAAGTCAAAAGATGACTTCCAATTTCAAATAGACAAAATGGCAATAAAGGCTTAATCGTGTTTTATGTAACAATATACCTATGTCTTTAACTCATAAAATACCTAATCTATATCATTTTTTGAATTGTGAGTTTACAAACATAAGGAAGAGGGTAGATCTATGTCTTTAACTCATAAAATACCTTATCTGATTTTTTTTTACCAAAAAAAAAAAAACATAAGGAAGAGGGTAGATCGATGCTGGACCGAATAGAACAAATTTTTCGACAATTTCTTTGGAAGGGCCTGAGCCTTGGGTTAGGGGGAGCAAAGGTGGCTTGGGAAGAAGTTTGTCTCCCAAAAGAAGAAGGAGGACTGGACATTCGCAAGCTTCGCAACTGCAACACAGCAGCCATGCTAAAACATATATGGATCCTCTTCACGAACAAGGAATCCCTTTGATGCAAATGGATCCATTCCATATATTTAAAAAGGAAGAACTTTTGGGTAGTTATGAAGCCAACGTTTTGCTCTTGGACTTGGAGGAAGTTTCTTGATCATAGGAGTGATTTCTAGCATTGCTTTATGTGGCGGGTGGGTGATGGCCTTTCGACCTCTCTTTGATTCAACCCTTGGCATCCGTGGGGACAGTTAAATGAGTTCTTTTCGGACATTATTATTTATCACTTGGGTCTTTCCAAGCAGGCTAGGGTTGCAGATTTATTTTCTGCTCCAGGCCAAGCTATCAAGGAGATCCTCCAATCATGGATGCATCCCCTCCCATCATTAGCCCGGATAAACTTATTTGGCTGGAGCACTCCTCAAGTACATTCTCCATTGCGTCAGCTTGGGAAACAATCCGTCAGAAAGGTAGCGTGGTCCCTTGGTACACGTTTGTCTGGAATAGAATGCTTATCCCGCGGTACCAATTCCGCTTGTGGCTCATCACAAGAAACCAGCTTCCTACCCAGATTCTTTTATTGTCTTATGGTAGAATCTCAGATGTATCTTGTGCCTTTTGTAATTCAAGACCGGACTCTATTGACCATCTTTTTTTCGGCTGCCATGTCTCTACTACCCTTGCTCTGTTTTGGGTTTCTAGTTGTAATATCCCATGGCAGAATAGACCGTGGGTGGATAACATTTGTTGGGCCACTAATGCCCTCTTTGGAAGTGAATTCTATCAAGCCATCGCTCGGTTCTCTTTTGGTGTCTTGTGTCATTTGATTTGGAAGACTAGGAATAGCATCCTCTTCTGAGGCCAAGCCTTGTTTGTTCCGGCTGTGAAACAACACATCTCCAAAGTTGTCAAGGATAAGGCTGTCCCACTATCTTCTCTTCCCAAGCGTCAGGTTTTCTTTAGAGCATGCTTGAGGGTTGCTGTTGCTTCGATTGTGGGTGCACTTTGCGAAGTTGGGGGGCCACATCCAGGTTTTTTCTCTTATGAGGTCTTCTTGTTGTCGCAGTTAGGAGGACTCAGCGCAGCCCGAGGCTAGGTCCTTTTCTTCAGAGGCTGCTGTCGCTTGGTGCTTGGAGGGATGCCGCTGTTTTGCTATATGGCTTCCTTTTTCCTCTCTTTCTTTTTGCTTGTTGCCACTGTTTGGCTGCTTGTTCCCGCTGTTGGCTGTCACTTTGCTGCTGTTCGGCGGTTGTGTTTCTTTTTTTTCTTGACACCCTTCCACTTGTACTGATAGTATGTCACTATGAGTGTAAGTTTTTGATGTCGTGAATCCTGTTGTATAGTTTGGTTAAAAGTCAATATATCTCTTACCTTACCCAAAAAAAAAAAAAAATGAAGAGTTAGTTTCACTCACTTGGAAAAGCCAAAAACTGACCTATGTTAGTTACTGGAGCCAATGCACTCGAGTTCCTGACAATTAGTTGAAAAAAAAATATAAAAAACTGAGTAAAATAGTATTATATCGAACAACTAACTAAATTATGCCTATTCGTCAATAAAACAACACCTATGCACCAATAAGTAGCTTGCCCATAGCAGATAACTCATGCGTTGAATTTGTTTGTGCCAAAAGTTCCTCCACAAAACTTTGTTTCAAGTAAGCGTACAGTCCATTGAAAGCCTTTTTGATATATTTTGCAAACCCCAACTTGATCAACCCAAAATCTAGCTAGAAACAGCTGAAATTCAACCCCGAAGTTACTATACGCAATTTGTGTAGCACTTGTGGCCAACTTCGAAATTTCATTTTGAGTAAATTGTAAGCTTAGATTGAGATCTTCACAACATCCTAAATTAATGTTTCTATATTGATACACAGTCCGACAATTCCTCAATCGAACGTAGCAACTCCAAATTGACATAAATTTGAATTTATGTCATAAATCCGACAATTACTTCAATTAGACAAATGATATCTTCAAATACTTAACTAGCATTGCAAAACGGAGTCAAATCAGCTTCGTGAACGTGCGAAGATTTTTCCTCCCTCCTCTCTCTCTCTCTCTCTCTCTCTCTCTCTCTCTCTCTCTCTCTCCTCGCTGGTTCATTGGCTCATGAAGATTAAAAATGGTGGGCCGAGGGCTTGGAAATTTGAGGGACATGGGCTTAAAAGACTATGGGATGGGTTTGGACTTTTATAAGAAATATGGGCCACATATTATAGTAGGATTGAAGTGACATGAAATAAACTTCGAAGGTAAAGTTCAAGCGAGCAAATGGCATCTTCCCCTTGAATTTAAGCCACTATTCCTTTTTCGATAATCTAGGGACACAAATGTGATGAAGTTGTGGAGTCTAATAGAGCAAAAAAAAATATTCAAACATAGAAATAGTTTGCTATGAGGGGACACTTCTTAATAGGTCACCAATTCTATCATGTTAAAGTAAATAATATGGCTTTTATTACTGTTAATGGCATACATATAATTTCCATCATAATTATGTGTGCTATATATAGGAGCAATATCTTTTGTAGTTGTAACGTTGAAGCTTGTAACCCTAGAACTTGTAATGTTAATACTGATAGTAGAAAGATTGCCTAATGTGGCATTGTGCTTTTTCCCTTCCTGAAGGGTTTTCTACATAAAAATTCTCGCTTGTTTTTTTCTCTATTTTATCTCTTCATATATATACATTCCCAACAAAATGTAGAGACCTGAGTTCCTAGAACTCATGGAAGATCTTGCAAGTCTCGCGTGCTTTTAAGTTTAAGTCACTTTCTTGAAAAATTATAATTGTTTAATTTGGCAAGGAAGGCTTAGGGTGTCCCGCTTTGTGTCGTGATACTCACAGGTAAGGATAATATTTCAATTTAAAAAAAAAACTAGGAAAAACCAAGACGATTTTATTAGTATATATGTGAGAAATTATTTGGTTCTTATAAAAGACAACACACTTTTGATGTTGAAAATGAAAAAAAGGAAAACATGATGTTGTGATTAATCCGTTAATCACACTAATGATGAATCCGTTTTTAATATAGTGTGCAAAAATAAGACATAGAAGATGTTTTCTATTTGGAAAAGAAGAATGAAAATTGTTTCAGGATGAGAGAAAAATAGGAAAAGCTGTATGTGTCGGTAGATATATAGAAATAGAAAACTTTTGGTAATTTAAATTGTTTTTGAAATTTCGAGATAAAAAATGTCACAACTAGAAACCAACAAAAAAATGAACGACGTGGCTATTTTTCCATTTGAAGGACACAACCTATAAAGGACACAACCTCAATCAATAACTAAGAACTTGTTATATTAAAATGTACCTTTCACCTTATTTATCAAATAATCCAATCAATTGGTTGTAACAGCATAGTTGCTATGATCCACAAAAAAGAATACATACAATTATAACTCCCTTATGCCGTACTTAAAATACAAATCTCAAAAGTTCCCTTAGTAGAACTCTTGTACTATTGGCCATTAATCGAAGAACCTGAAGATGAACAAAAAGAAGCTCACTCGAACTGATGATCTCGTAGTCCAAGTGCTTTGATACGGAATCCCAGCTCGGCCTCTTCTCCTCCTTTATGTTCTTTCTTTCCTTCTCTCTCCTTTCTTTTCACGGGAGCTCTCGGTGTCCTGTCTCCTTTCTTTCGTCTCACGATGGTCTTCTTATTCTTCTTTCCTGTGGGCCCCACGTTGACTGAGTCAAAAAGCAACTATTACAAAAAATCCAAAGTATGTGTTTAAATGTTTATGGGTTCTTTTATGGACATCCCATAGTCAATTGAAATTCACGATTTTGCTTATTATAATATGATATCATATCATACCGTCTGAACAAAACAATAAGGATGGGCTTTTTCAGTAAAAGCACGATGATTGAAATGTAGATGTGGGCGGATGGGTCGACTCATGTTCGTCGTCAGTATCCAATAAAAAAGCTTGCTTGGTGCCGGTTCCCCACCCAAACAGCCTTCATCTCCAATCATTCAAGTTCAGACACTCCAATTTTATCTTTCCCTTATCTCCCCCATGAAGTGGTCATTTCCAATGTCATACGCAAATCACACTTCTTAAGGCTTGAGTACCAGCTCCGCAAGTCTCCATTCCCTGGCTCGCGATCTCGTTTTCTTGAGCGCCGCTCGTGTTCTGGAGACTTCCTTTGATCGGTTCCTTATGGAGCCATCAGAGGGATTGAGGCCACGAAATCCTCTGACAAAGACTCTGTCTTGGGTCCACTCGTTGTCTTCTTGGAGACAACAACGAGGAAACAGGGAGACGGGCAAGATGTTGGCTCCAGAAGTTGAAACTTCACCGCTCAATGCCGGGAGGAGCATTGTAGCTTCATCACCAAGCGAGCTGCCCCGAGCAAGGAAGTTGAAGGATGAGTCCCATATTGTGGGTCGCGAAGATTTTGTGAACGAACTTGTGCCGCAGTTGATTGATGAAAGAGACAACTGTGCCAACCTGAGAGTGATTTTGGTGGTCGGCGAGGGAGCCATCGGCAAAACAGCTCTGGTGAGGAGCGTCTGCAACCGAGCAGACGTTAAGAATCATTTCGACTGCTGTGCTTGGGTCAGGGTTGGGCCGGAGCCTAACCTGGGTCATCTCATGGTCGACTTGCTCAAGCAGTTGAGGGTCCCAGAATTGCGAGACGTGGATCGTATGGACAGGGAGAAGGTGTCCGAAGTTCTCCTAGGAGTCCTGATGGAGTGCTGTTATCTGATAGTGCTGGATCACTTGTGCGATCTCCATCTCATGGATGAGCTCATAATGGTGCTTGCAGACTCGAGAAACGGGAGCAGAGTAATCATCACAACTCGCAATCCTAAAATACCCCCTTCCATCGATCCCTGGTATTCCAAGCATCTCGAGTTGAGCCCCCTTGACCTAGAACCGAGCAACAAGTTATTGGAGGAAAGCAGCCAGGCTTTCGATGTGGTCGATCCGCCCGAGGAACTCCTGCGTCTCAAAGAGAGGATTCTTAGCAAATCGGGCGGTTCTCCTGCAAAGATCCTTCTACTCGGAGGACTTTTATCCGCCACCACGTTGAGTAGATGCACCGAGCTTGTGGATCAGCTTCCTGATCATCCCACAGTCCGAGATGTTATGGATTTGAGCATTAATGACCTTCCAGAAGGGTTAAAGCAATGTGCTCTGTACTTGACTCTGTTCCCTGAGGAATCTGAGATTCCCACAAGGAGGCTCTTTAGACTTTGGTCAGCTGAAAATCTGGTATCTTCAGCGTTGGAGAACGGAGGAAACGGACTTGATGCAGAGAAATGTTTTGAGATTCTGGTATCTAGAAACATGGTCCATGTAGCTCGACATAAATGGGACGGGAGTGCCCGATCGTGCCGCTTGCCTGGAACTTGGTACAATGTCTTTTATCAGATGGCTAAGAATGAAAGGTTCCTCAATATCTACGACTGTTCAATTCATGAGAAAGGAAAGTTCCATGCACCGCGTATCGCCATACATAGGGGTATTTCTGCAGGAGGAGAAGCAAAGCCACAAATAAATGTGCAGGAAGCAGGACAAGAGCGATCAGAAACAAATGCACGAGAAGTGCACATGGAGATCACTCCCGCTGAGCCACATCAAAGAATGCCCAGCACTGACAATTCCACACTGTGCGGCATCCGACAACTTTGTTGCTATGTGTCATTCAACAACATGAAGCTAGGAACAAGGGCCGGAGAGATAGCAGCGTTACTTAAACCACTAGTGCCGAAGAGGGACTCGAGTTTGCTGAGGGTACTTGATCTTGAGGGTGTCTACAAGCCTTTGCTTCCGGAGGAGCTTGGCAACATATTGCCGAACCTAAAGTACTTGGGACTGAGATGGACTCTTCTTGAATGGCTTCCGGAGTCAGTGGTGCAATTGTCTCGCTTGGAAACATTGGATCTGAAGTACACTAACATATCCCGTCTGCCAGTATCAATTTTGGAGGTACAGAATCTGCAACACTTGTACATGACCGATGTGGACTTCGATTACTCTAAGCGTCATCATCTGGATTCCAAGAAATCATTAAAATGCAACATCCAAACCATTTGGGGCTTAGTCGGAGATCCTGACGATCGCAGGTTGGAAGTACTGCACGAGTTGACAGGCCTAAGGAAGTTGGCTCTGACGTGGAAGGGCTATTTTGTATCGGAACCAACCTTTCATATTTTGAATATGAAGATGCTTAAATACCTCAAATTGCGATTGGAGGATCCATCCCGCACGCGGTATGGTGATAATGGAATGGAGGACATGAGCAGGCTTGAGTCCCTTTCCAACTTGTACCTGCTTGGATATTTGGGCATGGAAAGCTTGCTGGAGTCCCACATTCCTCCGAACCTAAAAGTAGTAACCTTGTTCATGTCGGGACTAAAAGTCGATCCAATGGGAGTCCTGGGGAAGCTAAAATTTTTGACCACTCTCCGATTATTTGCGTCCTCATACAGTGGCGAGACAATGAGCGTCACAGAAAGCACATTTTCGAGCCTCCGTGTATTGAAACTGTGGAAGCTGGAGAAACTGACTGCGTGGACTATACAGGCAAATGCAATGCCGTGCCTTGCAGACTTGGAAATTAAGGACTGCAAGAAGCTGAAGATGATCAACGGACTGCAGCAGATCAAGACCTTAGAAGTAATCACATTGGTTAGAGTGCCGGATGAACTCAAGCGAAGTGTCAGAGATATGCAGCCAAACGTGCCAATCATAGCGAAGGAATTGGTAATAGGTTTGCCGCAGGTAGCTCTCTTTCTTCTTTTTTGCTTTACATGTTTGTTATGCATTTTAGCAGCTATCTACAGGGAAAATCCCTTGACCGGGCAAATAAATAATTTGCTTGATTCAATTTCCAGTACGTGTCGTATTATGTAGAATGTAGAGAGGTGCTTCTTTTATAGCTGTATGCATGGCGTTGGTCACTGAGTTTCACATGCGTGGTAATAACAAATAGTCGTGGTATGTGTGCGTGTTGGATTTTACCCGGTAGAACCTAGTTAAGGTTTTATAGTGTTAGTGGTGATGGATCCTTAGTGTTGTGGTTCATCATAAATATAAGTTTGTGCTCTTGATCATGAACAGAATGAAAATAAAGAGGAGCAATCAGATGAAGAAGACAGCAAGTGAGGTAAAGATGAAGATGACTATAGTGAATGACTTTGAATCTTTTCTCAAGGAAGATGATGAAGATGATATTGATTGTAAGACGATTATGACCGTTAGCGATATTATATTAGAAATTCTTAAAATTTTCTATGGGATATTGTTTCTTGTTAAAGACAATTTATGTTTGCAGGTATGTCTCACTTTAATTGTGTATATCTTGATTCTTAAGTATTCTTCTTCAGTATATATTGAAATATGTAGAAATTTCACAATTTTTTTAACTGCATACTATTTCTTATCTAGAGATACGTCTTTCTAGGAAGCATGATGAATATTTTGAGGGAATAATTCAAGTTAGTCGCTCCACGAAGAGGAGGAAGGAAAGAAAATTCTAATTTCCTCATCTCGTTTGGGTGTGCGTTGGGAGGAATGCAGACCGAAGAGCTAAATGGAGATACATTTAATTAATAATGAAATTCTTTTGTGGGAATGTTACCTTAAAAATTTAATGTGATGTACGCAGGCTATGTAATTACACTCATCGGGGCCTCTGTTGCAAGAATTAATATTATTCTTTTGGGGTCAAATTAATATGACATCACTAATTATTTACATTTATCTCCATGCATGTCGGCATTCTTAACTATGACCCATAAAGGTGCTGTGTCGATTTCGGAGTATACTATTTGGGACAACGCAATATGGATAATAAATGCAATAATGGCACATCAATAGCGCATCACAATGAATTTGATTGTTAGTTCATCGAGAACGCGAGGTGAAAAGAAGAGGTAAGGCGGAAGTACCTCAAATTGTTTGAAAGTTGACATTAGTTTAAATTTCGAAATTGAAATTTCTTTTAATGATGGTAGATTAAAATATGGGCTTTCCTTTTTATTTGGTCAAAAAGTAAGATTTTTATAAATAAATAAAAAGGGAAAGAAAGTGGACTTCAGCCATAAAAGGAAAAAAGCACGCTCGGGAAAGAAGAGAAAAAGAAAGGACGATAAAGAAAGAGAGGAAAATGAGAGGAAAACAGGGAAAGGGAGTTTTGCTTCTATATGCCACGAAAGCCTCGACAAACCAGATTAATTATGTTTTGTAATGTTTGGTAAGTGCTTGCACCCTTCAATCATCTAAGCAGAGTAATTTTCGAGGTTATGGCTCAAATACGTTATATAGTGAAATTTGATTTGCGATGTCTGATTTTGGAGTTTACTAAGCTAAGAAATTATGGGAATTTGATGGTTTAGCATTTTATGCAATTATAGGATTTTACGAAACTTAATTTGAGCTTGGTTTATTAGAAACAAAATTTTGAAATTACGTGCGTATGATGAACAGTAGTAGTCTTTGGTTTTCGGCTTGATTTTGGGTTAGGCAAGTTGTGGTTTTCTAATGCTTTGAAAAATCCTCCTCTTGACTCTAAGCTCCTTGAAATGGGTTCTGTGGAGAGAGTTATAGTGTGACCAAACTTCATGTTGCAAATGGCCTTGAGTAATCGTTTTAGGTGAGCGATTTGTTGGTGTGAATGAGTCATTTTGTTAGTGTTTGAGTTTGGTATAGTCATTTCATAATTAAGGTAGTATTTTACTTTATTTTAATATTATTTCTTGCTTATTTGATAGGATCGCGAGTTCGAGGGTTTAAGTAATCTTTGTTGTTTGGTTGTAAGCATTCCCAAGTGAGTAGTGTTATTTCTTCTATGAATTTGTGAACTTATGTATTGAAATATTTAGAGATTTGAGATATCATGAGTAATTAAAGAGCATGGTTGTTGCATAAAAATTTTGATTAGACATTTACTACTCACTGGTCATTGAAAATGATTTGAGAAACTTGTTATGATAGATATCGTGAAAGTTTATATATATGTATTAAGCTGCAAATTGTTTTATGGAATGAGTTCTAAAATGATTTGAGAAATGTTTTATGAAAGACATTTTATCGTGAATGTGGTTTATGAAAGAAATTCTGAAATAGTTTGAAAAATGTCTTATAAAATGTATTTTGTTTGATGAACGAAATGGAGAAAGATCATGCGTTTTGTTTGTGAAATCAATAGGTGATATGATTATGGATTTGATTCCTAGTTTGGCAATGTGGGTTTGGTGCTTCATATCACTCTGAACCCACTGAGGGATTTGTGGTATGCATATTTGATTTAAGATATCTTTTTGAGCTGAGCCACCGGTTCGATAGATGGAGACATTGCCAAGGGAGAATCTTGGTCGCTTTGTTATAAAATGTTGTGCCATGACCATGGTAGTATATTAAGTAATAGATTGGTCAATAAATGGACCATTGATGTGGTTTTTAATAGAGATTAATCAATGGACTCAACCATTGTCACGCCTCGATCCTCGGGCACGCGCTTATCCCTCAACTAGTTGATTAAATAGCGACGTCCTAGGACGCATCGCCAATCCATTTGATTTTATTACACATGCGGAAGCATATAAATAATCCCCACACGATAAAAAAAAAAAAAAAAAAAAAAAAAAAGGGGATAGGAAAGTAGGATCAAATTGTAAACTTTAAAAACAACTACACTTATATACAATGTAAACCATAATGCATATATATACAAGGCAAACTACTAAGTCAGGTCCTAAACAACAAGTTCTCAAAACAAGTCTACAGACAAGGGAGTGGAGTTTCAATCCTCATTCGAATCCTCCTCTAGGTCCTCCTTGGGATTCTTCTCTGGGTTCTCCTCCTCCTCAATGATCTCTCCTTCTTCCATGCTCTAGCTGGAGTCTGTTGCTGATTGTTCCGAAGAGTCAGGATCATCACCCGGCTTGGGATTCTTTGCATCAATCACTGAACCACCCTTGGGATCCGCTGTCCCCTTCCCGAACGCTACCTCTAAAACATACAGAGGTACATCAGATTCCACCCATAGGACCCACCCTTCCATCGTTGTAATGGTGATACCATGATCGAAATATATGGGGCACCTTTTGGGGTTCACCCACATTGTTCTAGACAGTGGATTTCCTCAGGTATACCAAAATGCACGGGAGGAGGTGGAGGTGGAGGTGCTGCCATCTAAAGACCTAAAATATTGTCCCACAATGGGGTGAGACTACGTCTCAGCAAATTCTACCCCCTAAGACCTAATTAGGAAGCTAATACGCCATAAAGGCTTCCTAAGCACAACACAGGTCAAAGAGGGTCAAAGGACTTACATTGGCTTCAGTTTCACCCTGCAAATCAATATATACCAAATATACACAAATCACATCAATTCACCCAATCAAACTGAACTACTGAGTTACATTTCATCATGACCACTTTTCGGTAAGCTCAATCAATACTATCTATAATTTCCTATCAATCAAGACCGCTCACCCAAAGCTGAAAGTATAGATAATATAGTTTGCCCAAAGCTGATAGATTATGGCCCCCAGGATGATTCAGTATATTATATATACTCGCCCAAAACTGATAATATATTGCTCACTCAAAGCTAATATTATGGTATACTATTTATATACTCGTACAAAGCTGATAATTTAGGGCCCATAGGCCAATATGGTATACTACTTTCACCATACAACCAATTCATCATTTTTATCATATTCGATAAAAATAGCCGTGAATGAGTACACAGTCGGCCTTAACCAAAATATAGTATTTTCACCATTGAAAATCCCACCATTTATATGGTCCATCAAAATATTTTTGGCATTGTAAACCAACGCTCGGTTATTTTCCAATCAATTACCAAAATTAATTAATTTAGAAATAAAATCCTAAAATCACAAGTAAATCAATTCTGCACAATTTAGAGCTCAAATAAATAAACAGATTACACCATAATAACCAGCATAAAATTATGGTCACCGGCTATCCCGATCTAATTTTCGAAAATAATTAATTAATTAAATGATTATGGAAAATATTAAATAAATGTCAATAAATCCAACTTAGGTCCGTAATGCCTAATTGGATGCCGAAACGGACCCGGAAAAATTTCAAGTTTCTTTAAATAAATACTATAACCTATTTACTTGCTAATTGCAATAACTAACCACCTAACATGCATCGGCAGATAATTAAATTAACTAATCTAATCTAATCTATCCACCTAAACATGCTTAATTTAATATAATCAACCCCTAAGCATCATTAACCTATTAAGAGAGATTTAGTGAGTTAAACTCACTTGTTTGGTGAGCGGGTCGGAGCAAATCAACAGGAACGTCGCGAGGAACGGAAAACTCCAAATCGAGCCTAGCTTTCAAGGCCCGAAACACCTCCAAAATGGGCAGAATAATGTCTTAAATACCCACTATTTTAGCTTCTGTTTTGAGCTGCAAAACAGAGGAAACAAAGCCGGTTGGGGCGCAAGAGTGGCGATGGACCGGCGAAGATAGCAAGGGTCAGTTTCAGGTCCAAGCGAGGCAAACCGGTGGCGGAACGACGAAGCACAAGCTCCGACTGAGCTCCACAAGCCACGGGCTAGTGGCTAGGATAGCATGAGGGTGAGAGGGAGGCAGAGGCATGAACAGCGAAGGCGGAGCAGCGTCGGGTTGGCGCAGGGGCAGGGAACGGCCACGGTGGCGTGCGGTGGTGCCGTGCGGCTCCGAGGGCTTCGGATGACTGTCCGGTGGTCTTCTTCAGCTGCTGAGGTCTTCGAACAGCACACCAAGGAGGGGAAAGGGAGCAGTTGACAATGACATGAGGAAGGGGGAAGAGATGAGGCAACAATGGGAGCCACAAGCCTTATTTTCTACTCATTTGTCTCCTTGACTCAATCTCAGCCAAAGCTGGCTTCCTTGACCTTCATTCAGCCACCCATGCTCCCATCTAGAAGCTTGAAATGGTCCATAAGTTCTAGGGGTGGGGGACATACGAATTTGCCAAGGTTTTGTTCTAATTGGACCCTTGTTCTTGCTTGATTCAATATAATTTGGCCTCAATAAATTCAATTGACATCTCACCAATCCAATTAGTATTTTTTCTCACCAATTGATTCCACTTGCTTCCCAATTTTGCGATAAAAAATGATCCCTAACTTTTTCTGAACAAAAACGGCCCTACCTCGACTTTTTCCCAAAAGTCTTGGTTTGCAAAAAAATCTTCTAAGACTGAGTCGACACTCCTAGAATTAATTGTGACTCAAATTCACGGTTAATTTCCATTCAACATGATTTTAGCATGACCTAGGCTACCAAGTAGTTTTCAGAAATTTTTAATGCAAATGACTCGTGGTCGATTTTTTTCGAGCCACAATGAATCCGCTCGATACATTAGCGATTCTCGTTATCGTGAAAATCTCGATGATTCAAATACGAACATAAGGTACTAAAATGATAGAAAAATTAGTCTAGTGCCGATCGACGAGAATTTTCCAATATAGTGGTGTCACCCATGATTAGCCACACATCTCAATCGAACCAACCTATCTCTGATCTCAAATCAATTTTTAACTGTGTCATAATGGCCTCTAAAGATGAGCACGGTCGATAAGCCGATTTCTAGTTGAATTCTCAAGTTTATTGCCTTAAAATTCCTTAATGACTTCCCTAGATAGTCTAGTAACCTCATGAGCGATCAGTTCTGAGAATAACCCTATAAGCGCGTTGATGAAATGCTCGATTTATTCAATAGAAAACAAGATCGAAAATTTGGGATGTCACAACCATTGATGTTTGAATTGTGATGTTGATTAAATGAGCATTTTTTTACTTGTACAACGTTTTATTGAAATGAAACAACTCGTATTTGATTGAATATGTATATTATATCTTGAGATTGAAGTAAGAGTTTTTGGTCTTGCTTTGTATATATGTATAGTGATTGGTTGATCTGTTTATGAGATATCTACTACTCACTGGGCCGTAGTTGCTCATATCATTTCCTCCAAATCTTTTCAAGTTCTTTAGCTAGCGACATGCAAGACAAGAGTGCTATGGGTGGGGAGGTTTTAGCCATTGCATTTTGCATATGAGTTTAGTTGAGTTGAGATAGTTAATTATGTTTTATGTTATTTGTAAGTTATGTTTGAGGCTATGTCTTTCATATGGAAGAATAGCCATGTCATTTCTTTATTCTTATAAGATTTGGGGTATGACATTATTAATGCTCAAAATATCATAGGATCACACCTAACTAATTACGAAATATCAAACATTGTGAGCTTTCACATAACCTTAAAGAAGAATATTTTGTAAAATTAATGTCATGTGATACTTTGAAAGACATAAAAATATTTAATGTAGAGTAAATACATGTGAAGGAGGGTGGTGGGGGTTCAATTTTTTTCCTAAATGTGGGAACTAATTTGGATTTTGTGATAAGTAGTGATTTTTTTTTTTTTTTTTTTTTTTTTTTTTTTGGGGTTGAAAGAGATATGTAGTGATTTAACGATGATAAAGGCTAGGTGACAAAAAACATGGAATATTACTAAAAAGGTGCTCAACCAATCTCAATTCAATTCCAAACATTTTTCATTAAAAAAATCCTAGGCTTTTCAATTTGATTCATTTAGTCATAAACTTTTTGATAATTTACTAATATAATCATTATGGTTAATTTTTGGATTTTCACACATAATTTGTGTACAAAAAACTAACATCTAAAAAATTTTGCAAATCTTCTTTGTAAGAAATATTTGAATTATTTGTTGATAGAAAGAGTTTATTAAAATAATACGAAATATCTGAACTTTTTTTCGTAAGGTAGTTTATAAAATGGAAAAGATTCACAATTTAAATCTGAAGTACGTCAATGGTGAGATAAAATTATTCATCTACACATTTAATTATTAATAAAATATTTATGAGATTATTAATAAGGATATTTTTAGAAGTTAAAAAGATGATGATCATGTAAAAATAGAGTCCTCTTTATATATTAGTAAAAATAGAGTCCTCTTTATATAATAGTATAAACGATTATTATATTTGATCACAGACATGATTGACTTTCCGAAGTGCAACATGATTGTAGCAAATTATCCATTCATTTATTAGGGAAATGAGTTACCTTATTGAATCAAAGCCGGGACGATTTTATTGTTTCGTTTGAAAGACATAAACATTCTCTATATCAATAAATCTTTAGAAACATTGGTTCACCGTAAATGCTATTGGGTTTACAAAAGGGTGTCTAGAAAATTGTTAGTTGAGCAAGTTAATAGTAGGTCACCAATTCATATTTTAAATCACCAATATATATTTGCTTATCTACAAATTACCAACCGTTCCAATAAATTACCAACTTTTATCCACAAAATTCACCAATATATCAAGGTTACTAACTTAATTGAGTGAGTTTTCAACTTTTCTGCATAAAGGTAATGATTAGTTTTCAATTATTAATTCTCATTTGAATCGCTTACCAACATATATTATTTGATTGATTTTGAATTACCAACTCTTTTTATAACTTGCTAACTTTTATAGGATTTATTGACTTGTAGTCAAGTTGAGAAAATTATTAAGATAGTCTTAAACCTATTATATTTGTGTTAGTTCAATCTTAAACCATTCAATTTAGCCAATTTAATGTTAAACCTTTTGACACCAGTCAATTTTGGTTGGAATCATTAACATAGATATTAGCTGTCTTATGTAGCATGACCGAAGTTGACATATATAATTTTTAGAATTTTTTTTAAAATTTTTCTGAACATTTTCTTTTTTTCTCTTTTCTTTCCTTCCCTTGTTTTTTTTCCTCTTTTCCTTTTGCCAATGGCTATTCACCAGCTACTGAGGGCAAGCATTGATGAGTAGACCCTCGCAAAGACTACGGTGGCCTTGCCAAATTTGGTGAAGAAGGCCCTTGTCGGCGCTTGCCTTGACACAACTAATCCCTTGCCCAAGCGAGGCATAGTAGGTAGCCTTGCCTAGCTTCATCCTCGCCAGCCAATGCCTATGGCCGTTAGCTAGTGAACGACCACTGGCTAAAAAGAAAAGGGAAAGAAAGAAAGAAGCTTAAAAATTTTAAAAATTTATACGTGTCAATGTTGATCATGCTATGTGTCACATCCCGAATCTTAGCAGAAAATGGGATGACATGGTTGTCCTTCATTCAAAAGATGTAGCCTTAAACCACTAAAACCCAACTCCCGAAAATTCTCACAATAATGCTTTCACTCTAATGGCCATTAACTAAGAGACTTGAAAGGATTGGGAAAGAGAGGGAATGAGCAACTATAGTTCAATGAGTATTATATTTTTTCTAAGCAAATTGAGCAAATATTATGCATGCGTACGAAGAAATACTAGTTCATAACCCAAACTCAAGGTATAAAATATGTATCAAATCACATCTAAGTTATTTCATTCTACAAAGCTTTGTATAAGTCAAAAATACTCATTTCCTCATTAATATCAAAATAATAGTGTGAAGGTCCAATCCATTAATCAATCGTAATAACTCACATTTCAATGGCCTATTTCATCGATCAATCTCATCAAATCACATGTTGATCCATTCCATCGATCAATCTATTACTCAATATCCTATTATGGTCATGACATAATACCTGGTGACAAGGCAACCAATATTTTCCCTTAGTAAGGTATCCACCTACAAAGCCGGTGGTTCCACCCAAAAGGATATCTTAAGCCAGTATGTAAAACCCCTTAAAGGGCTCACGGTGATATTAAGCAACAAACCCACATATTCCAATATCCACAAAGTCAATCCAGAATATTTCTCACAAGTTGATCTTATAAACCAAATCTTATAACATTTTGCAACTCAGGTCATCAAATAAAATACACTCCATTTCCCATATTATTTTGAAATCCATTCCATAAATCCTCGACTTTTCGAAACGCCTTTCATAAAACGTTTCTCAAATTATGTCAAATCTATGTATATAAAAAATGTTCCGCAATACCTTTCCTAAAACACTTCTCAAACCATTCATAATTATCAAAACATATAATTCATAATATATCAAATCTTTATCGCTTTCAATACATAAGTTTAGAATTCATAAAAAAGATTGCACCATTAACCCGGAATGCCTATGACCTAGCAACAAAGAATACTCAAACATTTGAACTCACAGTTCTATCAAATAAGCGAGAAACAATGTTAAAATCGAGTAAAATACTACCTCAATTATGACTTAACTAAATTAAGCTTAAATGCTAACAAAAAGACTCAAACGCGCCCACAAATCGCTCATCCAAATAGATTAATCAAAGCCGTTTGTAATGTAGGACTCAAGCACAGGACTTGGTTGTGCCATAAATCTCTCACATGAACCCTATTCCAAGCAAGCTAACAGTCAAAAGACAGATTCTTCCAAGCATTATAAGCATCACAACTTAGTTGACCCAAAATACAGCCCAAAACCGATAAAATTCGGTATAAAAGTCACTGGATGTGCATTGTTTATCACATGCAGAAAACTTCAAAATTTTATTTTGGATAAACCTTATGCTCAAATCAAATTTCATAAAATCCCACTCTTCCACAACCCCATAAACTATCATTCTCCCATAATTTCTTAACTTAGCAACTCAAAAATAAGAAATTGCAACTCAAATTTCACTTAGTTTCGAATTTAAACTATATTTCCAAGAGCTATTCTATTCCGATTAGACGAATAATTTGAATCATTACTTGGCATTGCAATTTGAAGTAGCTCAAGCTTTGCGAGGCGTTCAACGTGAGCACATAGCATCATTCTTCTTATTATTCTTCTTCGCTTCTTTCTTTTTCTCCTTCTGGCCATGCGCCTCTCTCTCTCTCTCTCCCCCTGTCTCTGTCTCTGTCTCTGTCTGTCTGTCTGTCTGTCTCTTTCTATTTTGTTTCCTTTTCCCCTTTATAAATTGGACATTCACCTACCGACCCAAAAAAAAAAAAAAAAAAAAAAAAAAAACTAAATATCCACCTTTTTCTTTTTCTTTTTCTCTCATGGTGGGTCTCATCCTTTGACCGAGTCAAAAAGAAATAAAAAGAAGCAATTTTTACATTGCGTAGGAGTGGACATCTACCTTAACAATTTCAAGTTTAAATTGATCAAATAATTAAATTAATAAATCGTAAAAATATTTATAATTAAATTGTTATTTATTTAAATTACTTATCAACATTTTTCAATAAAGTTATCAACTAGTCTCTTATTGTAGCCATTTGCCAACTTTATATGATCTATTCTGAATTATCAACTACTATAATAACTTGTCAATTTTTGTTGAAGTTGCCCGCTTTCATAGCAAGTTACCAACTTTGTTTTTGTGACCAACTTTTTTGTAGACGAAATTAATATTTATTTTTACATTACTAACTTTTACTTAAATACTTGCCGACATCATGGAGTGGTTTCGCCGTTATAAAGGTTTATAGCTTGCGCACTTTCAAATGACAACCCATCATTGAGAGCAAATTGATTTACTGTCTACTATACATACCCCACCCCCCCCCCTTCCTCTCTCGTGCTTTTTTTTTCTTTTTCTTTTTTTCAGGTTCTGATTTGTTATGAGACAGAGATTGTGGTGAAGAGACAGTCCATCCGTCCATCGAGGGAAGCGTATTCAACCGCTCACAATGCTAATGATCGGTATGTCTCAATCAACGAGAACTAAAGACGTTTAATGTGGTGATCCTTTCGATTAAACATTTCCTTCTTCGCATTGCACTTTGCTTGTTAACCTGCGAAACCATGCTGTCTTTCATGCTTGAGTCGTCACTTTCTCCATTAGGCAGTAGGTCTCATTTCTGAGTCATTCCGCATCAGCTTATTTGTTGTCGGCAACATGTCTCGCAGTCGTTACTGGCTTGGTCCTTATGAGGGCACGAAAGTTGTCGGAGGCGCTCTCTTCTTTGAACGACGTGTGGAAGGAGTGGGAGCTGCGAGGCGCAGTCTTCTTGAGCCTTGCCTTCCAAATTGTCCTCATTTGTCTTGGCCACCGCCGCAAGTACCTCCCTCATGCTTGGGTTAGGGTGGTCACCTGGTTGGCCTACCAATTGGCTGATTCGGTTGCAATTTACGCACTTGGCATGATCCGGGAAATCAAGGCTGACAAATCATTGAGCAAGATGGACCCACACACGGAGCTAAGCACCTTTTGGGCGCCATTTCTGCTGTTGCACTTGGGAGGCCCTGACACAATCAGCGCCTACGCGATGGAGGACAACGAGTTCTGGCTTAGGAACTTGCTGACGCTAGTGAACCAGGCGGCCTTGACAGTTTATGTCCTGGTAATGGCATGGACTCATCCTACCCTTTCATTCCTTGCCATTCCGATACTGCTCTCAGGTTTCTACAAGTATGGTGAGAGGGTTTGGGTCCTTCGCGCTGCCAGCCATGAGTACTTCAAGGAGTCCCTCACCGAGTCCCAACGCTATAGGAAGGATGACAAGATTGAGGAGGAATGCAAGGTGAAGCGGGCTGAAGGGTACAATGTCGTGCCTCATCAAGTAATCGATGTAGATAATGAAGATGCTATTATGATCGATGTTGCAACTACTGAATTTTCCTCTAAATTACTGAGTTCCAAGAAGGACATGGAGGACCAAGAATATAAGCACGTCGTGGGCACACTGCTATCAGCCAGCCGCTTGGTCAACACTAGTCAACGACTTTTCGCGGACCACTTGTTCAGTAAGGAGGAATGCAACAGTGGCCTGTCTATACTGAGCAGCAAGCACTGTGCAGGGGATTTCAAAGTCATTGAAATCGAACTGAGCCTCATCTACGACATGTTCTACTCAAAGGCAAAGGCGGTCTATACGAAATGGGGCTTTATTTGTAGACTCGCCATCTTATTCTCGATCAGTGTGGCCCTGATGCTCTTCTCTTTTAACGACAAGCGACCATACTCGAAGCCAGATCTATTCTTAACCTTTTTGTTGCTAGGAGTGGCCATTTTCATTGAGTTATATGCTCTGGCTCACATTCTTTTCTCTGACCAGGTCGCCTATTGGCTCATTAGGAACAAGCAATCGACCATATTTTATTTCATCAACCGAATCAAACCGCTGTTGAAGAAGCACAGGTGGTCCAATTCCATGGGCCAATACAACCTGATGTCCATTAATGAAAATGACTTTTCCCGGTGGAAATTCCTAAAGATATTGCACATCGAAGAGATGGCGGTGATGTTTCTCTACCAAGACCATGCAGACGTGACTGAAGATATCAAAAACCTAATTCTGTCAAAGATCAAAGAGATGGAAGCGAGGGACGTGCAGAAACCCCCCTTCCCGATGACGGACAGGGGATTCCATGCGTTGAGCACACACAAGTTGCTAGATCAGTTGAAATGGAGCATCGAGCTGGACTTCGACATGAGCATCCTAGCCTGGCACATGGCGACAGAGCTCTGCTATTATCTCAATGACGAACCCGACAACATTAAGGAGAAGTCCTTGATAGGTTTGCACTTGTCTCGGTACATGCTATATCTCCTATTTGTGTGTCCTTCGATGTTGCCAGCCAGAGTGGGAAGAATCGGGTTCCGAGACATTTATAAACCACTCGGCTGGCATTTCCACTTGCCTAAAGTCGCTCGGGATAGGCCTGCTTGTTGTCAGAACAGGAGACAGCGCATGCCCGACATCTCGGAAGAACCTCATATTGCCGATATTCGTTACACGTTGCGTCAAGAAGTAAATGTACTAGGCACTTGGAGCGTGTCAAAGGAGAACCCAGTTGACTACGTGGTTTACAGTGGGTGTCGGGTGGCTATGGAGCTGGAGCGCGTCCCGCGTGGGTGGAAATGGTCAGTGATCAGCCAGGTGTGGGTGGAAATGCTGATCTATGCTGCTCACAAGTGCAAAGCGAAGGATCATGCTCAGCAGATGCAGCGGGGCGGCGAGCTCATTACCCATGTCTGGTTTCTGATGGCTCATTACGGGCTGACCGAACACTTCCAGATACCGCTTGGTCCAGCGGCAACAGCAGAAATAATAGTGAATTCCTGGTGAATTGTGGGGATTGAGGATATGTGAGATAGACAGATTTGTGCTTTATTGGCTGCTGGTGTTTCAAATACTAAGTTTGAGATGAAAATTGTTATTTTCGGTGTCTTGTAGATTTAGGCGAATAAAATTAAAGAATAGAAAAGCTTGACACTTCAATAAAATAATATTGTACATCAATACTATCTACGAAATTTTATGGGATGCTGCTAATCATTCTAAAATCTTAGGTAAATAGGGACCAAAAAATTTAAAATTTGGACTTTATGCTAAGATATCATGTAAGATTTTGTGGAATTTTTGCCAATTGTTTAAAAAGTATAAGTTATTAAATGAACACGTAATTTTATATTTATATATTTTACCATCTGAGAATAGTGGTGATTGATAATTCCAAATTAGATAGATTCCCGGGAGAGTTGTTATTTTCAAGGTTGTTGATGTCCAGGACTAGAACTAAAGAATTAAAAAGCATATACAAATTCACGACTAATGTTGCTAATCAATATCATCAAATGGATATGTTAAGCCCATAGTCACTTGGACGGACTTAAAATTACCCATTGTTGATAATAGTTCGCGCGTAACGATAAACATTTAATGCACTTGTGAGCATATTGCTCGAGGAGAGAGAACTTCCTCTAGGAAAGCGCATTTGGCGACTATAAGAGAGAAATTGGGTCTCTTAGGAGATATTTGATAAGAGAGAAATGATACAGAAACATTTAGAAGAACGATAAAGTTAAGCGAGTTGTTTGTCTTTAGCTTTGCCCAAGCTGGAGGCAAATCGTCTTCTTTATTTGATGTCTCCAATATAGATTTACTCTAAAAGTGAATTCTTAATTGAGATAATTGGAACGTGACCAATAAACAAAATAATAAATCGACATGAATCAATTGAAGTCCCATATTATCTTTTGTCTCAATTAGTGTTGTCTTCTTTTATGATTAGAGATAAAGCTCACTCTAGTTTGTTACATACTTCCCTCAAGATTCAATAATGTTTCAAGAAGAATTCCAATCCTCCCTTTCACAATATTTTGACCATTTTATCCTTTGTGGGTCTCACGCTAGTGGCACACAAACAATGCTTCTCTTTGGTCAGATATGGTGTCCCTCTTTTTTTATTGGGTTTCTTCCTTTTCTTTCCTTGCAGGTCTCATTTCTTTGTGCAAAACAGAGGCCCTTGTTGAGGCAATTCTCATGGCAATAGTAATGGCAATGGTAAACAACCACGACAACGAAGAGGAAGACAATTCCGCCATATCGAATAAATTGGAGCATTACCCCCTCCAATCAATCAATGCCACCATTGCAATCCACTAGCTTCTTTTCCGGGAAATCTAGCTTCGGCTTGTCGCTACCATTTTTCATCACCTCCTCGACTCCGGCCTTTCTAACCCCACCACAAGCCCCTTCTCCCTAATCCTCGTCGACAGCCGACCCCGCCCCCTTTCCCCACGTTATCTGTCACACCCTAAACCTATAAGAAATGGGGATGGCCATCCTTCCACCCTAAGAATGCAGCTTTAGACCACCAAATCCAACTCTGAAAAGTCCCTATCGATATTGCTGTTACTTTATTGATCACTAACGAGGAACCTATACAAATTTGGAAAGAGAAGGGTGAACAACCATAAACTTAGTGAGTAGTACATATCTTCTAAGCAAATCGAGCAACTACTATGCATGTATACAAAGTAATACCAAAACTTAAAAATTCAAAATCAAAGCACAATATATGTCACACCCCGATCCTCGAGCGTGCGCTCATCCCTTACTAGTCGATTAAATAGCGACGTCCCAGGACGCATTGCCAACCATTTCATTTTAGTAAACATGTGGAAGTAAATATATAATTCCGAGACGATAAAACAATGTGATAAGAAAATAGGACTAAAAATCTAGAACCTGAAAAACCAACACACTTATATACATATATAACAACTGAGTCATATATATATATACACATACAATACACTAAAAGGTCAGGTCCTATTAAAAGCCAGACCAACAACAAAGTCTAAAAACAGGGGTGCGCTTTCAAGGTTCCTCCTCCGGATCCGCCTCTGGTTCCTCCTCCTCCTCAATGATCTCTCCTTCTTCCTCGCTCCAGCTAGAGCCCACGGCGGAGTACACCAGAGAGTTAGAATCGTCGAGCTTGGGATCCTTCACATCCACCACCGAGCCATCCTTAGGGTCAGCCGTACCCTTCTCGAATACAACCTCCAATGTGTACAAGGGTACCTTTAATTTGGGTACATATCCCTCCCTTCGCCCATCAGAATAATGACGATACCACGCTCTGTATTAATGGGGCACCTTTTGGGGTTCACCCACATCAACCCAAACTGTGGACTTTATCAGCACATACTTGAGTCCCTCGGGGTGGTGGTGTATCAGAATGTGGTAACATATCTCAGTAAACTTCTTGGGTTGCTTAAAATATTCAAGAGGGTTTGGAGGGATTGTCATCTAGGGACTTGAAATGTTATCCCACAACGGGGTGAGACGATGTCTTAACAAGTTCTACCTCCTAAGACTCAATTAGGAAGAAAATACACCTTAAGGGTTGCCTAAGCACAAACACGAGTCAAAAGACTTACCTTAGCCTCAGTTCCTCCCTATCAGACAATAAAATTCAACAATTATTCAACCAAATCGAACCATCGATCAATCGACTAAGTCAATTACATGTCACCACGACCTTCACCTGGTCGGTACATTCAATATTATCTATAATGTCCTATCAAATCAGGACCGCTCACCCAAAATTGAAAATATAAATAGTATAGCTCACCCAAAGCTAATAGTATAGTATACTATATATATATATATATGCTCATGCAAAACTAATAATTTAGGGCCCCATGGCCATTATAGTATACTATATATGCTCGCCCAAAATTGATATTATGGTATACTATATATATATCCTCACCCAAAGCTCATAATTTAGGGCCCTCTGGCCATTATAGTATACCACTCTCACCATACAATCAATTCATCAATTTCATATTACCTAATAAAAATAGCCGTATGTGGGTACACGGTCGGTCTTAGCCAAAATATAATAATTCCACTTTTAATCCTCCCACTTCCTTCAACAGTCTAAAAATAGGTTTTTGGCATTGTAAACCGACGCCCGGTAATTTTCCAATTAATTACCAAAATTAAATAATTTAGGAATAAAATTCTAAAATCACAATTATGCAAAATTAGCACAAATTATAGCTCAATTAACTAAACAAATTACACCACAATAATTAGTATAAAATTTCAGTCACCGGCTATCCTAGTCTAATTTTCAGAAAATAAATAAATAATTAAATAATTACAGAAAATATTCAATAAATGCCAATAAATCCAACTTAGGCCCATAATGCCTAATTGAATGCCAAAACGGACTCAAAAATTTTTCGAATCACTCTAGATAAATACTAGAGCTTGTCTAGGCCCTAATTGCACTAACTATCCACCTAACATGCATCAACAATAAATTAAATTTCACTAATCGAATCTAACTATCTACCTAACCATACTTAACTTAATCTAACCAACCCCTAAGCATGATTAACCTACTAAGCGAGGATTAGTAAGTTAAACTCACTTGTTTTGCAATCCGATCAGCTCAAATCGTCGGGGACGCAACGGGAAACAACTCTCTCCAAAGCGGGCTTAACTTTCGGCACTGGGAAAGTCCTCAAAATGGGCCTAACAGCAGCCACGAGACCCACATTTTTCTGTTATGATCTTGGCTAGGAAAGACAAGCCGAAGGCTTGGGTGAAGCGATAACGGACCGAAAAGGGCTAAAGAGACCAAATCAGGTTCAAGCAGGGACTCACGGAGGTTGAACGGAGGCGAGACAGCTCCGGCTGAGCTCCACAAGTCACAGGACAGCAGCTGGGATGAAGGAGCAGGCGAGACGGGCGTCGGGCTGGGCGGACGCGCGCAGGGCAGCAGCGGTGCTTGCACAAGGCGGAGGCGGTGAACGGCGGCGACAAGCGGTCCTCCGGCAGTGTGCGGCTTCGAACGGCAGCTTCTCTAGCTCCTAGAGGTCTCGAACAGCAAGGGAAGGAGGGGAAATGAAGGTTGGCCGGCCAACTAAGGGAGAAAGAGAAGAGATGAGGAGACAAGGGGGCCACCAAATCTCTATCCCTATCTTTATGTCCCCATGACTAATCTCCACCACTAGTTGCAACCCTTGGCCCAAAATCAGCCACCCATGTTTCAGTTACAACTCTTGAAATGGTCCAAATGCCCTAGGCAAGGGGGAGCTACGAATTTGCTTAATCTCCTCCTGAATTGGACACTTGTTCTTAATTGATTCAACAGTATTCGGCCTTAATAAAATCAATCGACATCTTATCGATCCAATTGGTATTTTTCATCACTAATTGATTCCACTCGCTTCCCAATTTTATGATCAAAAACAGTCCTTGACTTTTTTCTGGACAAAAACGACCATATGACGATTTTTTCCCAAAAAGTCTCGATTTGCAAAAAAATCTTCTGAGACTGAGTCGACGCTACTAGAATTAATTGTGACATGGCAAAACCTTCAATTTCTGAAATCGGACTTAAATTCACAGTTAATTTCAATTCAGCGCGATTTTAGTGTGACTGAGGAGCAGGCAAGATGGGCATTGAGCTACGTGGACGCGCACAGGGTAGCAGCGGTGCTCACGCAAGGCAAAGGAGGCGAACGGCAGCAACGAGCAGTCCTCTGACAGCATGCGGCTTCGATGGGCTTAAACAACAAGGGAAGGAGGGGAAATGAGGGTTGGCCGGCCAGCTGAGGGAGAAAGAGGAGAGATGAGGAGACAAGGGGGCCACCAAAGCTCTATCCTATCTTTGTGTCCCCTTGACTAATCTCCACCACTAGTTGCAACCCTTGGCCCAAAATCAACCATCCATGCTTTAATTACAACTCTTGAAATGGTCCAAATGCCCTAGACAAGGGAGAGCTACGAATTTGCTTAATTTCCTCCTAAATTGGACACTAGTTCTTAATTGATTCAACACAATTTGACCTCAATCAATCGACACCTTACTGATCCAATTGGTATTTTTCCTCATCAATTGATTCCACTCACTTTCCAATTTTGCGATAAAAAAACGGTCTCTGACTTTTTCTAGACAAAAACGATGGAATCTGATAAGTGAGATTTCGAGTAAGTGTTTACATAATCTTCTTCTGTCCGAAGAAATGATTCATCGAAATAATGAGTCACCATTGATATCGACCCATCTGAGATCTCCAAATGTTCGGGAGTTCCTCTATTCAATCCTTTTCCTTCTTCTTGTTGCTACATATATCGTTCGTACACATCTTCTCTTTGTTTCCCGAGCCTATAGTGAGTTACAGACAGAGTTCGAAAAGATCCTATGACAACTTTTTCCCAAAAAGTTTCGGTTTGCATAAAAATCTTCTGAGACTGGGTCGACACTTCTAGAATTAATTGTGACATGATAGAACTTTCAATTTCTGAAACCGGACTCAAATTCGCAATTAATTTCAATTCGACGCGATTTTAGCGTAACCTAGGCTACCGAGTAACTTTCAGAAACTTTTAGTGCAAATGACCCATGGTTGATTTTTTTAGCTACAATGAACCCACTCAATTCATTGGCAACTCTCAGTTGTCATAAAAATCTCGAGAATACAAATACGGACACAGGGTACCAAAACGATAGAAAAATCAGTCTAGTACCGGCCGACGAGAATTTTCCAATTTAGTGGTATCACTCATGATTAGCCACACATCTCAGTCGAATTGACCTATATTTGATCCCTAATCGATTTTTAACTATGTTGTAATGGCCTCTAAAGATGAACAAGGTCGAATAGCCGATTCTTGATCAAATTCTCAAGTCCATTGCATTAAAATTCCTTAAGGCTTCCCTAGATAGTCTAGTTATCTCGATAGTGATCAATTCTGAGAACAGCCCTATAGGCGCGTTGATGAAATGCCCAATTTATTCAATTAAAAGCAAAATCGAATATCTGAGATGTCACCATATATATGTTGAATCATATGTGAGTTGTTTCTTATCAACAAGGCTTTATATGAATTAGAAAACCCATATAAACCATTGTTACAAATCAAAGATCAATAGTCAACTCTATTGAGTAATCTTTATCAAAAACCATGTCAATAGTCCATTCCCTTGACTAATCTATTGCTCAATATGCTATCATGATCACGACACAACGTTTGATGACAAGGCAACCAAGATTCCTCTCTTGGCAAGATCTCTACCTACTAAACTGATGGCTTAGCCTAGAAGGATATGATAAATCTTATATGCATACTCACATGCCCCTCAATGGGCTCGTAGCAATATTGAGCATAAACAACCATTTTCTAATACCAGAAATCTAATCTGGAAATCAATCTCATAAATCAAGCAAATAACTTTTTGCAACATAGCCTTCCGCCATTTCTCAACCGTTTCTCAAATGATCTATAAACCATTTCATAAACCAATAGCAAAGCCATCAAAAACGCGCACGCATTATTCCACAATGCCTTGTAGTAATTTCAACACGCACGCGCATTATTCCACAATGTCTTGTATAGCGCAGTTTCAAAACACACACACACACAAACAAACACGCACACACGCATGCACGCATATTCCACAATGTCTTGTCTAACGCAGTTTCAAAACACACGCGCACACGCACGCGCGCACGCGCGCGCACACACACAGAGTTTCAACACGCGCGGGCATTATTCCACAATGCCTTGTATTACGCAGTTTCAAAACACACACACTTATTACTTCACAATACCTTGTATAACACAGTTTCAAAACATTCATAAACAACCAAAGAGTAGTAAATACTCAATCTTGCTTTTATGCAACAATAGTACAATTTTGTAATTCATACTATATATAATCCGTAGTATTTTTGGAACATAAGTTTACAAATCAAAGAAGATATGCTACTACTCATCTGGATATGCCTCAAACTGAACAATAAGGCTCATTCTAATCAACAAACTCGCATTCATATCATATGAGTGAGAAATAGCATCAAGACCAAGTAAAATGCTATCTCAACTATGGTTAGACTAAACGAAACTTAAACACTAATAAAATAACTCCTACGTGTCAACAAATTATTTACCCGAAGTGATTATTCAAATCTAAACACAACATGAAGCTTGCTCGCGAACCCTAGAATCTCGCTTCAACAAAACCATTGCTTCAAATCAATGACCGTCAAACCCCAAGATTCTATAATGCCACAGTCCCCCATTCTCAAAAAATTTCATAGCTCAACAACTCAAAAATCGAACTTCGTGGCTCGATTTTCACAAAACTTCGAATATATGACCTAATTCCAAAAATTACCCCGATTGGATGAACGAGGGGCATGAGTACTTATGGGGTGTTGCGAATTGAAGTAACTTCAACTTGGCCAGGCATTTGTGGCATGAGCACACAAAATGTCTCTTTCACTTCTCCTCTTTCTTCTTCTTTTTCTTTCCTTTCTTTTTCTGTATTTTTGGTTGAGGAAGTATGAATGACAAGCTTAGCCAAATTTTTATCACGTGGGCTATTACAACTAGCTAACCAAGACCATGACTACCCATTCAAGCCTCTCCGCTGCCGGTTTGACAAATATGTAATTAATTGAAATATGCTCATAAAAGTATATGCTATGCAATTTGATTATAATATTTTTGTTTAGGATTTAAAAATTAATCTCTAATTTTCTATGTGACAAATGAATGATCAAGTTGCCAAAATTTAGATTCCAATGAGAGACCCTTGTTCAACCCAAAAGGTTGAGCTTATAAGTCTTAGCCCCCTCAAATTAACAAGAACTTTCTAACCAACCTCCAACCATACAATGTCATTTGGCACTAGTTCCTTTGCGAGCAAGTTTGGTATCTTCTTTCCTCTTGAATAACAGTTGCCTACTCAGATTGGATCTCTTTTGATGTCTCTAGTGCTTTCTCTACATTGTTCTCTTGTCAAATTCCAACAATGGCATTCACAATCAATATCAAGAAAATCGCAAGGGGCTCCACAAAGGCAGTTATTTGCATCTCATTAATAACTAGTTAAATCATAACTGAGGTGTCATTATATTGATCTAAAATCAGTTTTAAAAAAATTGACACACCCTCGTGCTTCTCCAACTCATTGTACATGTAAATCTATCGCCTCTCTTCTATTTCTTCTGATGACAAACCTTCATCATGGTTAACCTGGTATTTCTCTTCCTACTCTTGCGGGTCTTTAGACCATGCTGGAAAAACTTCTCGATCAGATGATGAAATACTTGAACTTTCTGCCTTTCCATGTTGATCAGTTTTTTTTTTTTTTTTGTTAAATCGAATTCTTATGGAACTTGGGCACATTGATTATATCCAATGTGATATTTTACCTGGAACTAATATTATCCATGACAACGATCGTTACCTAATTTCCATGAGTAGACTATGCCAAACCTTTCAAGTGAGCGAATCCATTGGATTTTAGCTTAGGGTTCCAAAATCGGTCAGTGACCCCCCAAAGAAATGTGAGAAACTCACAAAAATCACTGAATCAACTACAATAAATTCACTCACTGCAGAATAGGCCAGAATTGAGAGAGAACAGTCGCGAATGGGGTTTGGAGGACACTATCATCAAAGACAAACTGTTTAGAAACTTCAAGACTCTTGCATGCTTTTGAGGACGTGAGCATTCTCCATCAAGCTCATTCATATCCTTGTCCATGGAATCATAATCCCCTTCTTCCTCAGCTTCTTCGGCAGGTTCAAAAAGGACTTATAATACTCTCCCCTCTTGGAATTATCACGAAACCATTGCCAACTACAAGCCTACCATGCGTACATTGTTGAGTGATTAAAGCATAAAGTTAGACAGGTATGTCAGTAGATTGGCCATCATGTTTCCAAGCCTTTAGAGTGATAAAGCAAGAATTTAAACCACAAAGATCACGGGCAGCCAGTGAATTGCACAGTCACTTAGGTCAACTTTTGAAATTCCCGAATGTCAGACTTCTTGCACATTCAAAATGATGATTTAACCCCACAGAGCCCCCAAGTGCGTGGTGCCAATAAGCAAGGATAGTGTCATCAGACACCTTCGTCTTTCACCATCATAGTGAATCCACAAACTTAAAGCTCAAAAGAAGTCGGTGGAAAAAAAATTAGAGTTAAAAATGCTAATTCCCCTTCAAAGAGAGGCCAATTATAGTGCTGAGAATAAGGTATAATGACAAAAAAAAAAAAGGAGAGAGTAAAATATAGAGACTTTAGCTGAATATGTTTTAAATTTGGGTTAATATCACGGAAAATTCCAAACTAGTACACTTGTGATATAATTACCCCCAAACTAATTTTTTGATCATAAAAAGATAAACCGGTACACTTTTGATAAATTTACCTTAAATTATACACTTGTGATAAATTTACCATATGTTTCCATTAAATTTTAATATTAAATTACTGAGTTAGATGATACTTAATAAGATTTTTCGTGGTATTAACCCTTTATATTTTGGCCACAGGAGAAGTTTGGAGGCTTTTTCTCAAAATCCAAAAGGCAAAATCAATACAAAATAGAGAATTGAGAAAGTAATTCGAGAGAGGGCCAAAGGATTGAAGAAGAGAGAAAGAGGAACTTTTTTTTAGAAAAAAATTCAAATAAAGGCATGACGTTGAGTCATTTTTATTTTTTAAAGGTTCACAATGGACCTTGATTTAAAAAAGAGTTTGAAGTGGTTAAGTTAGTCTCAATTGCCAGCCAACAAGCAAGTGATTTTTCCAATAACCGTTTTTGTCAAAAGAATTCTATAAATAAATTGCAATCCCAAAGAATAAGGAAACCGAAGTTCCTTCTTTTTTTTCCTTATTCCCATCTTCTTGTTTATGGGAGTGAATATCGAACACAATCTTTCTACTAGCTTTGCAAAAAATTAAGAGATTATCCTTTGAATGAGTGATATAATGGTAAAAAAGGGAGTGAGCAGTATAATGGTATAAAAAGGGACTATAGAGGATCACCTTTTCTGACGTAGTTTTTTCCTCTTGTTTTATCAATATATCCGCCCTTAAAGAAAATTACTGCTTAATATAATGAGAACATGGGAAATAAATAAATTATAATGAATCGACACAAGTCGATTGATGTCTCATTTTATCTTACACCTTTGTAGTTTTGTCTATTTAAATGGATTCTAACCTCTGCATAGGTCTGCAAAGGGAAGACCCTCAATCAACGCCGTCACTGCTTTTGTGCCGAGCCAATCCATGAGTTCAAATTAGAAACTATAAGATGATAATGTCACACCTCGGATTCTATAGGGATGGGGTGATGCAACGGTCCTTTTACTTGACAGACATGGTCGTAAACCATACCCAAAGTCCACTTCAAAAAATCTCCGTCGATAACACGCTTGCTCTACCGGCTGCTAACCAAAGAACCTAAAAAGGTAAAGAATGAGAGGGATGAGCAACCATAGCTCCATAAGTAGTGCGTTTTTTTTTTTTAAGTAAATTGAGCACCCATTATGCACTTTATAAAACAATGTTAAAACTTATTTGTCTTAATTCAAGTATATAATACACATACTTGATAAAAATAAGTTATATCACTTTAACATAACCATATACATAACATAAAACACTCGTCAAATCAATAATATCATAACAAATATCAATGGTCTAGTCCATTGATCAATCTCTTCAAAACAACCGTCAATGGTCCATTTCTTTGAATAATCTCAAAACAAATGTTAATGGTCCATCCATTGCCCAAACTCCTGTTTAAATATCTAACCATGGTCATGCATAATGCCTCGTGGTAAGGCGAATAAGCTCTCCCCTTGGCAAGGTCTTCACCTATATTATCGGTGGTTGGCCCACATTGATATCTTAACCAGTATGTGTATACACACAAGCCACTCACTAGGCTTATAGTAATGTTGAGCACCAACATAAACTCAAAATAACATCCTCCACCATCCATAAAGCCAAATCTAGAAATCATTTTATAGATTACAATATATTTTCCATACTATTTCAAACTCCATTTGGTAATCTAGTTCGTAAAACAATATATAATCTTTCGCTAACACATTTCTTAAAATAATTTTTAAGCCATTCACAAATATTAAATTGTAGTAAACGCCCAATCAAGATTTTGTGTTTATAACTCGTAATATATCAAATCTTTATCGCTTTTAAGACATGAGTTCAAAAACTCATAGAAGCAATAGCACCACTTATTTGGAAATGCCCAAACTAAACGAAGGGTCAAACCAAATGAAGGGTAGCTAAACAAGCCGATGATCTCGTAATTTTAACAATTAGACGAGAATCGATGTTCAAACCAAGTAAAACTCTACCTTAACTATGAAACAGCTAAATTGTGCCTAAACACTAATAAAAGAACTCCTACCCACTAACAAATGACTTGCCCAAAGTAATTATTCAAACCTAGATGAAACGCGAAATTTGCCTGCAAAACCCTAAAATTTCACTTCAACCAAAACATTGCTTCAAATCAATCTCTATCAAACCCCACTGCTCTTCAATGACATAATCCGCAATTACCATGAATTCCCGAGACTCCATAACTAAAAAATTCGATTTTATGGCTCGAATTTAACAAAAATATCAAATTTAAGCATAAATCTGAAAACTACTCCAATTAAAAGAACAAGGGGCATGAGCACATAGTGGCAATTTTGATACGAAGTTAAATCGGCGTGGCGAGGTCCCTATGGTATGAGCACACAAAATCCCTTCTTTCTTTTTCCTTCTCTCTTCTTTTCTTTCCTTTTTCTTTATTGCGCGAGCTCTCGGTCTCTCTTTTATTCCAAGCCGAGAGTCCCTTTCTTGCTTTGCTGACTGAATCTTTTTTCTTTTTTGCTTTTCCTTTTTTATTTTTACTCATGCCCTTAGACTATTATGACTTTTCAAAAAAAATTCCCATATTTCACAGTAATCAGGAAAAGTTAATGCTTCAGATTATTTTCAACCAGGGTCCCGTAACAGGAATACCTCACTTCAAGAACAGAAGGATATGATTTTTCTAATTGTGTTCATGTGACATTTAAAGAATATAAAAAAACTCTTTCGTAATGAAGGATAATATGATCTAGCTACAAGAACTCGTGCTCCACGGCATCAAACTGGTTATGCTTTGCGCCATCCTTGGGATGAATAAGGACCCCCCTGAGGATGAGGCCTGACTTTTCAGTATCGACCGTCCCATGAAGGGCGAAATAAATCCTCCCCACGGTCTTTGGGCCCATTATGAACTCGCCGGCACGGAGATTTATCCATTCCTCCCTCGGCTTCGGCGTCAGTCTCTCCGTGCCAGTCTGTTTGGTCCCATCCGGCAGGTCTAGCTCGAGCTTCACTGGAGAAGGCCATCTAAAGTCAGTTTCGATGAGTTTGACCACGAATGCCACCTCATACGAAGTATTGGGAGAGAGTGCTCTTGTCTTGAATCTTCCCTGAATTAAGAGCCAGGGTGACTTCTTCGATTCGGGGACATGTATGTCGACGGCACTGGGGAAACTAAATCTGGAGAATTTCAGTATTTGCAAAATTGCAATCTGACACACAGTCAAACCAGATTTAACATACGGATGCCATATTGAGTAGTGTTCTAATTTCTTTGTAATTGATCAAATTTGTGGAAGAGGTACCAGTTTTCTTTCTCGGTGATCCAACTCCAGCAACTTTCTTCATCGCCCCAAGCAATGTCACATGCCTTAGGAAGCACTAGGAAGCAGTTCTTCTGGAGCTTCTTATCGACCCAAAACTTCTGTCAAATTAACTGGGAGGTAAAAATTTCTTCCTAGATAATCACTATCACTGATTGAAAGACTTTTGTTATTATTGCACAAATGTGTGAGATGTGCCTTTCCCAGTTAAGAAATGAAAGGGTATCCTTGAACAAAATCTATGCCTATGATGTCATCATGCAAATTCTCACAATTAGTGCCTATAGATAGATAGATGCGGTTGAAAGGGAAATGGGACTTTGCCTGTGTATTGTTTTCTAGAAGCACTCCTTCGTATACGACATTACGCCAATCCATGATGTCGACGGACGAAATGTCAGTTGGTGTGGTTGCTTGTCTCATGATGGCTAAACTGTTGAGAGAAGGCCCTCCCTCCTTTCCTATGCTTCGGCGAATATTTTCCTCATCAGTTGAGGTTGATGCACCTTTTGTTGCTGCTCCAGCTTCCATCTTCTTTCAAGGAATGAGAGTACTTGTTGCAGTACATAGTAATAAGTCTATTGCAATTGCACACACAAAAAGGACAAGAAAAGACCAGGAAAATCTAATTTACCAATTGCGTGATGTGCTTTGTTTCGAGTAGGAATGTCGAATTCTTTGAGTTCTACAAGTTAGTTAAAGGAACCATCAAACACTTTGCTTGAGAAAACACAGGGATCAATGGAAAGACACCGTGGGGCCAACATAATCAACGGATCAATTAGACTCCATTTTTAGAAATTTCAGACTTCTTTAAGGGAAAAGACACAATTGGGCCTGATGTTCTTGTCCGTTCAACTTTCTAGCTAAACAATTAGGATGTGAACATGAATGCCATGGGGGCTATGAGTGAAAAAGAAAAGTTCGGGCATGGAGCCATGAGATCCTGAGTGGAGACTTAAAAAGAAAGAAAAATCACGCCGAGCATCAAGGAGATGGTACATGGTAGATTTGCTGGCGTTTTAGAGCAAGAAAACAAAGAGTGCAAATAACCCACATAACGTGTATGCATGTAATCTTCCTCCATATATTTTTTTAAGTTTTGGCTTGGATTTTCTAACATGATGTCTCATTAATCAAATTATACGTACTGGAGCTCGTTGGGAGGCTTCGACTTCACGATGAGTCATGATGAGTTGATGCTAAGGGAGCTTTTTGATTCAGAAGCTGATGAACAGTTGGCTTAAATTAACGAGGAGATGAACGGTAAAGGAGAACGAAAGAAAATAAGAGAAATATAAAGGCGGCAAGGAATAAGAAGAATTCATCGAATAACTTAAAATAGCAAACATCATTTTGTTAGACCATTGACTATGCCATGTGAAATGATTGGCGATAATTAAACCACCACGTTAGCGTTTTTGGGGGGGAAATTGACAACAAAGACTATATTGAAATTTCGCACAGAGGTTTGGAACTACATCGGCAAACTTGAAATATTTTAAATTGAATTGGCAACTGTACATATTTTCACTTCTATACGTAACTTGCCTTAGCGGTATAAGTAAATCTATCCTTAATTTCATCTCCATTTCACTAGATCTTCGTGAACAGAATATTCTAATGATAATATTTATTCTCTTTACCAATAATCTAAAGGAAAAACGTAAATTTTTGTGTTGGCTTGATCTCTTTGAACCTGCATAGGTGGCGATCTTCTGTATTCATCCATGGTTTTTTGAATGCTCAAATTCTTCTGTATTTCTCTATTGGATCAAGTTCCATATATGTCTTTCTACCAAATACGGCAGCTAAATGTATCCACTATTAAAAACTCCTTTTGGTCAGATATGCTGAACATTTGCCAAACCAAGTACAATCACACACATTTCGGTGACAATTGTCTCCTGATCACAACATGAACAAATCGAATACCGCCTTTTTCAATCCCATATCTCACCACGACTGCTCAGTCGCACTTATACAAAGTTGCGTGGTCTGACTGCAAATTGAGAGGACAGTCTCATCTTCACCGACCCAATTCATCTAAATCATCGTTCCTATAACTAATTAAACTATGAAAAAACAAAAAGATTTTCACATTTCATGGATAATTGCGGGACTCCCATTTTCCTCAAGTTGCTGTGATGGGATGGATCAAACGGAATCTATAATACTAGTATTTTAGTGCATTGAGAGGGAGCCTCTAAGGAGTTGACATGTAGCCTCTCCTTAGTTGATACTGGACACTTACCCAAATTGTTTTCTTTGTCTTTTATTCTTAGACCATGTCCTTTTTTTGTATTACTTTCTTATTTTAACAATTGCAAACTTAATAATGGTAAGACCATTTGGTAAAATAAAGTCATAAATTGGAATATGAGAGTCCATAATTAATTTGTTCTTTGTCGCTATAGGAAGTTGCTTCCTAAAGAAAAGAAGGCTAAACCGACTTCACTAAGAACATGACTAAATTCTTTATTCATTTTTAGATGCATAAGTCAATAAAAAATAACTTATCTAAAAAAAAAAATCATCTTCAGGTGAAATTTGAAAGGGTTAAATATCCTGAAAAATCCAAAACCGGTACACTTGTGATAAATTTATCTTAAATTAATTTTTGACCGTCAAAAATCTCGAACTAATACACATGTGACAACTTTATCATTTGTTAGTTTCCATTAAATTTTACTACCAAATTGCTGAGTTGTATGATATGTAATAGTTGACAGATTTATCAATTTGGGATTTTATCCTCCATTTGTCATATGTGTGCCGGTTTGTGATTTTTTATAGTAGTAATCTAATTCAAGAAAAATTAATAGAGATTAAATTTGTCACAAATGAATTAGTTAGAGATTTTAGTGGTTAAAAAATTAGTTTTGGGTTAATTTGCCAAGCGATGTACTAGTTTGGAGTTTTTAATAGTTAGAAAATTAGTTTTTGATAAATTTGTCATAGATATATTAGTTTTGAATTTTTCGTGATATTAACATAACTTAAAAAATTAATTACATGGTAAAGAACCATGTTCTCCTAAGTCATTGAGTGATTTACTAGAGAACTTTGATATCACGTTCAAAGTGAAATAACAATTGGTATTTCTCAATGAGTTAGGTAGTTAAAGTTAAAAGAAGTTTTGACTTTTAGCATAGCAATGATTACATATATCATTCCATTTTTTAAAAGTTACACTTTACATCATCCATTGTTAATAGATTATTAAGTTTTTTGCTCAATAAATGATTTATATTTTTTATCATCATCAATCAAATCTCTTCTTGAATTTTTTTTTCTTTGTTTGGAACTACATCAAAAGTGGGAGCTACCCGTTAATAAGAATGTATGTTCACTAATCTCACTTACCAAAGTTTGGCCAGATAATTAAAAAAATGCTTGAGAATACTGTAAGATTATTTATCGATGGTTTTTAGTCCTTCTGTAATGATTTTTTAAGTATTTTGATGCCCATGGAAATCCATTGAGAAGTTGACTAGTGGCCCTCGCATTGTGTGACACAACTTCTACCTTTTCCAAATTAAGTAAAATCCAAAATGCCTTACTTCATCATGAAGTAAAGACCAAAAATTGGGAAGAGTGCCATTCAAGACTAAATAATCCTGTAACACCTGTCCTCCACCTTCTTCCTCTTCTTAATTTATTCTTTTGAATCTATTTTAGAAAAGCTAGTGTCACGAGTCAGTCAATTCCGATCAATCAAACATCAGTGTGGCTTTAAGATTTCACTCCCAAGTTAGCCTCACACCCACACACACGAACATGAACAAAGGGATGAATGAATTTGCTTGTGAACGAACTGAATACAATGAGAGGGGAGGGACCCCTATTTATACAATTTTGGGTCTCATCTCATCCATTGATCGTCCCTCCAACCTAACGGTTGTGTTTGAATACATGTCATTGTTACAAGTCCGTATAGTAGGCCACTCAATGGCTAGGCCTTGGGAAAGCCCATGGGTCATGTGTTAGAAGCAAGGGCAGGCCGCCTGACACGAGCAGGTGGACAGTCAAGGGTTGCACATGGGCAGCCTAAGCACTAATCACGAGTCGTGCACGGGCTTTTGTCCGTATTGCGCATGGGTTGGCCAAATGTTGATCATGGGTAATTCATGGATCAATCATGGGCTACTCATGGGCAGCTCCTTGTGCGTGACACGGCCCCATCATGGACAGTCTTGGATCATGCTTCATCAGTGGGCTGTGTCAATCTCCCCCACCTAATCGGGCGACGCCCTTGTCACGTCTGTGGCATGAAAGGCGTCAATGTGTTTCTTGAATTGCCACAAAGTCTTAGACGGTTCCCAACTCGCTTCACTCTTGAGAAGGCCCTCCCACCAGACGAGGTACTCCTTCTTTAGCACACAATATCTCTTCCATATGACCCGATTCACCATGATGCATTCAACATCCCGATCATAGGAGGTTTTTGCTCCAAACAGTGCCCATTGTGACTCACCTCAATTCGGATCTTTCTCGTCTGCATAGAAATGTTTGAGCATAATCACATAGAACACAGGGTGTACTTTGAGCTTGGCCAGCAAGTCTAGCTTATATGTTACCTTCTCGATCCGCTGCAACACTCAAAAGGCGCCTTCATAGCAATGGATCAGCCCTTTATGCACGTCACGGTACTAAAGGACCAAGTTTAGCTTAGCCAACACCAAGTCTCCGACCTGAAACTCTACGTGCCGTCGCTTCTTGTCGGCCCACTTCTTCATGCGCCTTCGCGGCCCTATATAGGCACACCCGCGCCAAGTTTGCATGCTTGTCCCATTCTTTAGCAAACTTGTACGCGAAGGGACTACTTCCTCGATATCCCAAAGCAATCACGCTTGGTGTAAGCGGTTGTTGCCCGATCACGATCTTGAATGAGCTTTGGTTCGTGGACTCACTTCACAACAAGTTGTAGGAGAATTGAGCCACGTCGATCCGTCATGCCCAGTTCACTTGTGTGTTGCTCACGTAGTGCCGAAGGTAAATTTCTAGGAGCGTATTCACCCCCTCCGTCTGCCCATCAATTTGGGGATGCAAGCTCGTGGAGAAATTGAAATTCATCCCCAGCAACTTAAAGAGCTTGCTCCAAAACCACCTAGTGAATCGAGGATCGCGATCGCTCACAATCGTGCGTGAAACACCCTAGTATTTGACAACGTGCTTGAGGAATAGCCTAGCTGCTTCCTCGGCTGGGCAATCCTTCGTGGCTGGCACGAATGTCGAGTACTTAGAGAAATGATCCACCACAATTATGAGGGTCCAACACCCTTCAGATTTCAGCAGGTTCACAATGAAGTCCATAGAGATGCTCTCCCATGGATGTTCCAAGATAGGCAATGGTTCAAGAAGTCCCACCGGTGACTGTTGCTCTATCTTGTCTTGTTGGCACACAAGACACGTCCGCACGTAGGCTTCAATGTCATCTCGCATGTACAACCAATAATATTAATCCTCAATGAGTGCCATGGTGTGGTGGATTCCCGAATAACCCGTCCATTTGGAATCGTGGCACTCGTGCATCACCTCCTCCCTGAGTTTCCAGTGGAGCGGCACATATAGTCGTTGTCCCTTGGTGTAAAGGAAATCATCCTCACACAAAAATCGCCTCGTCTTGCCCTCTTAGGCGTATCAAAAGAGGGCTTAGGCTGTTTGATCATGCCTCAACCCCTCCTTGATACGATCAATCCATGGACAATCAGGTCAACTCCTCACGTTGGCCAATTCCAACTTTCTGCTTAAAGCATCGGCCAAGGAATTGGATTTCCCAGGCTTGTATTCCAATACACAATCAAACTCGGCTAGAAAGTCTTGCCATCGAGCTTGCTTCAGGCTGAGCTTCTTCTAAGTGTGGAAGTAGCTCATGGCCACATTATTGGTCCTTACGATGAACCGCGGTCCTCGGAGATAGTGCCTCCATGTACGAAGGTAGTGCACCACTGCGGTCATCTCTTTTTCTTAGACTGTGTATCGTCACTCGGTATCATTCAATTTCCGAGACTCAAAGGCAACCGAATGCCTCTCCTACATCAAAACACCACCTATAGCAAAATCATAAGCGTCAGTTTCTACCTCGTATGGTTTGGTGTGGTCGTGCAATATGAGCACCGGCTCTTCAGTTATGGCCCATTTCAACCGATCGAACGCCTCTTAACACCGATCTGTCCACTCCCATGACCTTTCTTTCTTCAGCATGTCCATGAGCGGCATGGTGAGATTCAAGTATCCTCGAATGAAGCGTTGATAATAATCCGTGAGACAAAGAAAGGATCTTAGTTCTGTCACCTTGGTTGATGGCTCCCATTCAACTATGGCATGGATCTTTGTTGCATCCATCCGCATTCATCCACCCCCGACAATGTGCCCAAAGAAAGGGACTTCTTTTTGTGTGAAAGCACATTTCCCACGTTTCACGTATAGATCATTCTCCCGTAGGACCTAGAAAACTTGAATCAAATGCTCGATGTGTTCCTTGAGCATCCAGCTATACACAACAATGCCATTAAGGTAAACCACAACGAACGAATCAAGGAACAAATGGAGTACCTCGTTAATAAGAGTGCAGAATGTGGCCAGCGCATTGATTAGGCCAAACGGCATGATGAGGAACTCGTACGATTCATAGCGGGTTACGCACGCGGTTTTCGACTCATCCCCTTCAGTAATCCAAACTTGATAGTATCACAATCGGAGATCGAGCTTGGAGAACCATTAGGCTTCTCCGAGCTAATCAAACAAGTATGCAATGAGAGGGATCGGATACTTATTCTTGACAGTAAGTTTGTTTGATGCCCTGTAGTCTATACACATACGGAGGGATTTGTCATGCTTCTTTTGAAATAAGACCGTGGCACCAAACGAGGCCTCGGGCGGCCGAATGTATCCCGCATTGAACAATTCTTTAAGTTGTTTCCGCAACTCTTCCAACTCGAGCTGGCCATATGATAGGGTGCCATGGCCGATGGTCGAACATTAGGCATAAGCTTGATTTGATGGTCAACTTCTCTTCAAGGGGGCAGCTTCTTGGGTAGCTTGGGCAGCATCACATCTTGGAAGACGCACTCGGGTCACCTCCTCCAGTACCTTACTTGCTTCCACGCTCTCCTCCTTCAACACTGCAAAGAAAGTCACATCGCCCTTCCTTAATCCCTTCGTCAACTGCATGGCCGATAGCATCTTCCTATCGCGTCCTGACTCATGGCAGATCAGACCATGCACTGGCACCGCTTATCTAGGATGCAAATACAATCTGCGAAGGGCATAATGCCCACATTGATCTAGTCAAGGAATCCTAAACCGAGTACGAAATCAAAATTGTTAAAGGGATTACCTCAATGTCTTCCTTGCTGGCCATGGACTGAGGTGGAGCCCCACATCCCTAGCCACACTACTAATTAGGACTTCTTTGGAGTTCACTGTTTTGAGCCAACCGGCTTTTTCTTTCTTGAGCGATAGATTCAGCTTCTTCACGACCTCTTCGGATATGAAGAGGTCGGACGCCCTGGTATCCACGAGTGCACTCATTGTGGTACCGCCAATTTTCACATCCACGAACATCATCCCTTTGGGTTCCTTGGCTTTCTTGGTCTTGATCAACCCAATGATCCACAACAATCTCAACCGCGCCTTCTCTCATGATTCATCATCCTTGCACAAGGCGGCTAGCTTTCCTCCTTTCGGACAATCTCGGGTCATGTGTGGCCCATCACAAAAGAAGCACTTGTGGGTGCATACCTTACAATGATATCCTCCGTTGCTCAATTCTAGTTGAGTCCTAGGAGGGGCTGATGGTGGCTTGCCTCCGTTTGGACGGTTGTACCGGCTCCGATCTCTCCCACCATTGGCCTTTTCTCTCAAACAAGGGTCTGGCTTAGCCGATGATGATGGTTTGTATTCCACAAGGGATTCGGCCAAGGAAGTAGCCGTTGCGAGATCCATTGCATGGCACCATTTAAGCTCTTGTTTAACCCATGATTTGAGTCCACTCATGAACTGATGGAATGTCTCCGTCTCGGTCATGGACGGGTTTTGGAGCAACAGCTCCGAGAACCGTTCCATGTAGTCGCGGACTCTACCTTTTTACTCTAGGTGCTTGAGTTCCTGTGAGCTTCCTCCTCCGCATAAGTGGGGTAATAGGTTCGATAAAATTTGTCATGACCAAATTTTCGGGTGTGAACCACCTAAGGTTTGGCTAATGGATTGTTAAGCCTAAACTTAACTCAGGCTCTCCTAAGCCCATACTAATTTGCGACTTAGGTTCAAGTTCTTAAAATGCAATTGATTTTCAATTAAGAGTTGCCACAAATCAATTTTTGGTGGGTCGATTAGAAACCCAAGTAAAGTAATAGGAGATTCACTTTACTCCTACGAACCAGAGACTTTGGGTATGGAGACTTGGTTACACTAGATTTCTCCGATACCCTTTCGGTACCATTTCTTTTTATTTTCCCAAAAAATGTTTTTGCAAGCAGTTTAGATTGATTTTAAATCTATTACCCTAACATATGAGGTGATCATACGAGTGCCCAATCTACCCATTTAACACCCAAGAAAGCAAATAAAAATGCAGGGACTTACTCGTAGCAACGAAAGCATCTACGTTGTTAGATCAGAATTCACATAATCAATCCTAGATATGATTTCTAATTAACATGTAATTTCTTTTTTGTTTTCATTTAATTAATGAGAATCATGCTTTATGCAATGCAATATGACCTAATTCTAATGACAGGCAATTTCTAATTAAATGGACCTAACAACAATCACTAAATGACATGCATTTCATGAATCTAATTATATATGACATGTAACGACATTTTTTGTGTTTTCTTAATAAATGTGCAATCTATGGAGCTAACTTAATGTGAGAATTACCTAGCTAAATTAAGATTCTATTCAGCTTATATTAAGGATTAGATCAGGCTAAACCTAATTTAAACCAAGATATTATCTTAACTTAGAAATCTCTAACCTAATATGCAATCTATCTAAATCAATCTAAACTTAAAATGAAATATGCAATTTTATCCTAATGTGGAATGACGTACAAAGGATGCCCTAATTCTACATGACTTATGCATGACGATTTTTGTTTTTTTAATTAATTTCGAAATAAAAATGTCAAATAATTAAACATGCAATTTAAGCTAGTGAAACAAAAATCTAACATCCTAAATTTATGTTTTTTATATTTTGACAATTCATGATAAATAAAATGCTTAGTCTAAATATGCAAATAACCCTCAAGCATGCAACATTCTAATGTAAACCTAATCTAGCTCAAACATATTTCAAGATAAATAAAGCAATCAAGACAAGACAGACCATTCAAAATCATCAAAAATATCACACATCACTCAAATCAATGGATAATATTTCGCTAGTAAAATCAATAAATTAATCTTAAGCCTTAAAGATCAAAATATCAATTTTATTCCCGCTTGATTAATTATTTCATCTATAGCCTTATAGATGAAATAAAAAATCAGGCGGTTGCAAATCAGGTTATATGTTGGGATTTCCAATTATGCATAGAGATATATTTCAAATAAAGAAACCAAGATATAAAAAATAAAATAAGATAAAATAAACTTGCCTAATTAACTAAAGCAGATCTACCTAATTTCATTTTTTTTGCTTTTGTTTTTGTTTCCAAAAAAGGCTTGGCAGCTCATGTGGTGCACAACCGTCGGTGGTCGGAGCTTCGGCGAGGATCGGTGGCAGACGGATTGGCAATGGGCGGACCGGCGGCAACAGTAGGTCAAAGGTGGTGTCCTGCGGGCATCGGGTCACTGGTCGGAGTGGCATGAGCAGAGCAGCAGGGAGCGAGTTGCCGTGACTAGTTCGCTTGGAGAGGCAGCTGGAGCAACGTCGTGACAAGGCTGAGGCAGAGGTGCGATGGGGCAACGGTGGTGATGGCGGAGCCGCAGGAGCTGGGGAGTTATCGCAGATCAGGATAGCGATGACTTCGTCGAGCTAGTGGAGCGGATCGACAACAACAGCAGGCTTCGCAGGCGAAGTAGAGACTAAGGCACGACGAAGCAAAGAGCGAAGAGGAGGCGGAGTAGGGGCTTTGGCTATTGGTGCTTCGGGCGGAAGGCGACAAAGGCGCAAACAGGCGTTGACGACGGCAAAAGCAAGGCATCGACGATGGCGAAAGCAAGGCATCGACGACGACAAAAGCAAGTGGTCCAAATCTGGCACGGTGGAAGAGGCTCGTTTGGTCACTCAGTTGCTGCAAGGCGTGAGCAAGGATCGACGCAGCGTCCAGCGAGGCAGCAAACCAACGATGTGGGCTTCGGTGGAGTTGAGCAGCAGCAAAAGGCAAAACTGCAAGGGCGTCAAGTCACGGCTGCTGCAGGTCAGGCAGTGGCAGAGTAGAGGCACGATCAATTGGAAGGTGGAGGCGCAACAAGGGAAGCTCGCGGGCTGTTGCGGCATTAGGGGCTAGAGGCGTGTGGTGGTGGCTTCGGCGAGGCTAGTGTGACTGGAACTTGGAGCAAGTGCAGTTCAATAGTGTCGTCGTAGCGTGGAAGAGGAGGAACTATCGATCTGGTGAGGGCGTGAACAGAAAACATGAAGAAGATGGTGAACAGTAGCTATCTAATCACCCCTTCCTCTGCTGCTTCTGCTTTTTACGTTCCCCTCTCTCTTCCCTCTCTTTTGTTGACTTTTCATTTTCAAAACACACCGCAAGCTTTTCTCTCTTTTGAAAGCCAAACCCTCGAGAGAGACCCCAATGTGGCCGTATGTGTCGATCTGTGTGGCCCTTGCAAAACCCTACACGAGTAACCCTTTTATAGGCCAAAAATTAGGGTTTTAATTTCCTTTTCAAATCAACATTCGCAAAGATTTCTTTTCCGCACACAATATCACTTTTTATTTTCCACATCTCTTAGGATTTTTCAAATTTAAAATCTCGCAAAGATGAGCCCATAATACGGGCTTGGGCCAATTTGCTCTTATCGTGGGCTTAATCTAACATGTCCATTTTAAGCTTAGAACCCTTAATTCGAACCCATTTGCCACCGGTCCAATAAATAAATGCAACAAATGCAAATTAAAAATAAATACACCTAAATCTATATGTTATGCAATTAATTTTTTTTAGGGATAAAATTAACCCCTAATTTTCTATGCACTAAATAAATGACCGAACCGCCAAAATTTAGGTGTCAACAAAATTCTTCCACGAACTTCGTCCATGTCATGATAAGGTCACCACTCCTATCATCCGACCTGCGACACCACCATAATAACGCATCATCAACTAAATACATGGCTACGGTGTTTATCCAAATCACGTCATTGGTCATTCTTATGGTCTGGAAGTATCGTTCCATGTACCACAAGAAGTTGTCCACATCTTTCGCCAACCGTGAGCCCTTGAACTCTTTCATCTTGGGTGCGTTGGCACATGGTTGTGCGGTGATCAATCCGTTCATGTGCGCCGCTTCAACCTCAGCAAGCTTCCCTTTGAGCTCAACAACTTCAACATGCATGGCTGCCATTGCCGCTTCCCATGTCTCATCGCGTTGCCTCAGCTCGTGGATTAAGGACCCCAACAACTCGCCTCAGAGCTCTCCCATGCTTGCTTTGAGCTCTTGCATCTCAACCCAGAGCTCCTCCTTTCTAGCTTCCCCTCCTTTGATGGTCTAGCACAAGTCCTCGACTTGCCCTTGGACATCCGAGACAATTTCCTCCATGATCGTCACTCGGTGTTCCAAGTTGCCCATCTAATCCCTCGAACTCAAGGCAACACGGGTTGTCTTTGGCTTGGTAGGAGCCTTCTCGTTGGCCCTACCACGATCCTTGCGATCCTTGACCTGAGCGATCGCAACATCAGGACGCTGATCAGCCATCGCGCTTGGAACGAAGGCTCTAATACCACTTGTCACAGGTCGGTCAATTCTAATTGATCAAACACTCGTGCAACCTTAGGATTTCACTCACAAGTTAACCTCACACGCACACACACCAACACAAGGGTCAGATGAACGAAGGGACGAATGTATTTGTTTGTGAATGAACTGAATACAATGAGGGGGGAAGGACCCCTATTTATACAATTTCAGGTCTCATCTCATCCATTGATTGTCCCTCCAATCTAACGGCTGTGTTTGAATACATGCCATCATCACAAGTTTGTACAGTAGGCCACTCGATGGCTAGGTCTTGGGAAAGCCCATGAGGCGTGTGTTAGAAGCAAGGGTAGACCGCTTGACATGAGCAAATAGACAATCACAAGTTGCACATGGGCCGCCCAAGCACTGATCACAGGTCGTGCACAGGCTTTTGTCCATATTGCGCATGGGTTGGCCATGTGTTGATCATGGGTCATTCATGGATCGATCGTGGGTTGCTCATGGGTTGCTCGTGGGTAGCTCCTTGTGCGTGACACGGCTATATCACGAATGGTCTTGGATCATGCTTCGTCCGTGGGCCATGTCACTAGCATATGAAAGATAAAGCTGGAAAAAAATTAAAAGCCATGTTTGGAAAATTTGTAGGAGCACCTTTAGACAATTTCAAAATTTAAAGGATTAATACCTTGAAAAACTCCAAATTAGTACATTTATGATAAATTTATCCCAAACTAATTTTTTTACCACAAAAATAAATTTATCCCAAATTGATATACTTGTAACAAATTTACCTTCTATTAGTTTCCATTAAATTTTACTGTCAAATTGTTGAGTTAGATGACACGTAATAGTTTATTGATATACCGGTTTGGGATTTTACTCTTCATATGTCATAGGCGAGCTATTTTTGTTTTGTTTATGGTATTAATCAAATTTAACGAATGGTGTATTCATCACAAATTTACCAATTTTGGGTTTTTGGCAGTCGAACAAATTAATTTGGGATAAATTTATCTCAAGTGTATCAATTAAAGGTTTTTAATGGTCATTTGGGTGTTAATTTATCACAGATGTATGCATTTATGGTTTTTTGTGATCAAAAAATTAGTTTGGGATAAATTTGTAATGGGTGTACCAATTTAGGGTTTTTTAGCATACTAACCCAAATTTACAATGTGTACATTAATAAAAAGAAATTCCAAAAAAAAAATGAAGTTATCAATTGCTGTAAGTTTTAAAAGAGGGTCAGAATTTTACATCAAAAGCCCAAACAACTTTTTGGACCTACAAAATTGTGTACAAGTAAATTTAGAGAAGGCAAATATATGTAGTAGAAACTTTGGGGAGTTTTCACCTCATGGAGCAATACAGGGAATGCAGAGTAAAACTAAAATATGCATTACCTAAAAGTCAATTTTTAAGAGAAAAAAAGATAAAAAAGATAAAAAAATTTTAAAAAAAATCTGACAACAATTCATGAGGATAATAGGAAATGGATACAAGAACGAGATAAAGAAAATCCAAGGTAAAAAAAAAAAAAAATCTATAGTCAAGCAGAGCAATAAGTGCCGAAAATGCAATGAAAGAGTCACCGAAAAGAAATTACAAGAAGGAAGATTGTACAGTTGACTAGAGAAATCGTACGGCGATGTGTTAATAATTGCACACAATGGTGGGATCCATATCTACCGTGAAGCTCCTAACGAGTATCCCATCCTGTGACCACTTTCTCAACCAATGGCTAAGCTCATAAAATTATAATGCAAAGTGATTCACTAAGCATTAAGTATTTGAATAGGTCCATTCTTGCATAATACTTCATGAAAGATGCATATCCTTTAAAAGAACAGAAGTAATCAACATTTTTTTATTTGTTAGAAAGTAATCGAGATAATCACCTTTTAAATCCTATCTCTTTGTGAAAATTTTAGGGATAATACCCTAAAAAACCCTAAACTGGTACACTTGCGACAAATTTACCCCAAACTATTTTTTTGACCACCAAAAACCCCAAACTGGTATAATTTTGACAAATTTATCCTAAACTAGTACACTTGTGATAAATTTACCCTATGTTATTTTTCGTTAAATTTTATTCTCAAATTATTAAATTAAATGACACGTGACAGTTAACCAGTATACCAATTTAGGATTTTACGTTCCGTTTGTCACAGTTTACAATTTTTATGATTTTTTTGTGGTATTAATCCAATTTAGCATAGGGTATATTTGTTACAAATTTACCAGTTTAGGGTTTTTTGCAGTCGAATAAATTAGTTTGGGGTAAATTTGTCATAAATGTACCAGTTTAGGGTTTTTTATAATCAGTCGGGGTAAATTTGTCACAAGTTTACCAGTTTGGGGTTTTTTAAGGTATTAACCCAAAATTTTATCTATGCTTTTATTAAAACAAGAAAAAATTATGTGAATAGCACGTACCTAACACAAGCTAAAAAGTCAGTCATCATGTATTAATGGAAAAAGAAGGCTTGATTTGCCTGTAGCATTAAACTTGTCCATTGATAAATCTAGTTCATATTTTTAGAAATAGCTGGAGCAACTTACAAACCAATTTGTTAATACAAGAAATATCGTCCCTTTTCATGGGCCGACCATATATGTTTTTCAGGTAACTTTTTCTTTTTTTCTTTTATTTTCAGTTTCTTACTTCAAGATTCAGCCTCAGTAAATTTAAATCAAATGAAAAACTGACAATGAAATTGCCATGAAACTTCGAAATGCCAGGTCTAAGCAAATCCCATGCAATCTGACCGTTGAGTGTATAAAAATTAGTCTACAACACGAGAGGTTAATTGGGTAAGCCGTGATGTAAATCCAGTTAATTTTGGAGAATCTATTATCTAGTTAAAATAAGAACTGAAAGAGATGTTTCTAATATACACCTTACATGGCACTTCACTTTACCTTTCTGTTGTCAGTTTTGCCACATGACTCACATTGACGGATAAGTTTTTGGCTTAGCGACTTGTCATAAGTCATTTTGTATCTCTTTTAGAATTTAAATTATCAAAAACGAAATAAAGAGAAAGTATATGGAAAATTTACCTTATATTAATTTTGAACTTGCAAAAAAGGATAAATTTTATATAAAAAATATTTTTAATCATACTGTATCATCTCCCTGAGAGAGTGTTTGTTGTTGTGCCCGCCACGTTGAATAATATTTTACCTTCGTGATTGCCACGGCATAGTTTGTCACCTGTCTCATATTGACCAAAAAATTTTAGCTTAACAATTTGTCATTAGTCAGTTTTTATCTCTAATTGGATTTAAATTTCTAGGAAATAGATAGAGAGAAAGTATAAGGATATTTTATCTCTTATTGAGTTTTAACTTGAAAAAAAGGATAAACTAGAGAAAATATTTTCAATCACACTCTACCATCTCCCAATTTTTAGTGTGTGTGTGTGTGTGTGTGTGTATGGAATATAAAGGCTAAAAAATTGACATGTATCTCTCTTTTTTTTAGATTGAAAAATAAAAATCTAGCTTAGAGAACGTATTTTTTATATTATTCTCCACCCCAACAGTGGTTATTTTGAACGTTGTTTCTTAAATGTACTTATAAACAGTGAAAATTATGAACCAATTACAAAATTATCTTATTTTAAATGTAGCGGATATTGTTTCAAATAAAGAGTGGCAAAATCATCTCAAATAAGGCACTAAAGTGACCAAATTGTCTCAAAGAAAGACTTTTAATTGGCTAATAACTATTTTGGCCATCAAATAAGGTGTATTTTAGTAAAAAAAATCTAAGTATATTTTTCAATTTTTTCCTTTTTGTTTTTTTTTTTTCCTTTTCCCTCGCTTGGCCATCGCCGCAATTCATCGATGGCCGATGGAGGTTGCTAACCTCAGGCGAGGGCAACCCTTCCCTAGGCGGGCAGGCGAGGCATCGAGCGAGGGTCGCCCTCACCTTGCCTCGCCTACCCAGACTAGGTTAAGTGATCCTTGCCCAACGCTAGTGAGGACATCCCTCACACTCGCTTGGGCTGGCGAGGCCAAGTGAAGGTAACCCTCACCCTCACCTGAGTTTGAGGACCTTTGCCATGGCCGATGAAAGGACGAGGAAAAACGAAAATAAAAAAAGGGGAAGGAGACAAATTAAAAAAGGCAAAGACTAAAATGCCCATTGACTAGTGAGGTTAGGCATTTCCTTGAAATTAATATGGCTACTTCAGGCCTTTATTTGAAATAAGTTCCACTTTAAACCATTTATTTGAGAAAATAATGACACTTCATGCATTTATTTGAAACAATATCTATTTTAAGCCCTTATTTGAGAAAATCATATCACTTTAGGCACTTATTTAAAATTTCCCTTTCTTAAATGTATCTTGAATTGCAAAAATGTTGAGCCAATCATAAAATTTTGCAATAATATTTCAATGTTTAGAAATTCGTTTTTGCAAGTGTAATTGTCTAATCAAATTAAGATATGTGTTCATAAGTAGAATAATAAAACCTGAATTAAGATATTGGCGACTGGCAATTATTCAATAAAATTCAAAATGGATTGGATATTCATTCAGATCAAAGTAAATATTGGTGAAAATTCTCTATGAATAGGAGGCTCTCTATTCATTTTGAGAAGAATAGATGGAAACTTTAAATTATATAGATTTGCTATTAAGATATTTCCGAGAATTTTAAAAAAAAAAAAAACACGAAAATCTGCATTTGGATTTAGGAAATCACGATCTCAATCAAGATTTTTTGGTCATCGAGAACTCAACATAAAGTCGTCAAAACCTTAATAATCTTCTATTAGAGAACAAGCCTTCAAGGCCTTTAAATCTGGTTCATGAAATGGAATCAAAGTTTGTGCTATCTGATTTGAGACCAGATTACTAAGACTCTTGAATTGTGCTCGTGTAAAGAATCCAAGATAGTATGTGACTTTAGATTATATCATTAAGTCCCTAGAATCGCATTCAAAGTAGACTTAAAGTGGTTTTTTTTTTTTTCCTATTGTACTTGTACTCTAATTCTCACTCTTAGACTTTTGCCCCGCCTCCTTGTAGGGCGTGGAAGTAAAAACCCACACTTGAAATTAAACCGTCTCCACACCAACCCTTCTTGAAAATGTGGGGATTCGAACCCCCCACTTCCCCCTTCCATGTTGGAAAAGTGTGCTCCCAGTGCTTGAGTAGACTTAAAGTTTGCATATTTCCATCATAGGTTGTACCACTAAGGCTTGTAGAATTGTCTATTTGCTACTAAGCAAAATAATTTTGCGGGTTCTTTATTTCGTTTGTACACCTTTCTTAAAGTAACACAGATTTGGTACTCTATATTCTGTTCTAGTTTCATATCGCATATATATATCTCTGTGCAGCATTATTGAATGATGTAACTTTTTATTCAGCACAATTTCTATAACCAAGAAAAGAATAAAATAAAATAAAATAATTTTATTAAAAATACAGACAACAGTTTAAAATATAAAAAAAAAAGTCGGACATGCTAAATACATATTATTAAATAAACTATTGCTATTTTTAATTATAACTTATTTAATATATCAAAAAATGTACAATGATAGGGAAATTCATTTGATTTAATAGTATAAAAATTTTATGAGTTATAATTTTTGCATTACAACTTTTGTCTATTTTGTTTACAATTAAGATACTTGAGATTAAGATTGAAAAATAGATACGAGTAGATATTTTTAAATATATTCTTAAATATTTTAGTTTACTTCTAAAAAAATACTATTGTATTAAAAAATATTAACAAAATAAAAAATTATAAAAATTTAAAATTTAAACTATGACTTATTTCATATAATTAATCAGATTCAGTGTATAAAAAAAATCATGATTGAAGAAATTCATTTTGCAAAATTTTGAAATTATGTGTAAGGACAAAGTTGGAGGGCTTTGCTTTTGGTAATACAAAAATTTGTTTTTTTTCCTACAATTCAAACATTTGATTTTAAACTTGAATAGAAAAATGAAGATATCTTTAAATTATTCTTCAATGACGTATTTTATTTCTAAAAAAAAATCACTCTAGTACTTATCTCATGCTGATCATGAGAGGTTTAGAATAACTTGTGGTAAATGGCCCTTATAGAAAATCTATTGTTTTTCTCACTTGACATTAAAGGAATTGCCAATCGCAAGAGGTTTAGATTAACTTGCGGTGATTGGCCCCAACAGAGAAACTAGTGCTTATCTAAAACGTGACACTTAAGGAATTGCTTATCGCAAGATGTATACACTAACTTGTGACTATTGGTCCCAATGAAGAATCTAATACTCATCTCATATGACACGTAGGGAATTGCCGATCACGAGACATTTAGAATAACTTGCGGTGATTCACCCCAATGGAGAGTTTAGTAATTATCTTATATGATGCACATAGAACTGTCAATTGCGAGAGATTTAGAATAACTTGTGGTGAATGGCTCCATCGGTGATTGGTTCTAATGGTTAATCTAGTATCATGAGAGGTTCGAAATAACCAGTGGTTTATGGCTCCAATGGACAGTCTAGTACCTATCTCATATGACAAACAAGGAATGGCCAATCATGAGAAGTTAGAATAACTTATGGTAAATGGCCTACATTTATCTCATATGACACACAAGAAATTGCCGATCATGAGAGGTTTAGAATGACTTGCAGTGAATGAAGAATTCAGTACTTATCTCATATGACACACAAGGACTTACTAATCATAAAATGTTAAGAATAACTTTGGGCAAATGGCCCCAATGGAGAATCTAGCACTTATCTCATATGACATACAAGAAATTGTAGATCACGAGATGTTTAAAATAACTATGTGAATGGCCCCAATGGTGAATCTACTGTCATGAAAGGCTTAGGATAACTAGTGGCGAATGGCTTAAATGGAGAATTTATCATTTATCTCATATGACACATAAGGAATTGCCGATACAGGAGGTCTAGAATAATTATAGTGAATGGCCCCCAATGGAGAATCTAGTATCATGAGAGTTTTAGAACAGCTTATGGAGAATGGTCCCATTGGAGAATTTAGCACTTATCTCATAAGGACTTGATGATCACGAGATGTTTATAATAACTTTTGGCAAATGGTCCTAATTGAGAATCTAGTACCACCCAAGAAATTGTTGATCAAGAGAGGTTTAAAATAATTGCGGTGAATAGCCCAAATAGTGAATCCAGTATCGCAAGAGGTTTAGGATAACTAGTGGTGAATGGCTCCAATGGAGAATTTAGTACTTATCTCATTTGACACACATGAAATTGCTGATATAAGAGATTTAGAATAACTTGTGGCGAATGGTCCAATAGAGAATTTAGTACGTATCTCATTTGACACATAGGACTTGCTAATCATCAAATGTTTAGAATAACTTCCGACAAATGGCCTCAATGGAGAATCTAGTACTTATCTCATATGACACACAAGGAATTACTTATCACAAGAGGTTTAGAATAAATTGTGGTGAATGGCTTCAATAAAGAATCTAGTACTTATCTTATATGACACACAAGGAATTACTTATCACAAGAGGTTTAGAATAAATTGTGGTGAATGGCTTCAATAAAGAATCTAGTACTTATCTTATATGACACATAAGGAATTGCTTATACAAGAGGTTTAGAATAACTTATCGTAGATGGCCCTAATGGAAAATCTAGTACTTATCTTATCTGACATACAAGAAATTGCCAATCATGATAGGTTCAAAATAACTTGCGGTAGACGGCATCAATAGAGAATCTAGTACTTATCTCATATGACGCACAAGGAATTGCTAATCACGAGAGGTTTAGAATAACTTGTGATGAATAACCATAATAAACAAAATATAATACTTATCTTGTATGGCATATAGGAATTATTGATCACAAGAGATTTAGAATAATTAGTGATTATGGCATCGATGGAAAAATTTAGTACTTATCTCATAACTTACACATCCTCAATTGACTCAACTCGAATTCCCTTATCTTGATTGTTCTTCAACTTAAGGTGGTTCCCTCTAAAATGCTCTCTCTTGCCACAATTCCAATAGATAGCACTACCAATCATAAACTGACTTCGTCTATTCAAGTTTATACTACTCCTATTAACCCACTTACTAATGTTTCCTCTATTTGCATCTACTAAAACAGCAGATACATATTTACTAGATTATTTTAAACGTTAAGGTTGTTGACCTAGAGGAATTATTAATAGCAGTTATAGTGATATTCCAACTATCAAGTTAAGAGGATAATAAAATGAAAGCACACACCCCATCATCAAAGTCAATCTCAACTAAATTCAATTGACTAACGATTACATTGAATTCGTTGATGCGATCAGTAATAGATGCACCTTCACTCATCTTCAAGCTCAACAAACGTTGTATCAAGTCAATTTTGTTGATCGAATAGGGCTTCCCATACATGTTTGACAAGGCTTCCATCACTCCCATAATGGTCTTTTCGTTCACAATGTTAAACTCGATGTTACAGCAAACATCGGCTGAATAACATCCAACGCTTGTCGATCCAACAATTCCCATTCAACTTGTTTCATTGACTTTGGATTTGCCCCTAACAAGGGTAAGTGCAAAATCCTTTGGTAAAGATAATCCTCAATTTACGTCTTCTAAAACCCAAAATCATTTCCATCAAATCTATCGATCATCACTTTTGCTTCTTCTTTTTTTTTCTTATAATCTCTATCAATTTGCTTCAACTCAACCAAGTCTAGCTCTAATACTAATTATTGCATAAGCAAGCGATCGAATAATAAAATACACAACAACAAAATAAATCGGACACTAGAATTATGCAGTTTAGTCGTAGTAACCTATGTCCACGAAGAGAGCAACAAAGAAATTCCACTTTAAATATAGAAATACAATAAAGATTATAATTATACTTGAGTCACTCAAATACTCTCAGTGTTTCTTAGCCTCCAATTATATCCAATAACTCACACAATATTTAACCTCACAATTCCTCACAAAAAAAAAAAAATCCCTCAATCTCACGAAAGAATTACACTAATCTTACCACAAGATTTAATTGGTTTCAACATTCTTGGATATCTTTAGGATGTAATTACAAGCATAAGCTCCTCTTTGATAATCTTCATAAAGAACATCCACTTCTTATCTATAGGCAAGAAATGGATGTAAAATAGGAAACCTTTTCCAATTAAGAAACCATTCAAATAGGAAACATATTCAAAATAAGAAATCTGCTTGAATTAAAAAACTTCAATTTTCTTGATCAAACTTGAAACATATGTTCAACTAAATTGACAATCACTTGAGCAATAACTTGTGGTGAATGGCCCCAATTGAGAATCTAGTACTTATCTAATTTGACACACGATGAATTGTTGATCACGTGAAGTTTAGAATAACTTGTTGTGAATGACCCTAATTGAGAAACTAGTATTACAAGAGGTTTATAATGACTTGTGGTGAGTGGCCCCAATGGAGAATCTAATACTCATCTCATATGACACACAAGGACTTGCCAATCACGAGAGGTTTAGAATAACTTTTGGTAACTGGCCCCAATGGAGAATCTAGTACTTGTCTTATATGACACACAAGAAATTGCCAATCATAAGAGGTTTAGAATAACTTGTGGTGAATGGCAACAAAGGAGAATCTAGTACTTACCGCACATGGCACATAAGAAATTGTCGTTCACAAGAGATTTAGAATAACTTATGGTGAATGGCCCCAATTGTTAATATAATATTACGAAAGGTTTAGACTAGCTAGTGGTGAATGGCTCTAATAGAAAATCTAGTACTTATCTCGTATGAAACACGAGGAATTATAGGTCACGAGAGGTTTAGAATAACTTGTGATGAATGGCCTCGATAGAGAATCTAATACTTACAAACCCAATGATAATCTTTTACTTATCTCATATGACACACAAGAAATTGTCGATTACAAGAAACTTGTGGTGAATGGCCCCAATGGTGAATCTGGTACTTATCTCATATGACACATAAGGAATTGCCAATCATGAGGGTTTAGAGTAAATTGTGGTGAATGGCCTCAATGGTGAATCTAGTATTATGAGAGTTTAGAATAACTTGTTCTAAGTTGCCCCAGCAGAAAATCTATTACTTATCTTATATGACACACAAGGAATTACCGACCCCTAGAGCTTTAGAATAACTTGCAATGAATGGCCCAATGGAGAATCTAGTACTTATCTCATATGGCACACAAAGAATTGCCAATCATGAGATGTTTTTAATAACTAATGGTGAATGGCCCCAATGAAGAATATAACACTTATCTCATCTGACACTCTTCTTCAACCATAAGCTCTAGAATATGAAATTTCACTCTTTCCTGTCTTAAAGAGGCACTTCAAATTTATTTTGTGCCTCTTTGCACAACATTCCTCTAGCATATTAGACAACATCCAAATGGACTAGATATAAGTACTTGTCATAAGTGTATGTGTCGTGGATTGGAATTCCCACCAATCCTTTGTAGACAAGAAAAATGTTAGAAAAGTCATAAACCTATTGTATTTGTGTTGATTCAATCTTAAACCTTTTAATGGTGCTAATTTAGTCCTAAACGCTTTGACCTAATGCTACTTCAATCTCTTCAATTAATTTTGGCTAGATATTACTGACCTAGTTGCTAGCTAAGCTACGTGGCACAACTGTGGACAACTTTTACTAATTTTTCCATTTTTTCCTTCTTTTTTTTTTTCATTTTCCTTCCTTCTCCTCTAGCCGATCGTCGGACCTTGATGACCAGCTAGAGGTGAGGGCCGGTGAGGCTCTTCCTCGCCAGCCATTAATGAGTCTTGATCTCATTGGCCGACAAGGTTGCAGCCTTCAACTTTGCAACCTTAGGCGAGCCTTGCCCTCGCCGGATCTGGCAAGATTGGGCCTTACCCTCACCAGTGGCTGACGACGCTTGCCAATAGCCGATGAGGTCAAGGTCAACCTCGCCAGCCATTGCCTTCGGCTAGTCACCAATTGGTGACCAACTAGAGGAAGAAGAAAGGGAAGAGAAAAAAATAAAAATAAAAAATAAAAAATGAAAAAATATTTAGATAAAAAGAATTGGCACTAGATCAAAATGTTTAGAATCAAATTGGCACCAATAAAAGGTTTATGACTACATTAGCACCAATGCAATAGGTTTAGAACTATTTTGACACTTTTCCCCTTTGTAGGCTCTATATACCAATCCTTGAGGTCAATGGAGGTAGCATTGGTTGGCGCAATTGCTCGTCTCACAAAGAATAAAGAAACAATGGAAGGCCTTCTTTCATTTCATTGGCTTTGCCCTATTCATTTGGTTGAGTTCAAATCTCCATGTTTAGCCGACACTCCTTCCATATATGTTCATTTAGGCTCCATTTAGGTCAGAAAAATTAATAATTTGAATAATATTTTCCTTAGAAATGATCGCTTACATCACTTGAAATAATTAACTAATAAAAATATTTTCATTATTGAAAACAGTGTATATCTAAACATTTCAATAATCGATAAAAATATTTTTAATTTATTAATTTTTTAAGGAAAATATTTTCTTCAAATAATTCATTTTCTGTGAAATAAACAAAACATCGAGTACCAATGCATCTGGGCTATAAATGGATAAATTCATCTTGAATGGATGGAATTCTTATACGAAAGCGCATGCTGAACAATCTACTGAGAGTAGTGCCAAACTTGTCCAATGTTATCGGGATCTATGCTAACAATAGCGGCCTTTTTGAGTAAGAGAAATGTTTTGACACCTAAATTTTAACTAATAATTTAGAAATTAATTGCATATAGAATCGGGGATTAATTTTTAACCCCTAAACAAAAATATTAAAATTAAATTACATAGCATATAGTTTGAGGTCCTAAACTTAAAAGTGAACGTGAGCCCATGAAGTGTGACAAAATTCGGCCACCCTGGAGGGAGCTTGGCCGAAAATTACATGGGTAAGATGGGCCAAATTGAGCTTAATTTAATCTAATTTTTATCCTGTAGAAATTAATTAATAATAGATCTTGAGCCTAATTCAGCTCTCACATCAAAAAGGTCTAAATGAAGCCTATATAATCAAGTTTAGACCTAAGTATTCACTTTATAAGCATGGTTATGCCTCATAATTCGAAGTTGGCAAATCATAATCTCAAAATCCAACAGAGAGATACACGTGAGAAAGAAAGAAAGAGTGAATGCTCGGCCAGGCGCGGCCGAGACTCCCTTGCCAAGTGAGACCTTCACCGCCCCTTTATTGCCTTGTCGCTGTGACCCGACGTTGCTAGCTGCCCTGCAACGTCCTTGCTGCCCGAGCGATCTGCCATCCTTGCATCAAGCTGTCACTGTCCCCAGTCCCACCGTTGTTTGCTACCCCCATCACCGCCCACTGCCCACCTATGTAGCATGGACACTCTCCGGAAGCCTTCATGTCGTGTCCGACACTCCGACATGTGTCCGACACGCTCCGACACGTCCCGACACGCGGTCAGTGAGTGTAAAAAAATCCGACACGTGACCAACTCTCTCCGACACACTCCGACACGTAAGTCTAGAATTCCGACACGCAATTCCGACAAGCACTAGGTCAATTTTAAAAATTTCTAATACTTGAGGGGTCAAAATATAAATATACACAAAATAAGTAATAAAAGAAGTAATAAAATTGCTATAAATATACACGCACGGGGTCAATTTTTTTTTTTTTTCAGTTTTGTTTTTTTATAATTGTTTTAGTTTTTTTAAAAGTCTTTTACTATGAAAGAAGTCATAAAAAAACGCGATATATGATAAATAAATAAATTTAAAAATATCATTTCAGCATTTTTCTTTAAACTATGTTTTTTCCTCTAAATTTTATGTATTATTATAAAAAATTAAAAGAATGAATGATATTATTTAATATTTTTCATTTAAATTAATTCTAGGCTATTTTTATTATTATTTATTTATGTATTTATATATAAAAATATTTTTAATATATAACGTGTCGGAAGGTGTTGAAATTCTATTTTTTTAAGAAATGACGTGTCGGTGTGTCGTGTCGTGTTGCGTGTCGCGTGTCTGTGTCAATGCTACATAGCTGCCCACACTGGTGACAACGAAGCTACTCCATCCACTGCTACTCGTGACCCGTGACGACAAGCTGCTGACCCACGTCGCCCCCTGGCCAAACCTGTTGCCGTGATTTGCGACGATGCCAGTTGATCCCTACTGCCGAGCCACCCGTGAGGATCGATGACCCAACTCTTGTCCTGCTGCTCCACCGTTGTTGCCCGAGTCACCAAACTGCCATGCTGCCCGTGACGCCCCTTGCCTCATCGTTACACCAGCACCCGACGACGAGCTGCTGTTCGTCGAGTTGTGACGCCACTGTGCCACTGCCGTCTGCGAGTTTCTGCCTTGCCCCGCCGCAAGCCAAGCTCAATGCTAGTTGATCAAGCGATGCCTCACACCGCTCGTGAGCCCATCGATGCTTGCCGCCTTTCACTGCCGAACCAAGAGACGACCAACTAATTCGGTGTCATACCTGAGGTGCCTTGATTCTGTTTTGTAAGAATTAGTCGAATTCCTGGCCCTGCCAAGCTCCCGGCCACCACACATGCCGCAGTCAACGCCGCCACCGTTCTCGCTATTGAGCCTCATGATTGCGATTCCAGTTCAATTACGTCAAGTCCAAATTTGGAAAATTCAAATTAGGTAATTATATCATCTTTAACTGATTCAATATATTTTACTACCTATTTTGAGTGATTTGCTATATTCAGTTAAATAATGAATATCCACAAAATCCTAAAGGATCAACCTAAGTTAGGAAACTTACAATGTGCCTGGACAGCTATCCAATTTCTAACTACAAGATATGATACTTGATGGCGCAGAAAATCTTCCATCCTAATTATAACTATTTGGATGCAATCATTGATTTGCTCGCTTCTAAATTTGAACAGATAACCTTCCATTAATATCCTTATCCACGTGGATATGATTGTTGGCTTATTCAGTTTCCATTTTGAAGTATATAATATAAGTTATAAGTTTGTGGACTGCATTATTTGATTGAATAATTATCCATTGTTTAATTGTTTCCATTAAAAAAATCCAAAAAAAATAGAATTTTATTTTATTTTTGTTAACAATATTGCCTTTTTAAATTAGATTGCATGTTTACATTAGGTAATTATTTTTATTCAAAATTTATAAAATAAAAATACAAAAACACTACTTTAGAATAAATTAGGTTTCCTTTGTTAAGTTAAGTTACTTGTTTAAATATTGGGCATTTTAATTACGAATTTTAATTAAAAAGAAAACACAAAAATTGTCGTGCGCATGTCATGTCGAATTAGTTCATTTATTGCATGTTACTTAGTAATTGCATGCTTAGGGTCATTAAACTAACATATGTGACATGTTAGAATAGTTACATCAATTATTGTCCATCATTAAATTAGGTCATTAAATCAAAATCATGTGACATATAATTCGCATGTTAAGTTGCATGTCGCATGTCATTTTAGTTTACACTTTTTTGTATGTCATTGCATTTAGAATAATTGAGTTTAGATTTCACATAAATAAGAGAAAACCTTAAAAAAAATATTGGGTAGATTATGTGTTAATTAGAAATTATATCTAGGATTGTTAATGTGATTTTTAAGTTAATATCGCAAATACCTTCGTTGCTTTGAGGTAAGTCTCCTTATTTATTTATTACTTTATTGAGTGTTACTTTGGTGGTTTGCACATCCACATAATCACTTCACATGCTAGAAAGTAATAAAATGAATCTAAGCTGCACGCTAAGCATTTTTCATACAAAAATAGGTACCAAAAGACATTAGAGAAATCTAATATAACTAACTCCATATACATAAAATCTTTGGTTCACAGAAGTAAAATAAATTTTTTATTACTTTACTTAGATTTTTAATCAACTCATCATAAATTGATTAGTGTCAACTCTTTATTAAAAATAATTTGCATAGTAAGAATTTGAATCCCAAGTTGCAAACTGATATAGGCTTGGGAGAACCCGAATTAAGTCTAAGCTTAATAATCTATTAATCAAACCCTTAGAGGTGCATCATGAGGGTAGGTTGCAACAAGAAAAATTGAGTCATATTCAAACGCTTCTTAATGATATATGACGCGTTTTAGTTTTTTTTTTTTTTTTTTTTTTTGGTGAAATGACACGTTTTAGTTTGCATATACATAATTTTTTTTTATTGATCATAGTATATATCTCTAGCAAGGTTATCGATTAGATAGATACTTTCTTTAGGTCTACCCTCACCATCTTCTTATATTTAACACCACGGAACAAGGCATTTCTGTGACATCCTAGATTTTCGATACTGTTTTCTATTGAATAAATCGGGCATTTCATCGACGCGCCTAGAGGACTGTTCTCAGAGTTGATCACTCTCAAGATAACTAGACTATCTAAGGAAACCATTAAGGAATTTTAATGCAATAGACTTCAGAATTCGACCAAGAATCGACTATTCGACCGTGTCCATCTTTAGAAGTCATTACGGCACAGTTAAAAATCGATTAGAGATCAGAGATAGATCGATTCAACAGAGATGTGTGGCTAACCGTGGGTAACACCATTAAATTAGAAAATTCTTGTCGACCGGCACTAAACTAATTTTTCTATCGTTTTGGTACCATGTGTTCATATTTGAATCCTCGAGATTTTCACGACAACCAAGACATCTGAGAGTCACCAATGTATCGAATGGGTTCATTGTGGCTCGAAAAAAATCAACCACGGGTCATTTGTACTAGAAATTTCTGAAAGTTACCCGGTAGCCTAGGTCACGCTAAAATCGCACCAAATGGAAATTAATCGTGAATTTGAGTTCGATTTCAAAAATTGAAAGTTCTGTCATGTCACAATTAATTCTATGAGCGTCGACTCAATCTCAGAAGATTCTTCTACAAACCAAGAATTTTTGGGAAAAAGTCGTCCTGGGGCCGTTTTTGTCTAGAAAATGCCAAGGATCGTTTTTTACCACAAAATTGGGAAACAAATGGGATTAATTGGTGAAGAAAAATACCAATTTGATTATTCAGGTGCAAATCGAATTTATGAGGGCCAAATGGCATTAAATTGAGCAAGAACAAATGACCAATTAAGGGAGAAATGTTGGAAATTCGTATGCCCCCCTATGCCTATGGTTTTGGACCATTTCAAGAGTTGTAAGATGAGGCATTGGTGGCTTAATGAAGGCCAAGAAGGTGCTGGTGGCTGAGGATGGTCAAGGGGACCAAGGATTGGAAAATAAGGCTTGTGGCCCCCTCTTGTCCCCCTCCTTCTTCCTCAAGCTGCCAACCAGCCCCTTGGGATTGTGCAATTTTCGAAACCAGCAGCTAAAGAGAGAAGCCGCCAAAGCCATCCCGTCCCCACCACACGCCGCACGTCGCCAGAACGCCGCCCCACCGCCTCGCACGTCGTCTCGCCTAGCTGCGCAAGCCCTCCGCCTGCCATGTTGTCCTCGCCATTCCAACCTCTATTTCAGCCATGCCGAAGTTGTTTGGCCCGCCTTCAACCTCCGTAAGTCCTTGCCAAGGCCCGGTTTAGCCCTTCCAACCTTCATTGGTCCATTCCCACCCTTAACCAAGCTTGTTACTCTCTTTTCCAGCCAAGACCAGCAGAAAACAAAGAGGATTTTCAGCAGGAGGTTTGGCCCGTTTTGAGGTTGTTCCCGACCCCAAAAGCTTGGCCCGCTTTGAAAAAAGTTGTTCCCCATTACGTCCCCGTCGATTTGAACCGACCGACTCGCCAAACGAGTGAGTTTAACTCACTAATCCTCACTTAGTAGGTTAATCACGCTTATAAGTTGATTAGATTAAATTAAGCATGGTTATGTGGATAGATTAAATTAGATTAGTTAATTTAATTATCTGTCAATGCATGTTAGGTAGTTAGTTAGTGCAATTAGCGAGTAAATATACTCTAGTATTTATTTAACGAACCTCGGAATTTTTCCGAGTCCGCTTCGACATCCAATTAGGCATTACGGGCCTAAGTTGGATTTTTAGCATTTATTTAATAATTTCTATATTTATTTAATTATTTATTTATTATCCGGAAATTAGACTGGGATAGCCGGTGCCGAAATTTTATGTGGTTTATCGTGGTGCAATCGGTTTATTTATTTGAGTGCTAAATTGTGCTAAATTGATTTGATTGTGATTTTAGGATATTATTCCCAAATTAATTAATTTTGGTAATTAATTGAGAAATTACCGGGTGCAGGTCTACAGCGCCCAAAATCTATTTTTGGACTATTGAAAGAAGTGGGAGGATTAAAAGTGAAATTATTGTATTTTGGCTAAGGCTGACCGTATACCCACACATGGCTATTTTATCGGAAATGATAAAAAAAATGTTGAATTGTTGTGATTGAGATGGTATACTATATCAACATATGGGTGATATGTCAGCTTAGCAAAAAGCAGTATACCGATATACTATATCAGCCTACGGGCAATATGGTAGCTTAGCAAATAGCAGTATACCTAATCAGCTTAGATTGAGCAATGTTGGTATACTATATCAACCTAAGGGGGATACGGCAGTAAACTTATATCAGCTTAGCAGAGAACAGTCCAAATATAAGCGGACATTATAGATAGTATGAGATTAGCCGACCAAAAAAGGGTCATGGTGACATGTAATCAACTAGGTCAATTGATCAATGTTTTGATTTGATGTTATGAACTAATTGGTCGATGTAATTTGAGGCATCTATAAATGATATTGATTTGCAGGATGGAACTGAGACCAAGGTAAGTCATCTGACCCGTGTTGTATTTAAGCAGCCTTTAGGGTGTATTGACTTCCTAATCGGGTCTTAGGGGGTAGAACTTGCTGAGACGTAATCTTACCCCATTATGAGATAACATTTCAAGTCCGTAGATGGCAACACATGTACCACCTTCCATGCATTTTGGTATACTTGAGGATATCATAGAAGTAGGGTATCATATTCCGATACACCACCACCTTGAGGGATTGGAGTATGTTTGGGTGAAATCTACCATATGGGTTGATGTGGCCAAACCCCAAAAGGTGCCCCATAAATTCCAGTCGTGGTATCGCCATTACAGTGATGGACGAAGGGTGGGTCCTATGCCGGATTCCGATGTACCTTTGTACGTGTTGGAGGTGGCATTTGGAAAGGGAATTGCGGATTCCAAGGGTGGCTCAGTGATTGATGCGAAGGATCCCAAGCTGGAAGGCGATTATGACTCTCCATTGTACGCTGGTGTGGGCTCCAGCTGGAGCCAAGAAGAAGGAGAGATCGTCGAGGAGAAGGATCCAGAGGTGGATCCTGAAGAGGACCCGGAGGAAATGGATCCAGAGGAGGACCCTGAGGAGGATCCAAATGAGGGCCCAGTTGAGGATTGAGACCCCCACCCCTATCTATTAACTTGTTGTTGTTGAACCTATTTGAGTAGAAACCAACTTATCAGTGTGGCTTGTATATGTATATATATGACCTAGTTGTTATATATGTATATAAGTGTGTTGGTTTTCAGGTTCGAGTTTTTAGTCCTACTTTCCTATCCCATTATTTTATTGTCTGTGGATTATTTATATGCTTTCGCATGCGTATTATAATGAACAGGGTCGGCAATGTATCCGGAAACGTCACTATTAAATCGACCAGGTGAGGGATGGGCACGCGCCTGAGGATCAAGGCTTGACAATTTCCCCATGCTGACCTACGTAGGTGTGCGTAGCTATCCATGTTCTCCGGAGAGGCAGTTAAATAATGTTTCGAGGCACCATTTGACTTGTAATCTTCTACATTCAAAGTGCTTATTTATCTCTGCAAGAAGGAAGACACAGTTAGCACAAAATTTAAATGGATGTATTATATATTATCAATATATATATATATATATATATATGATGGAATTCACATGAAATTTATATAGGATCTATCAGATCTAATGGTAAAGATGTGTATATATCTAAGTCAATGGTTGTGTTAACTAGTGCGCCCGACACTAGTTAAAGATTACCAACTAAGGAATAATTCACTTTTTGAACGCAGTAATTATGCATCGCATGAGACAACTAGTTGCTTGGACAATGCAAAGCTTCCTGAGTCAGTTGCTTGATTAGTGCTTGAGTTAACAGAGACACTAAAGAAATCATCACATTGAAACACACTTTTTTCTCCCTTTTTCATAAGCATCGATAATGTCCTCAACACTTCCTCGCAACAATAAAACATTAGGGACACTATTGTCATTACATAAATATTTAACCTATATTTTATCAAACCTTTAGCTATTTCGTAACCACCTTTCTCGACCTACATAGGACGGTTCTCATCTTATCTCAAGAATGAGAGTAATAAACACATTTAGCAAATAAGATCATAAGATTATCTCAAGAATTAGTATATGGATTTTCTAATTAACGTGCTTTCCTTCTATGAAATACTTTCCGTTTCGAAGGAATTGGCGACATTAGCGCACATGGACGGGTGTGCAGAGCAAAGCCCGATTTGTGGACATCTAGATTCTCTATTTCATGAATTAGCAAAAATGCACAAGAGCAATATTTGCTCATATTAGCTTTTATTGAATCTTAATTTATTTTAAGAACTTGATATAGGCTCGTGACTCTAAATAAATCAATTGAATAGAAAATAAAACAGGACCAAATCACCTACATTAGATAAAAACAGGCTAGGCCAGATTAAGCTGGAAATGGCACAAATATAAGTCTTAGGAGCCTGATTATTCTAATGGCAAATTTTGTTGGCCATGTTTATTTTATTGAGATGGATAAATAATCGTCTTTATTAATGTCTGCTTTAATTTTCAATCTCTTTCAATGGTCTTGCAGGCTCAAATCTGGCAATGAAAATGATGATCAGAATGACTAGGACAGACCGAATATCCGAAGAGGAGCAAGCTCACCATAAGAAAGTCACGTTCATAATTTTTAATAGAAGACATGTCTTATCTGTACTTCAATCAGAAACGCTATGCATACTAAACCAACCAATAATGTTAATATACTAACTGATGTGACATACTCTTATTGGGTATTAAATATGTCCCATTTGTTTAAATGCTCGGCCACTTGCAACTTTACTAAATCAGTTAGTATACCGGCTTTGTAAACCATGAAGAAGACTAACTCGAGCAATTTGAAACCCTGAAAATGAGTTTAATTTTACCAAATCAAAAATTTAGGATTAGGGTTTGAAGAAAATTTGTAATTTAGCTCCAGTTCATTATATTGGAGCAATCAAATGGGTCAAACGATGTCGTTGCACTATTTTGCTGATTTCATTTTGCTAGCAAGTCATGTTGAATGGTTTATAATTAAGTAATGCCGCGTTAGGTTTTTTGGCCGCATAAATCGCCAGTGGCACTCGAGTAAATTATTTTCAACTAATGTGGTACTCAAGTGAGCATTGCACAAGAATTATGACATTTGTATGTCATTCTACTAACTTTAGGAAGTTACAAACTTTCACATTTGTTAGTATTGGCTTATCAAACAACTACAAGGAGAAGCATCTTGTCCGCACTTTTTTTGGCCCGATGGTCACTCTTCACCATCATCGAATTGGTTATGTGTTTAATCCATCCACAAATCTCATAATTACTGATGGGGTCTTGTTTTGATTTCATTTGTAATGACCCGATCTTGTCCACCTAGGCCAACCCTTCAAAAGGAATATTGTACGTACTCACACAATAGTGTCTATTTGGAGTAGGTGTTCATTTATGAATCACTCAATAGGGTCTCTTACCATTCGATATGGGAATGTGGGATGTTACATGCATGTGCCTGTCTTCCTATTAAAAAAAAAAAAAAAAGTGGGTAAGAAGGTAAAAAAAAGATCTATGAAGATGGATTATTATCCCGAGTCTTACATTTACATACATGAAGTTCGGTAGAAGTACAGCACAATGTCAAAATTTGGTATGTGGGGATATTTAAGTGTCAAAAGTTATGAAATGTACACATAAGTATCACTTTGTTTAACAAATGGGACATTTAAATGCCAACTCTGGCGAAGGGTACCAGAAATCTTACATGGCATTTTTTTAATAATATAACTTGCTTATATGAGAGCTGAATTAGCAAAGAAGAGCCAAAACGATGTCATTTTGCCTCGCCCTCGCCATTCTACAATCCTTCCTTTTTAATTATAAATAATTTAGTTTTAATTAATTAATTAATATTTATATTAAAATTCAAATATGAGGCAAAACAACGTCGTTTTTTACTTATCTAGCCATGTGGGCATGAAAAACAACATCGTTTTGCACTTGTTTTGCCGAAAAGATGCCATTTCGGCATTTTGGCCAGAATCTCTCGCCATTGGCAATTAACTAATCTATTTTGCTCCGATTTTGGCGCTTAAATATAACTTTTGAATTTTTTACACTTAAATATCCTATCGTATCAAGTTTTGGCACTCCAGGAGTTCACACCTCCATAAAGTCATGTGGCCTTGTCGATAATGACTAGTTTAATCTTCCACAGCATCAAGTACAAATTCTTGCTTTCATCAATTTAAAACTGGATGTCTGTCTTTGAATCTTTCATTTGTACATTTCATGGTCCACCCAGGAAAAGCGAAAGGAGAAAAGAGATGCCATGTGTCTTCGTTTTACACTTTTACTCGTGATTCTTTATTCCCAAAAGGAAAAAGGAAAAGTAAAAGGAAAAGTAAAAGAGAGATATATAATCTTGCTTCAATATATTAAAACACTTCAAAATCCTTTTGTAAATTTTTCATGTGGAAGCAATAGGGCTAAAGCGTATCGTATACTGAAGAATGACCTCCAGTGATGATCACTGGGTAAAGTAAAGCATAACATCCCACCAAAAGAAAAAGGTAAAGCGTAACATGGAATCGCTCTTTTATCTTCCCCATGTTCACCGGATTAAAAGTAGACTTACGCATGGAAAGGAATATCACATACTGATCAAGTCAAATCGCTTGCAGATCAAGCAAATTTTCTTATAGAATCAAGCTTTTGCCATCTCTTTTACTTTTATAAACATCATTGTGTTTTGGAGTGACTTGTTAGCCTGTGCAATTCTAGAAGACGGTAACTTAATAATTCAAGGAAGGGATTGTCATGATTTTAGAGTAACAGAGCCCAATTATATATGGATTTTGATGGGTCTTAACTATACATACTTGCAATCCTCCAAAAAATGCCTCCTCATGTTTGGGCCAGCAAAGGCAGTTTGGGCTGTTGCTTGGCCAAGCTTACGAATTCACTCATACCTTGCAGGTTTCGGACAATGGCAACCGTGCACATCACATGGTGGATTAGTCTCACAGAAAAAATTAATAATCATATTAAGTTATATGACATTACTTGTAATCATTGTTACTAATCATAGATGGACAAAATACTAATAGTTGTAAGGCGAGGAACCCATGCATCTTAAATAGGCAAGTACACTGAGAACATATTGATGTCCTACTAAGTTCAAAAAAAAAAAAAAAAAAAAAGAGAGAGAAAACTGGATTCCATATGTATCTGACCAAACCAAAGCATCATAATCAGTGGTTTCAATTCAATCGACAATTCAAAAGCAAGTTCAGATGAGATTTTCATTAGGATATTTATCGGAATAAAGGATTGTACTCATGACTTAAACATTTTTATTTTATTGGTGCTAAGACTAGATGTTGTGGATTTTTTTCGCTTCTCCAAATTATTTGGTGAATGTGGCAAAACTATTAATTGGCACTAGCTTGATGGAGACACTCTTACCGTCGAACAAAAAATATTTGTTTTGACCCAAGTGATGTGAAATACGACCTCTTCAATCTCTAATTCAGTTTAACAATGTTATCAATGTGACCTTCATTTGTTTGGTTACCCCACCAGCAAATCGTGTGGAAAAAAACCCGTTTTTTTACTGAGAAAAATAATTGACTAAATAACACTTTAGATATCAGACAGATTTAAGCTGGAGAAATTATGGTGTATTGCCCTTTCTGGATGATGTCTCCGGCTTGTTTGATAACAAGAATGTATGTAAGAGTATATATTTTCAATTTATGAGTCAAAGTGAAGTGTCATCATTCATGAACAATAAGAGGAACAAAATTAAAGTTTATATAATTCTTCAGGAAAATAAAATGTCACCTCAGTGCTAGGCGAGTCAGTGAGGCTCTAGAGGAGGAGGAGGCCACCAATGGTGGAGTGAAGGTAGAGGAGTGTGGCCCAATCGAGAGCGAGATCAAGCTGAGCGAGGTTGAAGGAGGTAGAAAGTGAGAGAAGGAGGAGGGCGGTGATAATGGACATTGTTGTTAATATCTTCATATATAATTAGTCGAAGAACCACAGCCACCACCGCCCGAGGTACCATCATCGCCACTACTCGAGACCGTCCAAGCACTACTACTACCCCGCCACCACCATCTCGGCCTGCGACTCTCCAAGCACTACCACCACCCCCTACCCTGCCTTGACAGTATTTCAAACTCAAAAAAGTAGTATATGAAAATCAAGCTTGTCCCAAATCTGAGTTAGGATCCCAAATAAAAATCTTAAAGACATCCTATCTTAATTATGTGGAGAGTCTCAGACATAATTAATTTAATTTTGTATATATTTTGAATAAATAAATACCAACTCAAAAAGTAAATTAATCCAATATCCGATTACTAATTATATCTGAAGATATTAACAACAACATAGCAAAAAAATTGAAATTAACCAATTATATTTTGAACAAGTGGTTAAAAAATGCATTGTTTTTCTCAAAAGAATGATATGTTTCGCTCCGTAGACCAACCTAGTTATTATGACAGTTTTTGTTTTAATGGTACCCTTCTCCTTCTCTTATCGTGCATAGAAGAAGTTTAGAAAATGTAGGTGTATACAAAAAACGGACTATCTTCCCCTTTGCATTCCGTCCATTTCTTATCTCTTCCCATCTCTTCCCCTCCTCGCTCTTCTCCCCAAAAACCTCACTTCTGCCACTATCACTAGGAAGAGTTTGTGCATTAGCTTTCTTGTGGTTGTGCTCTTCTAGCACCACCACTAGCCGAAACACCACAGCCACTGCCACTCAAGGCACCACTGCCGCCACTGTTCGAGATCATCCAAGCACCACCACTAGCCTTACCACCACCATCTTGGCTTGCAACTCTCCAAGAACCACCACCATCCCACTCCAACCCAGACAGTATTTCAAACTTGAAATAGTCGTAAATAAAAATTGAGTTTGTCCCAAATTTGAGTTAGATCCTAAATAGAAATCTTAAAGATATCTTACTTTAATTATGTTAAGAGTCTTGGACTTAATTAATTTAATTTTTTATATATCTGAATAAATAAATACCAACTAAAAATGTAAATTAACCCAACATCCGAATTACAACAGCAGCTTTTTGTTCTAATTGTACCTTCCCCCTTACTTACCGTGTGTGACATCTCAGATTTTCGATCCCGTTTTCTATTGAATAAATCGGACATTTCATTGACACCCCTATAGGGTTGTTCTCAGAGCTGATCACTCTTCAAATGACTAGACTATCTGGATAAGCCATTAAGGAATTTTAAGGCAATAGACTTGAGAATTCGACCAGGAATCGACTACTTGATTGTGCTTATCTTTAGAGGCCATTACAGCATAGTTAAAAATCAATTTAAGATCAAAGATAGGTTGGTTTGAGATGTGTGGCCAATCGTGGATGACACCACTAAATTGGAAAATATTCATCGGCCGAAACTAGACTTATTTTCTTATTGTTTTGGTACCCTATGTCCGTATTGAATCCTCGAAATTTTCACAACAACCAAGAGTCACCAATGTTCGAGTGAGTTCATTGTGGCTCAAAGAAAATCGACCACGGGTTATTTGCACTGAAAAATTTCTGAAAGTTATCCAGTAGCCTAGAGCACGCTAAAATCATGCCAAATGGAAATTAACCGTGACTTTGAGTCTGATTTTAGAATTTGAAAGTTATGTTATGTCACAATAAATTCTAGGAGTATCGGCTCAGTCTCAGAAGATTTTTCTGCAACCCAAGACTTTTTGGGAAAAAATCGTCCTAATGTCGTTTTTGTCTAGAAAAAGTCAGGGACCATTTTTTATCGCAAAATCAGGAAGCAAGTGGGATCAATTAGTGAGGAAAAATACCAATTTAATCATTGAGGTGCTAATTGAATTTATGAGGGCCAAATTGGATTGAATCAAGAATGAAATTAAGTCCAATTGAGGGAGAAATGTTGGAAATTCGTATGCCCCCCTTGCCTAGCCATTTTAGACCATTTCAAGAGTTGTAGGATGAGCCTCGGTGGCTGAATTGCAGCCAAGGAAGGTGTTGGTGGTGTAGGAATGGTCAAGGAGACCATTAAAGAGAAAAAAAGAAGTGGCTTGTGGCCCCCTCTTGTGTCCCTCTCTCTTTGATTAGCTGGTCAAACCCCTCATCTCCTTCTTCATTGTGCAATTTCGGAACCAGCAGCCAAGGAGAAGACCAGCAAGGCCGCTAGACTGCCCCTCACTTCGTCGCACGTCGCCACTGTCACCGAAACGCCACCCTGCCGCCCGAGCGTGCTGCCCCGCGCACGTCCACCTTGCCACACCCAGCTCACCTCATCCAGCCTGTCCCTGCATTCCAGCAACCATCTCAACCCATGTCGGAGTCGTTTAGCCCACCTCCGACCCCCGTTAGTCCCCGCTTGAACTCGATTTAGCCTCTTTAGCCTTTCCCGATTTGTTGTTGCTTCAACCGAGCCTTCGATTTGTCTTTTCTAGCCAAGAACAGAATAGAAGAGAATGGGTCTCGAGGCTATTGTTAGGCCCGTTTTGAGGTGGTTCCGAGCCTTGGTTGCTAGGCCCGCCTTGGAGGAAGTTGAGCCCCATTGCGTCCCTATCGCTTTGAACCGACCAACTCGTAAAACAAGTGAGTTTAACTCATTAATCCTCGCTTAGTAGGCTAATGATGCTTAGGGGTTGACTATATTTAATTAAGTGTGATTAGGTGGATAGATTATATTAGAAAAATTAATTTAGTGTTTTACCGATGCATGTTAAGTGGTTAGTTAATGTAATTAGCGAGTAAATACACTCTAGTATTTATTTAACGAACCTCGGAAATTTTCCGAGTCCGTTTCAGCGTCCACTTAGGCATTACGAACCTAAGTTGGATTTATTGACATTCATTTAATATTTTTTGTAATTATTTAATTAATTATTTATTTTCCGAAAATTAGACCGGAATAGCAGGTGACTGGAATTTCATACTAATTGCAGTGGTGCTCTATGTTTATTTAATTGAGTACTTGATTGTGCAAATTGAGTAAATTAGTGTTGGTGGGTATTTTATTCCAAGAATAGATAATTTTAGTAATTAATTGAAAAATTACCCAACGTCGGTTTACAGTGACAACAATCTATTTTGGGACTGCTAAAAATAGCGAGAGGTTCAAAAGTGAAAGCCTTATATTTTGACTAAGGCCGGCCGTGTACCCACACACGTGTATTTTTATCGGGTGTGATAAAAATAGCAAATTGATTGTACAATCAAAATAATATACTATATCGGCTTGGTGACTCGATATGTCATCTTGGAGAGAGGATGGTATGCAATATTGGCTCGGTGACTCTATATGTCATCTTGAAGAAAGAACGATATACTATACCAACTCGATGACTCGATATGTCATCTTAGAGAAAAGACGGTATACAATAACGACTCGGTGACTAGATATGTCATCTTGGAGAAAGGACATTATGCTATATATATGCTTGGTGACTAGATATGTCATTTTGGAGAACGATTAATATACTGGCTTAGTAACTCGATATGTTATCTTGAAGAATGGACAGTATTGGATGGAATGACGGGGGAATGGTCAAATTGACATGTAATCAAGTAGGTCGATTGATCGATGTTTCGATCTGTGGTGAATGATTGGGTGCCTAAGTGGAATCTGAGGCCAAGATAAGTCATCTAACCCATGTTGTACATAGACAGACATTATAACATATTGGCTTTCTAATCGAGTCTTAAGGGGTAGAACTCGCTGAGACGTCGTCTCACCCTGTTGTGGAATAACATTTCAGGTTCATAGATGGTAGCACCCACACCACCTCCCGTACATTTTGGCATACCTGAGGAGATCACTGAGATAGGGTATCACATTCCGATCGACCATCACCCTGATGGACTGGAGTACGTTCTAGTGAAAACTACTATCTAGGTTGATGTAGGTGTTGACACCCGAAACTTTTGTCGACATTTTAAACAATAATTTGCAAAAGTAAAAAAAAAAAAAAAATTGTTTGAAATGAAAAGATAAAAAAAAAATTAGAAATAAGGAAAAACGAAAAAAACGAAAAAAGAAAAAAGGGGGGGTTTTAGCTCGCACGAGGGGACTCTCTTTGGAGGGGGAGGCCATTTGACAATTTTTTTTTCACTCTCTTGGAGGTCTCTCTCTCTCTAAAAAAACCGCTCGCGCGCAGACACTCTCGAACGGATTCTCTGGCTGAGGGGATTTCTCGCTCTCCCGCTCTCCCGCGGACTCTCTTTCTCTTGATGGAGCGTTCTCTCTCTCTCAGAATTCTCGTCGAAGGCTAGGGTTTTTCTCCGTCGGTGTGTGATCGGAGGTGTTTCCTCTATTCGGCGAAGAGCTTGCTAGGGGATCCGGTTTCCGAAACCAATCGGCGTCAGTAGCAGTGGCAACGAAGCCTGATTCGATCTCTTCTGTTCGTCATCAACGGCCTGCTCACCTCGGCTCTGACTCCGTGCTCTGGGTTCTGAGATCGCGAATCGCCTCCCGTTCCTCGTCTCTCTTCGTCCGGTGCGCTGACGTAAAGTCTCTTCTACCGCTGCTGAATCAATCTCGGGGGCTCTCAAGCGAGGCTGGAGCAGCTGCCGATCGAAGAGCTAGAAGCTTGGGGCTCGGATTCGCGCCGAATTTCGGAGGCTAGGCAACGATTTCTCTTTGGATTGGATCATTTCCAAGGGTTTTCCCTCTCAGATCTCGGCTTTGATTTCGCCGAGTATGTGCTTCTTCTTGCCGACGGACAATAGAGGATGTTCCTCCTGTCGATTTCAGCCTTTGAAGTCATCGCTCGTCTGTTGAAGTTGCGAATTTAGCCATTAAATCAACCGAATCTGGTGATTCACGAAACAAGACTGAAGAATAGATCCGTTGGTGTTCACGAAGGTTGGATCACTCGATCAAGCGTCAAAGTGTCACATACAAGGTATCATTCCGAATCCGTTTGGCAGACTTTGTTAGAAGTGATTGTCGAGCATTATGGATTGGAAGTTGGTCAAGTTGCTATTACTATTTTTATATGCCTGATTCCAGTTGTCATTGATGCTTGTGTGAAGCCTGTGTTAATGAAGTCCTGGCGTGATTGATCAGTGGGTGCTTTATATTGATTAGGTTTTACCATTGATGATCCTTATGTCCTGATAAGTTAATTCATTGTCTTCATGCTTGCTTGTTTAAAACTTCGTGCCAATCACAGGTCTAGCTTTTCAGGGTCATATACTTACAGAAAAGTAATATCCCAACGTAAAAACACATATGTATGGAGAGACCTCTCATTTGAAACTAAAAGCATGTAGATAGTTCTTGACTACCTGAGGGTATATTGTTGTTGCCATCTGTTGGATCTCATGCTTGCTTTAGTTTTAATTACTGGGACCTTGTAGTACGATATATTGCATCTTGGATATCTTGCCTTTCCTCTGGTTTTCTTTCGAATGACTCACTATATTGAAGAAGAGAAATAGGATTTTTAAATTCTTGCAGATGTACAACTTTGCAATTATTGTTCTATCTCTTGCCCATTAATCTCTTTTTGTTGGGGATTTTTGTGCCAAAAAATGCAAGACAGCAAATTATATACTCGAGGTAATTGGTTTTCAGTTGACCTTGCTTCTCTTATGGGTGCTTCCTTCGGTCGATTGCCTTTATACAGTGTTGTTGGTGATCATCACAGTGTCTGATGAGGCGAAAACCTTTTATGTCGAAGTACATTCTCGACATTGAAAGTTCGAGGCCAGGATGCATTGCAAATCTAGTTAAAATCAATGCTTATATGATCTAGAACAAATTATAGTTAGATGTTGTGATTTTTGAGTATGGATGAGCATGTTCCTGTTAGTTCTATTTTGAACTCTTAAATGCTATTGTCTTGTGAAGTGATGAGCTAGAAGTTCGACGTGCACATCTTAAGCTTTGATTTGGTGTATTAAAGCCCCCAAATGAAAGTTGTTTGTCAGCTCAAATCCATCTCAAAAATATACACACTGTCCTGAAATTCTGACTTGAAGTACTGCTGCTGTGATTGTTGGACACGCTTGCTATTTTCTGAGTTTTTATTGAATTTTGTTCTTGGATTCTGTGGGCTAGCTGCTGTGGTTTTTTGTGTTCAATGTCTTCACGAGAGTTGAAGACGACTCAAAGACCTTTCCAACGACCCATAGAACGTTCCGATCCAATGTCGTTTACTACCTGAAAATAGCTCGGCATTTAGCACCAATTTTCTACAAAAATTTTGGTGTTCTGACTTGCTCTCTGTTCTGAATGACCTTCTGTGCAAATGACTTGATATGAGCTGGTTGTTGTGGTTTTCTGTGTTCAAAGTCTTCATGGAGGTCGAAGACGGTTCGATTATCTTTCCAATGAGCTATAGAATGCCTTAATTGGACTTCATTTAATATGGTTTTTGCCTGTCCAAAGTTAGGTCCAGAATCTGCCAAATATTTGTTTTTTCTGTTTCGGATGACCTTCTGTGTAAACCACTTGATATGAACTGGTAGATGATGTTATTAGGACTTAATGTCTTCTAGATATTTTTAATAGACTTCTTAAGCTTTCCATAGACATATCATATGTGCGATTTGGCCGTCATTTTCCCTGCCTGATGCTTCTTGCAAAGAGCACTAATCTGCTGATGTGTTCTGCTTGTTATGATCTGATCTGACCACTTATATTAATGGCTTTGCTTGAGCTAGAAAAAGACCTAAATTGCAAGTGTCACCTAATAGGAATTCGTAAATGACACATTGAGCTTTCTAACGATGCCTAGTTTGTCAAATTTGCCCATCATTTGCCCTGCTTTTTTTTTTTAAATCAAGTTTTGAAGTCTGAATTTGTCTTGACCTGCAGTGTTGTCTTGTCTCTATGAATCTGACTGTCTACCAATTTTGTGTGATCTTATACATAATGATCTTGAGGATAAATTCTCAATGAAAGCTGTCCATAATATCCATATCCATCCCATGCTAAAATTTGAGAATTTTTAAGGTCAAGTAACCTTAGAATTCAAGTTGACATGTAGCAATTTAAATTGTTATGCATTTTGCTCCTAATGACAAGTCACATATCAATGTTAATGGATTTGTGTGGCCTTTTGCACATGGATTTAGGGTTAAATGTCTAAATCAAACTTTTTCTTCACATTTAACCCTACGTCATATTCAAATTTCATGATTTTCATGCATTGATTAGGTGGCTTAACAAATCAGTTATCATGCATCATTCTTTGATTTGCTTATGATTGATTTGCATGCTTTAGCAATTGTTGCTTTTCGGCCATGAATTTGACTTTACTTGAACTTGATACGCCTCAGGAAATTCCATTCATGAAAGTTGCTCTTCATAAAGTGCTTGATTTCTGTGTTTTTTTTTTTTTTTAGAGCCAATCATACATGGATTTTACCCCAATTGTTTTGATCTTAGTTGTGATGATTGTTTCTTTCACTTGTATGCACCTAGTCATAAATTTCTTAGATTAGGTTTAGATTAGGACCTTGAAGATGGAGAAGGCGTGAAGATGGCGGAGGTCGATGTCCATTCCGACCATTTTCATGTGATACCCATTTTCCCGACATATGTCTCGAGCTCCATTTGTTATATAAAACCCGACAAGTTGCGGGTTTTCCCTTTTTCCCCTATTTTTCTTAATTGTGTTTTCTCTTTTATATTTTTAGAATTGCATGATTAGGTTTAACTGCTTTTCTTGATTGTTTACTTTATATCTTGCAATTTCATTTTCATTGTTTGTTTTCCTTTCATTTCTTAGGAATAGAATAGAATGAAGGTAATCCACCACGCATGATCGTTTAGTATAGAATTGACAATCTTGAAAACATAAAAAGAAATGCATGAATATGTTAGGAAAAGCACAACATATTGTTTAGGTACCGAAATGGTGCTAATAGCAATATTAGCGTAACCAAGTCCCCGAACCTAGATATCTGGTTACGTAGGAATCGAGGGAACACTCCCGACCCTCGGTTAGGTTTCTAGCCGACCCTCAAAATGAGGCTAGTGGGGACTCCTGTATATTTTTTTTAGGTTGTTAAATACCTAGATCGTATAAATAAATACGCTGTCGCGCGGGGTACGAGCTTGGGAGAGCTCGCGATCTCGTGAGGAAACTCTCGTGATCAAAGTATCCCTAAACCCGACCTTTCCCACCTTGGACATTTCGAGGGGCGGCGAGATCGGGTCACGACAGTAGGGACATCCCAGAATGTGCCACATAAGTACCAATCATGGTATCACCATTATAGTGATGGGAGAAGAGAGGGTTCGGTGCCAAAATGTAATGTACCTCTGTATGTGTTGGAGGTGGCGTTCAGGAAGGGAACTATAGATCCCAAGGGTGGATCAGTGATTGACGTGAAAGATCCCAAGCTATAAGGCGATTCAGACACTCTCATGCACTTAACTGTGGGCTCCAATTGGAGCGAGGAGGAATGAGAGATCGTTGAGCAAGAGGAGGACCCTGAAGAGGACCCTGGAATAGAACTTGAAGAGAAACCGAAGGAGGATCCAAAGTATGAACCAGAGTATGACCCAGATGAAGCTTGAGACCCCACCCCTGTCTACTGACCTTGTTGTCGTTGAACCTGGTTTGTTTAGAAACCGACTTTTCAATGTGACTTGTATATGTATACATATGACTTAGTTGTTATATATGTATATAAGTGTGTCGGTTTTTCAAGTTCGAGCTCTAGTCCTACTTTCTTATCCCATTGTTTTATTGTTTAGAGATTATTTATATGCTTCTGCTTGCGTACTAAAAATGAATGTGTCGGTAATGCGTCCTAAGACATCGCTATTAAATCGACCAGGTGAGGGATGGGCGCACGCCCAAGGATCGGGGCGTGACATCCCCGTTTTGGTGGTATCAGAGCAATGGTTAGATATTGGAGTGATAAAGTGCGATGGTTCATGGGATAATGATAAGAAAAGCCTTTAAATTCATACCGGTGCATGTTTGTGGTAGCTGATTGGTAGAATTGCTTGTCGTTTAATCGCTCTGTTTCTAATTCGTTGTGGAATTGGAAACAAGTTTCGGTAGATAAAGCTGAGCTATGAGCGATCAGGAGCAAAGAACTCCTACCAAGAGGACCGTTAGGGCCATGACTCAGGGTAGAACGCCGACCAGGATCAGTATCTAAGGAGGCCGAGGTCAAGCGCCAGCTCAAGCTAGCACGAGCGGAGTGGCACCACCTGTAGTGGGTGCCAGGATAGCAGCCCCCGGTGATCCCAGAATTGAGGGGATTATGCAAGCACTAGAGGCCATGAGAGACGTGATGGCACAGTAGGCATAGAATCAAGCTGTTGTTGTTTCTACACCTGCTGCTGCACTTGTTGCTGCACCTACCGAGGTTCAACTTGAGAATATTGTGGCACAAAGAGAGAAAGAGACCAATACACAAGCTAGTGGAGCAATTTCTGAAGCTAAGTCCGCCAAGATATACGGGTACTAGAGACCCCGAGGCCGCTTCACTATGGATTCAAGATCTAGAGAAAGCCTTTGCACTCCTGATGTGCACTAAGGCTAAGAAGGTAACCCTAGCTGTCTATCAGTTGCAGAGCAATGCCAATGTCTGGTGGAGAGCCACCAAGGACACAATATTTCCTGAAGGTGTGATCTCAGTGTGGGACACCTTCCTCAGAGCTTTCAATGATCAGTATTTTTTAGGTATGGCCTGAGAACAAAAGATGGAGGAGTTCCAGCGCCTTCATCAAGGATCAATGTTTGTTGACCAGTATGGGGTCAAGTTTGCTGAACTTTCACAGTATGCTCCAAGGTTAGTCGAGACCCAAAAGAAAAAGCCCGAAGATTTAGAAATGGTCTTCATTCTGAGCTAAAGCAACCCCCGCTACCGTTAGACCTGACAAGTTATCGAGAGGTCTATCGTCAAGCTCAAATGATAGAGAGAGGTTTGAATGAGCAAGCTGCCTCGTCAGGATCAAGGTTTAGTTCTTATAGAGAAGGAATTCGCCATGAAAAGAGACCCATGCCTGGAGGTAAATTCCAAGTCCCACCAAATAGTAGAGGTGGAATTGGCAAGCCAATGTCAAATAGGAATGATTTGTGTCATGCTTGTGGAAGGCGACATGGAGTGAACCAGTGCCCTCGAAGGACGAGCGCTTGTTATAATTGTGGCCAGCAGGATCACATGGCCAAAGTTTGTCCTAGAAGGCCAAGAGGACAACCACAACCGCCGCCGCCACCGCAAATGGGTCAGATTAGAGGGTATGCCCCTTAAAATGTGCCACAGGGAGGACAACAAAGACCACCAGTCCATGGCACAGTGTATGCCATCACATAAGGTCGCGGAGCATGCACCTTAACGTGATCATAGGTATGGTTTCGTTGAACAACCATCCTACTAATGCTTTGTTTGATCCTGGAGCAACCCATTCCTTTATATGTCGAGCAATACATTAAGTTGATAGGATTGAATCCTAAGTTATTTGAGTCAGTGGTTAGTATATTTACACCATTGAAGGATAAAGTTGTTGTTGCTTTAGGTTGTTATGGTTACAAGTTAATGATTAATGAGCGAGTGAGGAAAATAGACTTATTAGTCCTATCCATGTATGACTTTGATTTAATTATTAGCATGGATTGGCTCACCAAGCAATGAGTTAAGATGGACTACTATCACAAAGCAATTTAGTTTAACTTGTTAGTGGGTGAGAGTTTCGAGTTTATTTGGAGTCGAGGAGGACCCTCGATTACTTTAATCTTGTCACTTGAGGTAACTCATTTGTTAGATAAGGGTTGTCAATGTTACTTGGCAATTGTCATGGATATGGCAGTTGAGGATCTGAAGATGGAAGACATTGATGTGGTGCAAGAATTTCCAGATGTTTTCCCTAAGGAATTGCCAGGATTGCCACCAAAGAGAGAAATTGAGTTCATGATTGAGCTAGCACCTAGGACAAAGCCAATCTCTAAGGCTCCTTATTGGATGGCGTTATCTGAGTTAAAGGAACTAAAGGTATAGATGCAAGAACTATTGGATAAGGGAGTCATTCATCCCAGTGCATCACCTTAAGGAGCATCAGTTTTGTTTGTAAAGAAGAAAGATGGTTGTCACGCCTATGCATTGACTATCGTCAACTCAATCAGGTGATGATCAAGAACAAGTATCCGCTACCGACGATTAACGACTTGTTTGATCAATTACAAGGAGTGTCGATATTTTCAAAAATCAACTTCACGACTAGATATCATCAGCTGAGAATCAGAAAGGAGGACATACCTAAGTTAGCGTTTCGTACGCGATACAGCCATTATGAGTTCATGGTCATGCCATTTGGTCTGATGAGCAACTCAGCTGCTTTCATGGATTTGATGAACCGTGTATTCAAGGAATATTTAGATCAGTTTATGATCGTGTTCATCAATGATATTCTGGTATTTTCAAGAAGTCATCTGAGATTAGTGCTACAAAAGCTGAGAGTCCATCAGTTGTACACTAAGTTTAGCAAGTGCGAGATTTGGTTGACTCGTGTTGCTTTCTTAGATCATGTGATTTCAAGCAAAGGAATCTCTGTGAACTTAAGCAAAATTGAAGAAGTGATCAATTGGCCAAAACTGACTACAGTAACTGAAATCATAAGTTTTCTAGGTTTGGCAGGTTATTACAGACGATTTGTGGAAGGATTCTCATCTTTAGCATCGCCTCTAACGAGACTCTTGAAGAAAGAAGAAAAGTTTGTGTGGACAGACAAGTGCGAGAGTAGTTTCCAAGAGTTGAAGGAAAAGCTAACTACTACATCAGTGCTGACCATTCCATCTGGTTCTGGAGGATTCGAGATCTATAGTGATGCGTCATTCAGAGGGTTGGGATGTGTGCTGATGCAACATGGCAGAGTTGTTACATACGCCTCCCCTTAGTTGAGACCTCATGAACAAAACTACCCGACGCATGACTTAGAGCTCGTGGCGATTATTTTTGCCCTGAAGATTTGGAGACATTATCTGTGTGGGGAAAGATTCCAGATCTTCATAAATCATCAAAGCCTCAAGTACCTGTTCTCTCAAAAGGATTTGAACATGAGACAACACAGATGGATGAAACTACTAAAAGACTACAACTGTGATATCCTATATCACCCGAGAAAGGCGAATAAGGTCGTCGATGCTTTGAGTCAAAAGTCTTCAGTTGCGCATATACTGATTAAGGAGTGGAATCTAATCGAGAAAGCTCGAGATTCAGTAGTCAAGTTTGAGGTAAGCCACCTTTCGAGTATTATGACCACTCTCAGAATTGAACCGGATGTCCATATCAGAATCAAGCTGCTCTAACCAATAAATCTAGATGTACAGAAGATTCTTTAGGATGACACTAAGAAAAGAAAGGCTACCTTTCATATCTCTGATGATAGAACACTGAGATTCCAAGGACGTTTGGTTGTACCTAACGATGTGGAGCTTAGAGAAAATATTTTATCTGAAGCACATCATAGCAGTTACAGCATTCATCTTGAAAGTACCAAAATGTATCAGAATCTGCATCAACACTATTGGTGATCAGGTATGAAGGCAAACATCACCAAGCATGTCGCCAAGTGTTTGATGTGTCAGCAAGGAAAAGCTCAGCATTGCAAGCCAGGAGGACTTCTGCAATCTCTCGAGATCTCATAATGGAAATGGGAGCATATCACGATGGATTTCATGACCGGACTACCGAGGAGTCAGAGAGGAAATGATTCAATTTGGTATGAAGGGAGTTGACAAACACATAGAGTTGTACTTGTGTTAGACGTTTGCATCATTGCGACTACTTCAAAGAGACCGAAGTTCACAGTCTAGATTTTGGCACCGCCTTGGGAATGAAGGCTGTAGTACGATACAACTTATAGTTTGAATCCTGGAGTGTTGGCTAGTCTCGATAGCGATTCTCAAATCGAGATTTCAAGGCAAGCTAGGAGGAGTAGCTTTATCTAGAGTTTACCACATTGGATGGCTCCTTTTAAGGTGTTGTATGGAAGAGCGTGTAGAACGCTAGTATGTTGGGATGAAGTTAGAGAATGGAAAATCATAGGCCTAAAGTTGGTTTAACGGTTAGTGGAAGCAGTTGCAGTTATTAGAGATAAATTAAAGACCGCTTAGAGCCGCCAGAAGAGCTACGCGGATAAGCGTCGAAGGCCATTGGAATTCAAAGTTGTTGAGCACATATTTCCAAAGGTGTTAAGAGGGGTATTTCACACTTTGGCAAGAAGGGAAAGCTAAGTCCGAGATATGTAGGTCCCTTTAAGATTCTAGAAAGAATAGGGACTCTAGCGCATTGTCTTGCATTACCGATTGCTCCAAGTTTGAAGTGTTGTATGGCCAAGTGTGCAAGACACTAGTGTGTTGGGATGAAGTTGGAGAAAGAAATATCATAGGTGGAAAGTGTGGCACCCTTCGACGGCCCCCGATCCGATTAGGGTCGCCACAATTCACTTACCTTTCATTTTCCTTATTAACATATCACTTTGATACCATTTCAATTGCAGCGGGTCCATACAACCTAGGGGTTTACATCTCTTATTATTTTATTTTTTTCATTGGTCCCTTGCGCAATTCATATACGGAAGCACATCCAATAACTCCCTTCCTTATACTAAAAAACATTGCACACCTACTAAACATTTATAGGTAAAAGCCATACAATTTTTATTTACTTAAATCAGATGGACATCGTTCACCAGTACATCAAAATGCCGTAGTCTTCTATATTCGGTTACACTCCAAAAGATGACCGACATTTCCTCCAACAGTCATACACTTAAAGTCCATCGATCAGTGTCGATGTCCAAAAGCTCCTTCCCTTGCTATCCTCCTCCTCACGGAATATCCAACCGTTCAAACCATCTACTAATATGAAATGTTGGTCCCCAAAAGGGGTGAGTACAACCACTCAGCAGGCAAATGAATCCAATAACTACTCAATGCATCATACAAGTCATACATGCATTGCAGGCATTACTTACCTTGAAGCCATGCATATACTATCATGCATCATCACCATAGTCATAACACATACATGTGTATCATCATGTCATACTCATATCATCGTCATCATGACATTATATATATCATCATCATCATATACATGACACCATCATCATCATCATATCATCGTCATCATGACACCATCATATCACACATGTTCATCATCATCATCATCATCATCATCATCATCATCATCATCATCATCATGCATATCATCATGCATATCATATATCATCATCATTATCATCATCATGCACATCATCATGCATGTCATCCCATGGGTGATCATCATCATCATCATCATCATCATCATCATCATCATCATCATCATGCATATCGTATATCATCATCATTATCATCATCATGCACATCATCATGCATGTCATGCCATGGGTGATCATCATCATTTCACATCACATATCATCATCATCATCATCATCATCATGCATATCATGGCATGGTTTAATTTCCACTTTTCATCTTGGACCGCCACATTTCTCATACTCGAGACCAATGTTTGCATCCTACATTCATCACTCGCGCCCAATCCTGGCATTGCGAGAAACCTCCGAGCATGAATCCAAGATACAACCGGACATCCGGCACCCCCACATTTCGGGCATCTCGTATCCCTACTGGCATCATGAGGCATCCGGGCATGTATCCAAGATACAACCGGGCATCCAAAGGGCATCGACTCATTCGAACCTTTGGGCATCTCGCACCCCACCTGGCATCACGAGGAATCTCCAGAGCTCGCCATGAAAATGGTTACCCCTACCCTCTGAGCATGCATCATGATACAACCCCTCACCCTCCGAGTATGTATCATAATACAATCGGGCATCCCGACACTCCCGGGGAAAACCTCTGGACATATATTCATAATACAACCAGGCATCCAAAGGGACATCGATTCATTTGAACCTTTGGGTATCCCAACTCCCAGGGCATTGTCGGCTCACACCTCCGACGGTATCATCATCACCACGATGCATATTCTCACACATCTTATTTCTCATCTGCAATTATAATTTAATTTTAACATTGCATAGGGTATGATATCAAACAAATCATACTTGGCATAGGATTCACACATGCATCTCAATTCAATGTCATTCATACACCAAGACTTTATCACACATGCCACATAAATAAATTAAATGGAATCTATGGCCAATAAAATAATCTCTTTTCTTTTATTTTACTTCATTTTATTTATTTATTTATTTATTTATTTATTTATTTATTTATTTATTTATTTATTTATTTTTGTTTATTATATCTATAAATTCCCAAGATTATAAAAATTCAAGAAATTATTAAACAAACCAATAGGATGATAATTACATGCAAAATTCATGGCCAAATTGAATTTTTACACAATCTCACATTTTTCACCAACATCCTATGATTCTCGGATGAAACCAGAATGCACGGTTTCCGAATAAATTCAATTAAAATATCCATATGGCCTCCCAAAAATTATTAAATTTTACCATATTATAGCCAAGACATTTTTGTACAACTTTCATGAAGAACTCCAAGCCAAATTATTTTTAGATTATTTTATATAGTCTCACGAAGCCTTTGGATCCATTACCGCATCGTCCAATGCACACATCTCCGAAATATTGAGATTTCACCTATCTATTCTCTTTCGTTTTCTCTGAAATTTGGATATGTTATTTTTCAAGATGTCCTTTACAAGTTTCATGAAGAGATATAGGTCAAATAACCAGAGTATAGTCATCGTTTAGGTCCTTGAAGTCTCGGGTGTCTCGGAACACATCACCAGAATCATTGTCTTCAAGATCTAGTCGATTTACCAAGCTATATTGGTTCATTTTACTTCAAATTTGATTATGTTGTAGCTTAAGATGTTCCCTACAACGTTCATCAAGAAATCAAAGTAAGATTCTCAACAGAAACCAACATGCAACCATGAATCCAGCAAAAGATCAATAAAAACTCTCCAGATCTGAGGTCTCCGTAAGATGAGACTTTAACCCCTCAAATATCCATCATTTTCCACAAAATTTCAGTATGTTATAGTAAAAGATGTTAGCTACAACTTTCATGAGTACATCGAAGCCAAAATCTGACTCCAAACACACATGCAAGCTCAAACAAGTTACTGACTCACACGATCCGAGCAAGAACAGTCACACCACTCACACACAACTCATCCATGCTTCGGTTTTTCCCATCTAACAACCAAAAGTTCAACATGCAAACAACATACAAGCATGCAAGAGAAGCTAGAGGACTCCCACTTGCCTCTAGACCAAAGAAAACAACGGCACACGGCGGACGAACACGGCGGATGGATGGCGACGGCTCCTTCCTCTCTCGGCCTCCCTCTCTCGGCCGCATCCTCTTCCTCTCTCTCTCTCGCACGGTTCTCTCTCTCTCTCTCTTTCTCTCTTGGCCGAATGGCTAACCAGCCATTCTCTCTCCTTTCCTTCCCTTTTATTCCCCCTTAAACCTCATGATTACTTGCCTACAAACCAGCCAATGCATGGCCTTCTTCCCTAAGCCAATGCATGAGAGTCTTGTGCCACTTGTCACAACACATGCAAGATGGGCTTGGGCCTCCTCTTGGGCCTCCTTTTGGGCCGGCGATAGCCCCCTTTTCACGGGCCTAATTGGGCTGACTAGCTTGGCCCATCAAAGGCTCAAGCTATTGGGCTTAAGGCCCAACCCAATTAAAATCAATTTTACCCCTTTCTTATTCTTTCTTTTAAGAATTAAATTACTAAATTCCACATGGCCAAAATATTGTAATATTTTACATATAGGAATTTAATTTATGAGGTGCATAGCCAAGCATAGATTATTAATTTATCCTATAGTCCTAAATTCAAAATTCATAAACACAAGCACAATAACACATAGCCTTAAGAAAACTAATGGCTAACACATAAACCATAGGTAATTTCATTACCTAATTATAGGCTTTAATTTCTCTAGAGGATGACTTGAATTTTGGGATGCCACAAGTTGGTCCAGCAATCGGTGGATACCGTGGCAATAATCAGAAGCAGATTAAAGACCGCACAGAGCAGACAAAAAAGTTACACAGATAAGTGTCAGAGATTATTGAAATTCCAAGTTTGTGATTCCAAGTTTGTGATCATGTTTTTCTAAATGTGTCACCAATAAGGGGAACTTTGCGCTTCGGAAAGAAAGGAAAACTAAGTCCGAGGTACATAGGTCCATTCGAGATTCTTGAGAGAATCAGAACTCTAGTGTATCATCTTGCATTGCCGCCGAGATTAGTGAAAGTACACGACATCTTTCATGTGTCGATGTTGAGGAAGTACAAACCTGACCCGACCCACGTGCTTAATTTTGAAGAATTGGACGTGGATGACCAAGTATCATACATTGAAAACCCGATTCAGATAATAGACAGAAAAGAGCAAGTGCTGCGTACAAAGACCATCAAGTTGATCAAAGTGGTCTGGCCACACCACGGTACTAAAAAAGCGACATGAGAAACTGAAGAGTCGATGAGACAATTGTAGCCCCACCTTTTTATTTAAGTTTTGTAATTGTTTAAATTTCGATGACAAAATTTTTATAAGAGGGGAAGAGTTGTGACACCCCAGATTTTCGATTCTATTTTCTATTGAATAAATCGGGCATTTTATTGACGCACCTATAAAGCTGTTCTCAAAGTTGGTCACTCGAGATAACTAAACTATCTGGGGAAACCATTAAGGAATTTTAAGGCAATAAACTTGAGAATTCGACCAGGATTCGACTACTCAACCGTGCTCATCTTTAGAGGCCATTACGGCACTATTAAAAATCGATTTGAGATCAGAGATAGGTTGGTTCGATTGAGATGTGTGGCTAATTGTGGGTGACACCACTAAATTGGAAAATTCTCATCGGCCAACACTAGACTAATTTTCTTATTATTTTGGTACCCTGTGTCTATATTTGAATCCTCGAGATTTTCACAACAACTGAAAGTCGCCAATGTGTCGAGTGGGTTCATTATGGCTCAAAGAAAATCTACCACAGGTCATTTGCACTAAAAAATTTCTGAAAGTTACCCAATAGTCTAAGTCACGCTAAAATTGTGCAAATGAAAATTAACCGCGAATTTGAGTCCGATTTTAAAAATTGAAAGTTATGTCATGTCATAATAAATTCTATGAGCATCGACTTAGTCTTAGAAGATTTTTCTGCAACCCGAGACTTTTTGGGAAAAAGTCATCCTAAGACCGTTTATCACAAAATTAGAAAGCAAGAGGGATTAATTAGTAAGAAAAAATACCAATTTGATCATTGATGTGCTAATTGAATTTATGATGGCCAAATTGGATTGAATCAAGAATGAAACTAAGTCCAATTGAGGGAGAAATGTTGGAAATTCGTATGCCCCCTTGCCTAGCCATTTTGGACCATTTCAAGAATTGTAGGATGAGCCTTGGTGGCTAAATTGCAGCCAAGGAAGGTGATGGTAGTGTAGGATTGGTCAATGAGACCATTGAAGAGAAAAAAAATGGCTTGTGACCCCCTCTTGTCTCCCTCTCTCTTCCCTCAGCTAGCCAAACCCTTCATCTCCTTCTTCATTATGCAATTTCGGAACCAGCAGCCAAGGAGAAGACCAGCAAGGCCGCCGGACTGCCCCTCACTCTGTCGCACACCGCCACCGTCGCCATAATGCCACCCCGCTGCCCAAGCATGTTGCCAAACGCACGTTCGCCTTGCCACGCCCAACTCGCCTCATCCAGCCGATCCCTGTGTTCCAACAACCATCTCAGCCCGTGTCGGAGTCGTTTGGCCCACCTCCAACCCCCATTAGTCCCCCCCAGCTTGAACCCAATTTAGCCTCTTTAGCCTTTCCCAATCCGTTGTTGCTTCAAATTGAGCCTCCGATTTGTCTTTTCCAACCAAGAACATAACAGAAGAGAGTGGGTCTCGTGGCTGCTGTTAGGCCCGTTTTGAGGTAGTTCCGAGCCTCGGTTGCTAGGCCCACCTTGGAAGAAGTTGAGCCACATTGCGTCCCCGTCGCTTTGAATCGACCGACTCATGAAACAAGTGACTTTGACTCACTAATCCTCGCTTAGTATGCTAATTATGCTTATGGATTGATTAGATTTAATTAAGTGTGATTAGGTTGATATATTATATTGTAGCAATTAACTTAGTGCTTTACGAATGCATGTTAGGCGGTTAGTTAGTGTAATTAGCGAGTAAATAGACTCTACTATTTATTTAATGAACCTCAGAATTTTTTTGGGTCTGTTTCGATGTTCAATTAGGCATTACAGGCCTATGTTGGATTTATTGACATTTATTTAATATTTTTCATAATTATTTAATTAATTATCTATTTTCCGAAAATTAGATGGGGATAGCCGGTGACCGAAATTTCGTGCTGATTGTAGTAGTGCTCTCTCTTTATTTAATTGAGTACTTGATTGTGTAAATTGAGTGAAATTAGTGTTGGTGGGTATTTTATTCCAAGAATGGATAATTTTGGTAATTAACTGGAAAATCACCGAGCATCGATCTATTGCGCCAAAAATCTATTTTGGGACTACTGAAAATAGTAGGAGGTTCAAAAGTGAAAATCTTGTATTTTGGCTAAAGCCGGTCATATACCCACACACATGTATTTTTATCGGGTGTTATAAAAATGGCAAATTGATCGTACGATAGGAATAATATACTATACCGACTCGGTGACTCGATATGTCATCTTGGAGAAAGGACGGTATGTAATATCAGCTCAGTGACTCTATATGTCATCTTGGAGAAAGGACGATATACTATACCGTCATCTTGGAGAAAAGACGGTATGTAATAACGGCTCGGTGACTAGATCTGTCATCTTGGAAAAAGGACATTATGCTATATATATGCTTGGTGACTAGATATGTCATTTTGGAGAACAATTAATATATTGGCTCGGTAACTCGATATGTTATCTTAGAATGACAGTATTGGATGGAATGACCGAGGAATGGTCTAATTGACATGTAATCAAGTAGGTCGATTGATCGATGTTTCGATCTGTGGTGAATGATTGGGTGCCTATTCGAATTGTGTTGAATTGCAGGTGGAATTTGAGGCCAAAGTAAGTCCTCTAACCCTTGTTGTGCATCGGCAGCCTTTATAGCATATTGGTTTTCTAATCAAGTCTTAGGGGGTAGAACTCGCTGAGACGTCTTCTCACCCCATTGTGGGATAACATTTTAGGTTCATAGATGGCAGCACCCACACCACCTCCCGTACATTTTGGCATACTTGAGGAGATCACTAAGATAGGGTATCACATTCCGATCAACCATCACCCTGAGAGACTAGAGTACATTCTAGTGAAATCTATTGTCTGGGTTGATGCGGAGACATCCCAAAATGTGCCACATAAGTACTGGTCGTGGTATCGCCATTACAGTGATGGGAGAAGAGAGGGTCCGGTGCCGGAATGTGATGTACCTCTGTACGTGTTGGAGGTGGTGTTCGGGAAAGGAACTGCGGATCCCAAGGGTGGATCAGTGATTGACGTGAAAGATCCCAAGCTGGCAGGTGATTGTGACACTCTCGTGTACTCAATCGTGGGCTTCAGCTGGAGCGAGGAGGAAGGAGAGATCGTTGAGCAGGAGGAGGACCCTGAAGAAGAGCTTGAAGAGAAACCGAAGGAGGATCTAGAGTATGACCCAGAGTATGACCCAGATGAAGACTGAGACCCCACCCCTGTCTACTGACCTTGTTGTCATTGAACTTGGCTTGTTTAGAAACCAACTTTTCAGTGTGACTTGTATATGTATATATATGATTTAGTTGTTATATATGTATATAAGTTTGTTGGTTTTTCAGGTTCGAGCTTTAGTCCTACTTTCATATCCCATCGTTTTATTATCTGGGGATTATTTATATACTTCCGCTTACGTATTAAAAATGAATGGGTCAGCGATGCATCCTAGGACGTCGCTATTAAATCGACCAGGTGAGGGATGGGCGCGCGCCCGAAGATCGGGGCGTGACACCATGCATAGGAAGAGTTTAGAAAATATGTGTATACAAATGGTAGACTATCTTCCCCTTTGCATTCATCTTGTTCCTTCTTCCCATCTCCTCACCTCCTCCTTCCTCTCTAAGAAAACCTCACTTCCGTCATCAGTATCATGAAGAGCTTTGTGCATCACATTTCTTGTGGTTGTGCTCCCCTAGCACCGACGCTAGCCGAAGAACCACAACCACCACCGCTACCACTACTTGATACCGTTGAAGCACCACCACTACCCCTACCACCACCATCTTTGCTCATGACTCTCCAGGCATTGTCATCAACCCCAACTCCACTCCCGATAGTATTTCAAACTTAAAGTAATTGTAAATGAAAATCAAACTTGTCCCAAATCTAAATTACAATTCCAAATAGAAATCTTAAATACATCATACTTTAATTATGTTGAGAGTCTCGGTCTTAATTAATATAATTTTTTGTATATTTTGAATAAATAAATACCAACTTTAAAATTAAATTAATCAAACATCCGAAAACTAATTATGTCTCAAGAAATTAACAGTAACATTGCAAATAAACTTAAATTAACCAACTATATTTTGACTAAATGGTAAAACACAGTGCCTTCTGCTCAGCGGACTAACCTAATTATCACGGCAGCTTTTTATTCTAATTGTACCCCTCTCCCTTCTCTTTTACTATGCATAAAAGGAGTAAAAAAAAATGTAAGTATATATAAAAGACATGCTATCTTTCTCTTTGCATTTCTCTCCTTCCTCCGAAACACCATAGGCACTACTGCTCGAGGCACCACTGCCGCTCCTACTCGAGACCGTCCAAGTACCACCGCTACCCCTACCAACATTATCTCAGCTCGCGACTCTCCAAGCACCTCTACTAGGGGTGAGCAGTTCCAGGTTCCGGTTCGGTTCCGTCTGGAACCTGGAACCTACCCTCGGGTACAGGTTCCTCAAAATGAGGAACCTGGAACCTACCCGTGGGAACCGAGAACCTAGAACCTACCCTGTCATAGGTTCCAGGGTCGGTTCCAGGTTCCAACAGGTTCCCTTTTTTTTTTTTTGTTATTTTCATATTTGAACTATAACATATGCGCACGTTACCCAAAAAAAACTATAACGTATGCGCACGTTACCAAAAAACTATAACGTACGCGCACGTTACCAAAAAAAAAAACTATAACGTATGCGCACGTTACCAAAAAACTATAACGTACGCGCACGTTACCAAAAAAAAAAAACTATAACTTATGCGCACATTACCAAAAAAATATAACGTATGCGCACGTTACAAAAAAAAAACTATAATGTATATGTATACTACACGGTAACTTCCCATTAACATGTTATCTTAATACATTAACTTCGCACTGCACAACAACAATAGAATATAAATAGAAATTTCAAAACAAATAGCAAACTAGAAAGTAGAAATAAAACACCACTAGGACAAGAATGTCTAGAGGTACAAGTTTTGAAAAAAATTTCGATTAAACCCCTAAATGAACTCAGAAAATTCTGAAATTTGGACACGTTGTATTTAAGATCTAGAGGTACAAGTTTCATGAAGAAATTGTAGTCCAATTCGTTCCGAATTAAAAGATAAAATCGATTTACTTTTCCTATTCTCTACTTGCACAGTTTTTGAATTTTTTTTTGTTAAATAGGCAAATGAACTACAAAAATTACGAAATTTAAATATGTTGTAGGGAAGACATTAAGAGAGATATTTCATGCAGAACACATTTCCAAAAGAACCTCATACAAAATGATATAGTCCACGCATTGCAACTTACAAGATCCGAACACATCAGATTTCACAGTTTTAGAAACATTTCCGATTAAATACCCAAATGACCTTAAAAAATTATGAAATTCGACTATGTGATAGCCAATACCATAAGGTAGATACTTCATGAAAACATCGAAGTCAAATTCGTCCTAGATAATTAAATATGGACGGTTAATATCCCTGTTCGTAGTACTGTAATTCCAGATCTAACCATCTCCAAAGGACCACGATTTCACCTACCTATTCTTGTTTTTTTTCTCTAAATTTTTTATATGTGGTACCTCAGGATGTCCTTTACAACTTTTGTTAAGAAACCAAAGTAAAATTTCGACAAAAAGGTTGCCTTACAGTCCATGCATTCATCAAGGGTCGGTCCCAAAATCTCCAGATCCAGTCTTTCCAAAGAATAACGATTTCACCCACTTATACTTATTTTTTTTGTCCCAAATTTGAGTATGTTATACTCCAAGAAGTCATTTACAACTTTCATTTAGAGGCCAAAGCCAAACTTCAACTAGAACATCACATACAAGTCACTAGAACATCCAAGGTCGAGCTTTTTCTGCCCTAAGTAACCGGTTCCGGTTCCGGTTCTGAAACAGGTTCCGGTTTCGAAACAGGTTCCGGTTCCGAAACCGGTTCCGGTTCTGGTTCCGGTTCCGGTTCCTAGAAAAAAGGAACCGGAACCGGAACCGGAACCGGTCCCCCTTGGAACCGGGAACCGCGCTCAGCCCTAACCACTACCACCCTCAAGCTCACCCTCGACAGTATTTCAAACTCGAAATAGTGGTAAATGAAAATCGAGCTTGTCCACAAATCTGAGTTAGGATCCCAAGTAAAAATCTTAAAGACGTTATGCTTTAATTATGTGAGGAGTCTCAAACTTAATCAATTTAATTTTTTGTATATTTTTAATAAATAAATACAAACTCAAAACATAAATTAATCCAAAATCCAAAAACTAATTTTATCTGAAGACATTAACAGCAACATTGCAAATAAACTGAAATTAACCAATTATATTTTGAGCGGATGGTAGAAAAAGGCATCGTCCTTCTCAGAAGAACAGAGCATGACCAACCTAATTATCAAAGTAGCTTTTTGTTCCCCTCTCTTATCGTGCATAGGAGTCTAGTAAATGTAGGTGTATACAAAATGCAAGATATCTTCCCATTTACATTCCTCTCCTTCCTCATCTCTTCCCATCTCCTCCCCTCATCCCGCCTCTCTCCGAAAACCTCACTTCCGCCACAACCACCATGAGGAGCTTTGTGCATCACCTTTTTTGTGGTTTTGCTCCTCCCGCACTACCACCAGCTGAAGCACCACAGCCACCACCACCGCTGCTGCTTGAGACCGTTTAAGCACCATCACTACCCCTACCACCACCGTCTCGACTTGTGACTCTCCAAGCACCACCCCCATCCCACCCTACCCCCGACAGTATTTCAAACTTGAAATAGTTGTAGAGGAAAATCAAGCTTATTCAAAATCTGAATTAGGATCCCAAATGAAAATCTTAAAATATTATACTTTAATTTTGTGGGGAGTCTCAAACTTAATTAATTTAATTTTTTGTATATTTTGAATAAATAAATACCAACCCAAAGTAAGTTTGTCCAACATCCGAAAATTAATTATGCCTGACGAAATTAATAGTAAGATGACAAATAAACTTAAACTAATCAATTACATTTTGAACAAGTGGTTAAAAAAAGGCACCGTTTTTCTCAGAAAAACGGTGTCTTTTGCTTAGCGGATCGACCAAATTATCACGGCAGCTTTTTGTTCTAATTATACCCTTCCCACTCTCTCTTACCATGCACAGAAGAAGTTTAGAAAATATTGGTGTATACAAAAGGCAAGCGATCTTTCCCTTTATATTTCTCTCCTTCCTTATCTCTTCCCATTTCCTCCCCTCCTCCTTTCTCTTTCTGAACACCTCACTTCCGCCACCATCGCCATAAAAAGCTTTGTGCATTACCTTTATTTGTGGTTATACTCCTCCAGCACCATCACTAACTGAAACACTACAGCCACCACCGCCACCACTACTCGAGATCGTCCAAACATCATCACTACCCCTACTACCACCATCTCAGCTGGCGTCTCTCCTGGCACCACCCACCCCACCCCTAATGGTGTATCAAACTCAAAATAGTCGTAAATAAAAATCACGCTTGTCTAAAATTTGAGTTAGGATCCCATATAAAGATCTTGAAGACATTATACTTTAATTATGTGGGAAGCCGCAGACTTAATTAATTTAATTCTTTGTACATTTTTTACAAATAAATACCAACTCAAAAAGTAAATTAATCCAACATCCGAAAACTAATTATATCAAAAGAAATTAATGGTAACGTTGCAAATAAATTGAAATTAATCAATTATAATTATATTTTGAACAAGCGGTAAAAAAAGGCACCATTCCTCAGAGAAGAACATGACTATTTGCTCAGTGGACCAATCTAATTACCATGACAGCTTTTGTTCTAATTGTACCCCTCCCCCTCTCTCCTCTGTGCATAGAAGGAGTCTTGAAAATGTAGATGTATGCAAAAAGCAAGCTATCTTCCCCTTTGTATTTCTCCAAATCCTTATTTCTTCCCATTTCCTCCCTTCCTCCCTTCTCTTTTCGAGTACCTCACTTCCGCCGCCACCACCACCTCCATGAAAAGCTTTGTGCATCACTTTTTTTGTGGATGTGCTCTTCAAGCACCACCACCACCACCAGCCGAAACTCCACAGTCAACACCGCTCGAGGCACCATTGCCACCACTGCCGAGACCGTCCAAGCACCACCACTATCCCTCCCACCACCATCTCGACTCACGTTTCTCCTGATACCACCACTGTCCCTACCCCACCCTGATAGTATTTTAAACTCAAAATAGTCGTAAATGAAGATCGAGCTTGTCCCAAATCGAAGTTAGCATCCTGTATAGAAATCTTATAGACATCCTACTTTAATTATGTGGGAAAGGCTCAAACTTAATTAATTTAATTTTTTGTATATTTTGGATGAATAAATACCAACTCAAAAAGTAAATTAATCTAATGTCTAAAAATTAATTATCTCTGATCACTCGCCTATGGTGGTCAAGGTGGTTGATCCGGTGATTCGCAGGAAGCCTTTCAAGTTTTTTGAATACTGGATGAAGCACCTGGACTTTGATGCTATTGTCAAACAGGTCTGGGAGGCTTGCAAGGAGGGTGTGCCCATGTATAGACTTGTTTGCAAGCTCAAAGCTCTCAAACTCCTGCTCAAGCACTTAAACAAGGACGCCTACTCTGATATTTCTGCCAAAACTTCATAAGCGAGAATGGCTTTAGAGTTGACTCAGATTGGCCTCCAACAAGACCCTTCTAGAGAGGATCTCGCTGAGTTGGAAAAGGCTCAGCACCGCACTTTCTTGGACCTTCGGGCCAAGGAGGAGTCATTCTTCCATCATAAATCTAAAGTCAAATGGCTCAGAGATGGGGACCGAAACACCAATTTCTTCCATCAATACGTCAACAAGAGACAGATGACTAATAGAATCCTCTCGGTTACGGATAGCCAAGGTATCCACATCACTGACCCGCAGTTGGTCCAACAACACTTTGTTGAGTACTTCTAGGATCTCCTTAAGCCTAGAGTGGTGCAGGAATCACCTTCGCTTGAACAGATCCGAGAGGTCATCTGCTTGTCTCTAAGGGATGATCAGGTTACTACTCTAGCGCGACCTGTGATTGATCTTGAGATACGGGATACTTTATTCTCCTTAGCCCAAGGAAAGGCCTTGGGGCCGGATGGGTTCACGGTGGAGTTCTTCAGAGAGAACTGGGATACAGTGGACCAGCTTATTGTGACTGCCGTTAAGGACTTCTTCACTTTCGAGAGGCTCTTAAGGGAGATTAATAACACCATCTTGGTGTTGGTACCGAAGGTTCCTAATGCTACTATTGTCGATGATTACAGGCCTAATGCCTGTTGCAACACCATTTACAAGCTTATAACCAAGAACATTGCCAACCGAGTTGCCTCCATGCTCAATGATTTGGTCAATCCTTCCCAGACGGCATTTGAAAAAGGTAGAAGGATCAAAGACAACATCCTTTTAGCTGAGGAGCCATTTTCTAGATTTCACTTGGAGCCTTACTCACCGAAATGTGCAATCAATGTGGATTTTAGGAAAGCTTATGATACAGTTGATTGGCAGTTTCTTGAGAATGTTCTCCTAGCCTTTCGGTTTCCTGCCTCCTTGGTGCGAGTTATCATGAATTGTGTGAGGACGCCGAAGTTTTCCATCTCTTTGAATCGGGAGCTACATGGTTTCTTTCCTAGTGGCAGGGGTCTGCAGCAAGGGGATCCCATGTCTCCTTATTTGTTTACTTTGGTTATGGAGGTGCTCTCAGGGATCCTCACTAATTGCTCCCTACACCCGGAGTTTAAATTCTTTTGGAGATGTAGATCCACCAACCTCTCACATCTATTTTTTGCAGATGATGTCTTTCTCTTTTCCCAAGCTGATTTGCAATCCGTGACTCTCTTCAAGGATGGTCTTCAGTTGTTCTCCTCTTGGAGCGGTCTCTTCCCGAATGCAAGAAAGAGTGAGGTATTTTTGACTGGGGGTCCGCCGGCCTTAAAGAACCAAATTTTGCTCGATCTTGGCTTCTTTGAGGGGGTTCTTCCGGTCCGTTACCTGGGAGTTCCAATCATCACATCAAGGCTACGAAAGGCGAACTGCGCCGCTCTTGTTGGCCGCATCATAGCGAGAGTTCGATCTTGGACTCACCGATTCTTATCCTTTGCGGGCCACCTCCAGCTGATCAGGTCAGTACTACATGCTATCTAGGCTTATTAGGCAAGTGTGTTTGTTCTACCTGCAGGAGTGCTGGACCAAATTGAACGAATACTCAGACAATTCCCCTGGAAAGGTCCGAAGTTGGGCAGAGGAGGAGCCAAGGTAGCCTGGGACGATGTTTGCCTCCCAAAAGAGGAGGGGGGTCTGAGGATCCGGAGATTGCGTGATTGCAACAAGACTTCTATGGTGAAGCACATCTGGACTTTGTTCACGGATAAGGAGTTGCTTTGGTGCAAGTGAATCCACTCCATGTTCCTTAAAAGGAAGAGCTTCTGGGTGGTTAAGAGGTCAACCTCTTGCTCTTGGGCCTGGAAGAAAATTTTACAACTAAGAGCAGAAGTCCGACTCAGTTTCTGGTGGAGAATTGGGGATGGCCGTTCTACGCCACTTTGGTTTGATAACTGGCATCCTAGGGGGCTGTTGAATTTGGTTTTCTCATATGTGTTTATCTATAACTCTAGCCTTTCTAGAGAGGCTTCAGTTGCAAACCTCTATGTGGAGGATAGGCAGGCTTTAAGGTCGATGTTGGAGTCGTGGGAGATTCCCCTCCCTTCCCTCTCTCTTAACCAAGATTGCTTTTGTTGGAAAGATAATCCGGCAGGGTTCACAATGGCCACGGCGTGGGAGGCCTTTAGGAGGAAGAAGCCCCAAGTTTTATGACATCGTTTCATTTGGAACAATGCCATTACACCTAGGTACCAATTTCACCTTTGGCTTGTTGCCAAGCATAGGCTTCCCACCCAAGCTTTCCTCTTCTATTATGGCAGGATAGATACTTCTTTTTGCCCCTTCTATGAGGAGGTGCCTAACTCTAGTGACCATCTTTTTTTAAGTGTCGGGTCACAGCTTGGTTGGCTTTCTTTTGGGCAACCAGATGTAACCTCCCATGGCGGAACCGATCTTGGGATGAAAATCTCCTTTGGGCCACAACCTTTCTTGTGGGCAAGGACTTCTTCAAAAGCATGGCACGGTTTTCTTTTGGCACTCTCTGTCATATCATTTAGAGGAATAGGAACAATATTCTCTTCAGAGACGAACCACTTTCCATTCTGGCCATGAAGAATCATCTCCTTAAAGTGGTCAAAGATAAGACACTCTCTTTCAAGGATGTGGAAGATTCCTTCAGGATTATATTTTGAACAAGTGATAAAAAATGCAGCATCCTTTTTAGAAAAACGGTATCTTTTACTCAGGGATAAACCTAATTATCACGATAGCATTTTGTTCTAATTATATCCCTCCCCCTCTCTCTTATCGTGCATAGAAGGAGTTTAAAAAATGTAAACGTATACAAAAGGCAAGCCATCTTCCTCTTTGCATTCCTCTCCTTCTTTATCTCTTTCCATCTCTCTCCCTCGTCCCTTCTCTTTCTGAGTACCTCACTTCCGCCACCACCACTATGAAAAGTTTTGTGCATTCCCTTTTTTGTGATTATGCTCTTTCAGCACTACCACCAGCCGAAGCACCACAACCATCACCGTTTGAAGCATTATCGCCACCACTACGCGAGACCGTCCAAGCACCACCACCACCCTTACCACCACCATCTCGGCTCGCAACTCTATTGGCACCACCACCACCCTCTACCCCCACCCCCGACAGTATTTCAAACTCCAAATTGTCGTATATAAAAATCAAACTTGTCCCGAATATGAGTTAGGGTCGCAAATAAAAATCTTAAAGACATCATACTTTAATAACATGGAGAGTTTCAGACTTAATTAATTTAATTTTTTGTATATTTTAATAAATAAATACCAACTCAAAAAGTAAATTAATCTAACATCCAAAAACTAATTATATCTGAAGAAATTAATAGCAACATTGCAAATAAACTGAAATTAACCAATTATATTTTGAACAAGTGGTAAAAAAAGGCACTGTTCTTCTCAAAAGAACGGTGCCTTTTTCTCATCGGACAAACTTAATTATCACGGTAGTTTTTTGTTCTAATTGTACCCCTCCCCCTCTCTCTTACAGTGCATGGAAGGAGCCTAGAAAATGTAGTAGTATACAAAACGCAATGTATTTTCCCCTTTGCATTCATCTCCTTCCTTGGTTGTTGCATCTCCTCCCATCCTCCCTTCTCGTTCCGAATACCTCACTTCTGCCACCACCGCCATAAAAAGCTTTATGCATCACCTTTTTTGTGGTTGTGCTCCTCCAGCAACACCACCAACCGAAGTACCATAGCCACCATCACTCGAGGCACCACCACCACCATTGCTCGAGATCGTCCAAGCATCACCACCATCTTGGCTTGCAACTCTTTCGGCAAGACCCCCACCCCCACCCCACCCACCCCATCCCCCACCCGTGACAGTATTTCAAACTCGAAACAGTTGTAAATTAAAATTGAACTTGTCCCAAATCTAAGTTAGGATCCCAAATAAAATCTTAAAGATATCATACTTTAATTATGTTGGGAGTTTCATACTTAATTAATTTAATTTTTTGCATTTTTTTCTAAATATATACCAACTCAAAAAGTAAATTAATCCAACATCTGAAAACTAATTATATTTGAAGAAATTGACAGCAACATTGTAAATAAACTGAAATTAACCAATTATATTTTGAACAAATGGTAAAAAAAAAGGCGCGGTTCTTCTCAAAAGAATGGTGCCTTTTGTTCAGTTGACCAACCCTTATATAGTCTGTTAATAGTTAAAAGGTGGTACGCCAGAGGGACACTTGCGCAGGAATTCCATCAATAGAATTGAAATTGAAAAATGAAAGGAGGCAATAACTGAGAACTAACCTCTTGAGCCAGAGTAGATAGGATCAGTGTACACGGGATAAAGACCTGAAGTAGATCCCATGTTTATTATTATTACACCGGGTCTCCCAGCAGATTCCATGGCCTTAATCTATTAAGAAGTGCAGATCATTTCGTGCTAGTTTCCTTGCAGTAAAGCAATATCCCCTAACGATCAGAATTGTCATTGCTCCCTCCAACCGAAAGAGGAAGGGAAGAGAGAAGAAATAGACCATGGACATGCACTTTTGCATACAAGATGATAATCCCAGGGCAAATGCACAATGTTAAGAATATGAGAACACAAGCTCAGAAAGTTTATTATACTGCTATGAAGTTAACAAAGGCAGAGAATGAAAGCATTGCCAAAACAGAGACGGCTGTCATTGAAAAAGTTCGGAAGAAGCAGAATGCACAAGTCAGTGCCAGTGATGCTATCAGCCGTGTATCTACATAATGTGATGGAAATAAGTCGGTGTAAATAACAAGTGTCATGTACTTAGAAGGAGAAGAGAAGTTGTTAGTTCAGTTTTTCATGGTATAACAGAATAGACGAAATAGCTCTTTTCTTCCTTTAAGTCTTTCATGTATTCGGTTTTACGATTGACAGCTGGTTCTTTTGTTTAGCATCTGCTGTATATAGAAGAGCTTAGCCTTCTTCTTCTTCATTGAGTCATTGTAACAGAAAAGTGTGAATACAGAGGAAGAAAACGCCATTTTTGTTCTTTGTGTTGTATTACATATACTGAGATAATACAAAAGAGAAGAAAGGAGATAATCTTTCTTCAGTATTCATTCATCTTGTTCATCCTCACATGGTATCAGAGCACTGGTCGATCATCTGTACTGAATAGTTTTTCATGAATACTCAATCATTCGTGAAATCCAATCAAAGGTGTTGAAGATGCAGAAGATCGAAGTGACCTCTGAACTTCAATGATCGCAGCAGATCAAAGTACCTGTTGATCATTCTCGAGTGCTGTGTTTGAAGATTTCAAAGTGTTTTGCATTCGATTCTACTACTCTTTGGTAAGATCTGAACATTGTTGGTGACACGAACAGAACTTCATCTTGGAAGATTAACAGGTAATCCTGATTTCAGTCACAGAATCGACTTTCGTCATCATCAAACCTCTGTGAGTAAAGTAATGGCAGCAAGAACACAGAAGTATCCCTTTCCAATACATGTTAACATCTCCAATTTTGTCACAATCAAACTTGCTGAAGATAATTTCCTGTTGTGGCAAGCACAGTTTCACAGATTTCTTCGAAGTCAAGAACTTTTTGGTTTCATTAGTGGTGAAATTCCTTCACCTCCTCAAATATTAACAGTTGAAACTGAAGACTGTGAGACTGAAGTCATAAATCCAGATTACACAGATTGGACAAGAACTGATCAGCTTGTTTCATCTTGGATTAGCGGAGCCGTATCTGAAAATATTCTGAGCTTGATCATTGGCTTAGAAACTTCCTATGAGGTATGGCAAACACTTCTCAATCGCTTTACTCAGAAATCAGTTGCTCAAGAGTTTGAACTGAGAGGAAAGTTACAAGCATGTCAAAAACGAGATCAAGTTCTTTCTGTATATCTAAGAGAGTATAAGTCCATCTGTGACCAGCTGAATGCGATTGGAAAACCTATAGATGAGATAACAAAGATGTTTGGTGTTCTTGAAGGACTAGGCCCTGAGTATGAGAACTTTCGAACTACTATCTACTGTCTGAAACCCCAACCAGATTATGATGAAGTGATAGCACAGCTTGAACGATTTGAAACAAGGCTAAAGACATATTCGATGAATCAATTTAATCATAATCTAGCCTATTTTGGACAAAGAAATTCTGAAACACAACAGAAAGGGAACTCTGAAAGAGAATATAGCTTTCACAATTCTAGTTTTGGAGATCAAAGAGGCAATAACAGAGGAGGACGTATGTTTGGTCGAGGTCGTGCAATGAACAATGCAGGTCGTAGTTATGGTTATTCAGAAAGAAATCAACACTATAGACCAAACAACTTGAATCAGGATCGAACAGATCAACAATTCAGGCAGAGGATTGATTACTCTAGTCCTGGCCAGGGGTTTCGCCCATATGCAAGTTATTCACAAAGGTATCAAGATATCAAGTCTTATCCAACTCAAATCTTAATGCCTCAGAAACACTTGCAAGATGAGAAAACCACAAAGAACACTCGGTTAGAATGTCAGATTTGTAAACGACCAGGACATGATGCTCTTCGTTGCTGGTATCGATTTGATAATTCGTATCAGGCTGAAGAGATTCCAACAGCTTTAGCAGCAATGCATCTAGAGGATCCAAGAGGAAGTGAGTGGTACCCTGATATTGGAGCAACAGCACATATCAGTGCTGATCCTAGTATTCTTCTCAACTCTACTCAATATACTGGAACTGATACAGTCATGATAGGTAATGGCTCCTGTTTACCTATTGCTTATATTGGTGATACTCAGTTGAATACAGAAAACAACACATTACCTTTAAACGATGTCTTGATTGTTCCTGAAATCAAAAAGAACATTCTCTCTGTTTCAAAACTGACAGATGACTATCCCTGTTCGTTTGTTTTTGACAAAATCGGTGTCTATATAAAGGACAACCAAACCAACAAAACAGAGATGCTCGAAAGGAAAATTAGAGGACTTTACTGTGTGGATCCTCAAACTACAGCAGCATACTTTACTCGAAGACACAAAGTGATAGCAGCAAATGTGTGGCATCAAAGCGGCTCACACAAACCAGAAAATAGTGAAGCATTTACAAAGTCAAAACTTGATTTCTGTAATGCAAAATTTGAATCCATATGTAGCTTGACTGTCAAATAGCAAAAAGTACAGCTTTACCTTTTCCATTATCGACTCTACATCTACTATACCCTTAGAAAGGATACACTTTGTGACATCGGGGTCCTTCACCGGTGAGATCCTTTCAGAACTTTCAATACTATGTCATCTGTGTAGACAATTTCTCTCGCTACAGCTGGATTTATCCAATGAAGCTGAAGTCAGACTTTTATGATATCTTTATCATGTTTCAGAAACTAGTCGAGAAGCAATTTGATCATCAAATCAAAATGTTTCATTGTGATGGTGGAGGAGAGTTCACCAGTAATAGGTTTCAGAATCATTTGCGGAGTTATGGTATAAAGCAGAGTCTGCCTTGCCCTCATACACCAGAACATAATGGAATCTCAGAAAGGAAACATCGCCATATAGTTGAATTGGGGTTAGCTATGCTGTATCATTCTAGAGTTCCATTGAAATTCTGGGTAGATGCTTTCATAACAGCTAACTATATTGTCAACATTCATCCTACACCGAAGTTACAGATGGCTTCTCCTTATTTCAGACTTCATAATAAGCAGCCCAACTATGACTATCTCAGGTTTTTGGGTGTGCTTGCTATCCCTATCTTCGATCCTATGCACAACACAAGTTTGACCCCAGATCTCTTACTTGTATTTTTCTGGGATATAGTGAACGACATAAGGGGTATCGTTGTCTTGTACCTACTAATGGTCGTATCTATATTAGTCGCCATGTGGTCTTTGATGAAACCTTCTTTCCATTTACAAAGAATGTAATATCCGACTATGATCAGTACACAACTCTGTATAACCAATGGGCAGACGAGGTTAATCTTCTTGATTCCACAAACACAACCTCAGTGGACAGTGACTCCAATAACCATACAACAAAATTTCAAGTACCTCCTTCTGTAGAAAGTGATCACACTCATACGTCATAGTCTAAAGGTGTACCACATATATCATCTTCTCTTCAGCAACAGTCTGACTCTACTGCCACAGAGCAACAAGATCCTCTATCTACAATTGTCGAACCAGATGAACTTGACATTGATCAAGAACAACCAAACTTAACAGCTACTTCTTCAGGTACTTCTTCTGTTCATCATTTGCAAACTCGATTGAAATCTAGCATCATCAAACCAAACCCCAAATATGCATATTTGGCTGACTATAAAGTACCTTTGGAACCAAAATTAGTTAAAGCAGCATTAGATGATAAAGGATGGTACAAAGCCATGCAGGATGAAATGGATGCTTTGTATGAAAATCAGACCTGGATATTAGTTCCTAGAACTAAACAGATGAATGTTATAGCTTGTAAATGGGTGTTTAAAACTAAACTAACACCCAATGGCAGTCTGGATAGATTAAAAGCTTGCTTAGTTGTGAAGGGATTTCATCAAGAAGCGGGGATTGATTTTACAGAAACGTTTAGTCCTGTCATCAAGCATGCCACTATTCGGATAGTTCTTTCTGTTGCAATGATGAAGAATTGGATCATACATCAGCTTGATGTTAAAAATGCATTTCTCCATGACACACTAAATGAAACAATATACATGGAGCAGCCCCCTGGCTTTATTGATCCTCAACAGTATACATGCATTGTGTGTGTCTTCTTAAGAAATCCCTATATGGACTTCGTCAAGCACCACGAGCATGGTTTGATAAGTTTAGTAACTTTCTCTGGGAGCATGGATTCTTCTGTAGTACTGTTGACCCTTCTCTCTTCGTCCTTCACACTGGTTCATACACAGTACTATTATTGCTATATGTTGATGATATAGTGCTGACAGGTAGCTCAGCTCAGCTACTAACCAATTTGATCAAATTGCTGAGTCTTCATTTTCACATGAAAGATCTGGGCCATCTTCATTACTTTCTCAGCATTGAAGTCAAACGCTCTCCTCATGATCTATTTCTCTGTCAAACTAAGTATGCCATTGATCTTTTGACCAGAGCTCATATGACCAATTGTAAGCCTGTATCGACTCCTCTTCCACTTCGATCAGTTACTATGACAGATGATACTGTTTTGCTCTCCAATCCACTTGAGTATAGAAGTCTTGTGGGTGGTCTTCAATACTTAACAATTACTCGTCCTGATCTTGCTTATGCAACAAATACTCTGTGTCAGAAACTGCAACATCCAACAGTTGCAAACCTTCATCGATTAAAAAGAGTACTTCGATATGTTAAAGGCACCACTCATCTTGGTCTTTTTCTTCATTCTAATAGCTCAACAGCTCTCTATGGCTTCTCAGATGCTGACTGGGCTAGGTGTACTGACACCAGGCGATCCACAACTGGCTATTGTGCGTATCTTGGCTCCAATCTTCTTTCATGGTCAGCTAAGAAACAACCAATTGTCTCTCACACTTCCACAGAAGCTGAATATCGAGCTCTTGCCTCTACTACAGCTGATCTTACTTGGATCAGTTTTGTCTTGCGTGATATTGGTATATCCCTTCCATCTCCAACTCTCTTATTTTGTGACAATAAGTCTGCTATCTCTCTTACAGCCAACCCAATTCTACATGTCCATACCAAACATATCGAGGTTGATTTCCACTTTGTTCGGGAGAAAGTCTCCTCAGGATCACTCAGTGTTCGCTATGTTCCTAGCCATCTTCAACTTGCCGATATTTTTACAAAATCTTTGTCGCACTTTGTTCATTCTAATCTTCACACCAAATTGGGCATGGGATTTTTATCCCCTCCCAATTTGAGGGGGGATGTTAAGAATATGAGAACACAAGCTCAAAAAGTTTATTATACTGCTATGAAGTTAACAAAGGCAGAGAATGAAAGCATTGTCAAAACAGAGACGACTGTCATTGAAAAAGTTCGGAAGAAGCGGAATGCACAAGTCAGTGCCAGTGATGCTGTCAGCCGTGTATCTACATAATGTGATGGAAATAAGTCAGTGTAAATAATAGGGGTGTAAACGGGTCGGGTCTTGATGTTACCCGACCTAACCCGAAACATATGGGTCACATACTGTGACCCGACCCGACCCGACCTGAAACACATTAAACTCGCATAGGAAATTCGGGTTGGGTCGGGTCGGGTCGGGTTTCCGAGTCGTCTTTTTTTTTTTTTTCGGGTGAGAGTCAAACGGGGGCATTCATCTTCATTGTTGTTCGTGACTTCTCGCAACTGTTATACGTTATTACGAAACATTCCAAGCCTCGGCTTGGCTCTTAATTTTTTAGCATTGGATTGATTTTTGTCTCTTTTTTTCTTTTGGCTGGCCTCAAATGAATGTATCTTCTACAAATGAGCACAAGCGTATGCATGTGGGGAAAAGAAAGAAGTTAAAATGGGGTCGGAGAGAAGTAAATGTTTAAGAAATACATTCATACAAATGGAAAAGAAGATGCTAGAGAATCGGAAATAAGAAAAGCTGCACTTCTTGCCAATGCCCACGAATTCATAAGGTATGGTGAGCTCGGTAAATATGCTGAAAAGGGTTTTACTTTCTAGAGTAAAATATGCAATCTTCTCCTTTCTTCAGAATCTATTAGGATGATTAAAAACCTGATAGGCAACAAGCTATTATTCAACTATGAAGATTTTATGACTTTGTATCATTGACAACAGTAGATGTTCCCTTTGGCTAATATAGCAACAGATAGAGGTTCCTGCTGTTGAATATCTCCAAAGTGTCGGTTTCACCTTACTTTTTCCCTGCTGAACAAGGGTATAGGCACTGGCCTACTCATGTGTGTGGAGAGTGGGGGCTTTTGATGTTCTCTCTATTTGGTTGTCCCCGCATTTTACCATTTGACTGGCCTCACAAGGTTTGACTTGATGTCCTCGAGACTTCCCTGCAGAAAAAGGAAAAAGAAAAAGAGATGGTGATATGAGAAGCTAAAGGCAAAATCATACTCTTTAGTACAATCATCTGTAGTGTATGCAGAAACCCAAATCAGAACAAGTATGACAAACAAGTGGGACATTAGTCTCTCATATTTCTAATAAGAAATGTTTGAAGAGGTTCAACTATACTGCAAGGGGATCTACTATAGCTATTGCAAAAGATGAATAATTGATGTACTGAACAGTTAATTTTCTGACAGCCTGAAAAAACATAGGTCCTATCACATTCAGATCATCCACTTTCCAGCACAATTAAATTCAATTACAGTGAATGACTTGTAAAAATAGATATCAGAACAGCTTCTTATGAGGTCATCTTTGCTTGGAAAAGAGATGTTGTGAAATAGCATACTCTGTGTAAAATCTGTGCCCTGAGCAGCGAATATTTACTACTCATACCTCAGAAGTTCAGACAGGGAGCAGGAAAATGCTGTAAGTTAAAGTGGTTTTGTCTACACAAGCGTTTACATTACGGTGAAACTGCAAGGGGCTATAGACTTCCAGCAATGGGCTTATGACAATTCTGAATATAGATTTCATATAAGCTTGTTTCATAGGAAACTACACAACGTAGAAACTACACAACGCAGTTTCCGATGTCAAATGCGCCAGAATACCCAGAGACATATTCAAGAGTAAACATAATAATTTAAAATAAAGAAATTTTCACTTTGCCCAACCTACAAAATCATAGAAGATGCTCTAGAATGAACACGATAAAGCAAATCAACACAGATCACAAAGAGGGCATTCCTAAATCAAACGACCCACTGTGATGGAGGATGGACACGTAATCTAACGCTTGAGAATCGAGGCTAATATGAGATCGAAACACCGAAGCTTGATAAAAGGCGAAAGACATTGCCTACAGCCTTCTTCCTCTTCTACCGCCCACTCACACTCCAACAACCTTTCATTTTAACAGTTTTGCTCGAACAAGAAAGACCCATCAATCAATTTTAAAGAACTTTACCTCCTGTTCATGATGTTGTTCAGAAAGCACATACTGCTCACTCGCTTAGCTAGCTGCTTCAGCTTAACTTTTAACCTGAACCCAAAGAATTTCATAGACAACTAAATACATCAGACAAGCAATTTCCTTAATACAAGAATCTAAAAATTCAAGCGCACAGAAACACAATCGCCGAATCAAATCGCCCCGCAACGAAGAGCAATGAGACAATCATCAACAATCGCCGAGCGGAAAGCGCGACTTTGCGAAACGTAAAATTCCCGATCTCCACAACCAATGTTGAGCGCCATCGAGCAGAAATTCGGGACGGCATTTGACGAGCGACGAGAGGGGAAGGCGCGTGGATCGGAGGGGGCTCCTCACCTGCCGGGACTTGAAACGAGGCGAGAAATGAGCGCCATGATCATCGAGCGAACCCAGTCCCCAAGCTATCGACGATGGTCGGCCGCACGCGGCGGCAAGGGTTTCGGCATCGGCGAGGCGGAGGTGAGGGGTGGCGACGGCAACGGCGAGGCGGAGGCGCGTCGATCGGAGGGCGGCAGCGAACTCCACGAGAAGGCGCACTCATCGGAGAAGAAGGCGGAGCCGACGAGGTTGTGTTCGACTGTTCGTGTTTTTGGGACTAAAGCCCAAAGCGTTTGTGTTTTTGTGTTTTGGCGTGTTTGGACTTTAGAAAACTTGTTTCGGGTCTAACAATGTTCGAACCCTGACCCAACCCGAAACACATTTTGTTTGCTTGTTTTATATTTGTTACCCGAACACGAAACACGTTAATACATGTTTTGTGTTCGGGTCGGGTCGGGTCGGGTCTTTTTGACACCCCTAGTAAATAACACGTGTCATGTACTCAGAAGGAGAAGAGAAGTTGTTAGTTCAGTTTTTCATTGTATAACAGAATAGACGAAATAGCTCTTTTCTTCCTTTAAGTCTTTCATGTATTCGGTTTTACGATTGACAGCTGGTTCTTTCGTTTAGCATATGCTGTATATAGAAGAGCTTAGCCTTCTTCTTCTTCATTGAGTCATTGTAACAGAAAAGTGTGAATACAGAGGAAGAAAACGCCATTTTTGTTTACTGTGTTGTATTACATATACTGAGATAATACAAAAGAGAAGAAAGGAGATAATCTTTCTTCAGTATTCATTCATCTTGTTCATCCTCACACACAAAGCTCAACTTGGTCACTGCAGCACCACGAAGAGAAGTGCATGAAAAATCTGGTCTTACCGCAAAGTGAGTGCAGTCAATTGCAGCAGCCAGATTCACGTTAAGCGCTTGTTGCCAGTAGCGAGTCCCATCGGTCTGATCTTTGTGGAATGGGATCGAGGTGTTAATCCCGGCGGAATTGATACAAATGTCCAATCCCCCCATAGGTCGCAACATGCTTCTCGAAGGCGTTGACAAGATCCCCTGCTTACATGGAAGACAACAAGTTACTTGATTGGCCTTACCAAGAACGAAGCCGATACACGAAACGAGGGAAGATGGGAAGATTTACCGATTCCGGATTATCCGCCGGTGATGGGAGCAGACAGGTCATGTTCAAGCTCCATGGCGCCCAGTGTGCTTCTGGTGATTTAAATGCATATTCCAAAAACTGCCATAAATTTTGTATTTGTACTTCTCTTTTTAAAGCGACCAAAACAAAAAGAACTCCTTGTTTTAGAAGTCTTTCCATATTTTTGGCTCCCTTCTTAATATAATATATGGAACTATCCAGAAAATGACTAACCGAGTAAAAGATAATTATTTGCCTGAAGTGATACTAATCATATAAGAAGATCAATAAAAGTTCGCTAGAGTTAGCTCTATTAAGTTTAGAACGTCTATAAAAGATTGTTATAATAAATTGCAAAGATCACATCATTTCAAGATCTTGGCTTCACCCAAAATGAGCACATTGTTTATTAATGGACTAGGTTATACCCCACGCATTGTGCGGCCGATAAAGAATGCTTTTAAATGAGAACTATTTATTTATATTTTATTACGCATATGATCTGAATAGGTTAAATCCCCAAAAAAAAAAAAAAAGAGGAAAACATATCGGATCTAAATCATGTGATTTATAACTACAACCTAATTATTCAAGTCGATCGGTCAATGAGATAGAATTTCGCATCTGGCAAGTTTTTTAGAAAGTTAAATATAAAATTCCCTTTTGTTAAAGCATTATAATTTAATTAGTGAAATAAATTGTATGTACATTTTCATTTGAAGAATGTCAACATAGAAAAAGAACTACCTAAAATACCACTTAAGAGTACCATAAAAATAATTATCTTTAGAATAAGAATAGAATTACACTTGTTAATGTTAATTTTAATTTTAAGGTTGCCAAAGAAGTAATCATTTGTTTCAACCCCTTTTGATTTTAATTATGTTCAGATGCAAAAGAAGCTTTTAATAGATGAAGATGAGTTCTTTGTTGAATATGGTTTGGTATGTCGAATTAATAATTAAATCATGTGTGGCATATTCTAATGTTTTTTTTCAATGTACTCTATTTGTTGAAATATTCCCTCGCGGTCTATAATACCATTTAGCATATCACTTTTGCAAAGTCGTTATTATCCTTACATATCAGTCAGGGATTATTTTTCCATTTGTCTTCTTCTTCTTCTTGTTTTCTGTCATTCAACATAGACATGTAGATGTTTTTCTTTCCAAAGACATAAAGATGTTTATAGATACATTTTCCCGGCAAAGGATCCCAAAAAGAGAAGAAAAAAAGGCAATGTGCTGTCTTTTTGTGCTTTTGGCTCCCTCTTTAAAAACTTGAAATTAGATTTATTTGAGACTAAGAGTAAGAAAGATATAAAAAAATTATAAAGTCTCTTATTTTTCATCTTGTGCAATTAATAAGCCTGTCAATAGGGATGATATATACATACTTATATAGATTACATTCGTTTCTTCTCTTTTTTTTCAATTGATTAACAAACATCATTACCGAGAAGCATGTATGTGCGTGTATATATATTTGGACTCCCTAACTAATATGCCTATGAATATTTGGAGCTCTGAATTTGTTATTTATCGACCCATGACGCACTTTTGTAATTGATGGTGATTTGTTATCACATTTTTCTCTTTTACGAACCAAAAAGTTCTTGCATACACATTCAATCAAACCCATACATTTTTCAACCTTGGCGGTTTAAATGCTTATGTACCGCACATCAAATTACATCTTATTTTCACGTATTTGTGCTTTGGAATATCTAGAGCTTGATCAAATGAAAAACGTATCTCAATCTATACTTCTTTTAAGAAGCATAATAAAAAATAGAAAAAAGAATACGTAATCATTTAACCATATTCCCTTGCGACTGCACCATAAAAAGTGTTTAAATGGACATTTGTATGCACAAATAGCTTATGCTGAAATTTCTTAAAATGATATATCAGTTTATAGCTAAAAACAATCTCATTCTTAAATTTGAATTGTAAACATGAGATCCAAAGCATAATTTCTCTATTCATTTCACAATTCTATTTGGTGTGAAACTTGAAAGTAAAAGTACCAACAAAGAAAAACTCTGCACATAGGTGATAGTAAGTTTGTTTAGATTATATAGAAACAGAGGAATACAACATCTTCTGTGTTTGATTAATATGGTAAGCATTTATCCCCTTACTTTACTAGAGATTTGAAAAAATCGATTGTCTAGATAGAACTTTATACTGTGAATATTGACATTTTGACCTAGCAACACATCAATATCATAATATAATCCCTGTGATGACATGTTAAATATCACAAGACATAATATTTCCATTTTAATTGGATACAATGTTTAAGTAAGTCACGCATTGCACTGGCTAAAAAGCTGGTTGTTGAAAGTTCTCATACATGTTTTAAAAGGAGTCCAGTGATGTTGTTGATATAGAGAAGCAAAACGAAGAAGACGAAGGACAGAGTGAACTTATGAAAGCAAATTGCCGAAAGTTGGATCACTAATTTTGATAGGCTTAATTAATAATTGTTGGCATCTAAGGCTGCGCATGATAAAATTTCTGGAATAGAAATTGATTTCCGGCCAGAAATTAATTTCTCAATTTCTATTCCCCAAACAAGTTTCTGAACAAAAAAACATGTTTGATAATAACTCAAAATTTCTATTTCTGTAACAAAAATCCGTTTAATAACATAATAAAATTTCTATTTCTAGGAATAAAAATTGGATAGATAACAACATAGGAAATCCTCAAATACAAAATAATAGTCAAAATAATACTAATACATTACAAAAGTTGAAAATACAATTTTATAGATTTTTTCGGCATATTATTATCCCTTGCCATTTTATTGGCAATGGTTTTGCTAAGTGTATTTATTTGGTTTCCCTCTTCGGTCAACTGAACGTTTACAAGCTCATCCTATGTAGATTCAACCAAGTACATCAGATCTCTATATAGGAAAAATTTCTTATCCATCTTGTCTTGATCACGGATATAATTATGGATGGCACAACATGTAATTACGATATGTGCTTGCTTTTGAATTGCAAATGAGGGCATGTGTCTCAAAATGAAAAAGCAATTCTTCAATGCCCCAAATGATCTTTCAATGACATTCCTTAAAGAAGAATGCTTATAGTTGAACAATTCTCTTACAGTTGTTGGTCGTCTCGCTCTACCCCTATACTCATTTAAATGATACCGGTTACCTCTAAAAGGAGTTAAAAATCCCGGAGTTGTTGCATAACTAGAATCCATGACATAGTATTTGCTTACAACAATGTATTCATACATTGGTCATAATTTGTAACTATAAATATGATCATAAAGAAAATTACTCCTTAAAGGACAAACAAATACCTAGTGGTGGCCTAAGAAATTCCAAGTGAGGAGTCTCCAGTGTTGTTGTAAGCACTCGACAATCATTGGCAGAGCTTTCCCAACCAGCATATACAAAAATAAATTTCATATCAAATGAACAAACGCACATCACATTCCGAGTGGTGGTGCCTTTCCTACTTATAAATGGGATTTGCTTCGACACAAGTATAGAAGCATGAATGTAGGTGCCATCAATATTTTATCAAAGACTAGTATTATACAAGATTATCAACAAAATAAAATTAATGGTGTAAAGGAATATATGGGAATTCTACCTTGAAGTAACATTTATGTTTAGGATCCATAAGAATCTCTTGTGGGACAATATCAAAGGAAGGTGGTATGATAACCTCTTTTGCCAATTTGAGAACAAAAATTCTATTTTTGAAGGATTGAGAAAAGGAAATAATTTGTTTCTATTTCAAAAACAGAGTTTACTGATTTTTCATTTTCGATTTTATATAAACCAATTTCGGAATATAAATCTATTTCAGAAATAGAGAAATCAGTGCGTTAAAGCAGTTTGCATTCCAAACCTGTTTCGGGAACGAGAGAAATAAAGAAATCGAAAGCGAAATTTTATCGTATGCGGCTAAATTTTTGCGAGACAAAGTAGATATGTATTTTTGGAAAATTAAATAATAGTGAAAAGACAAAAAAAAATGTGTAAAAGATGAATGAATGAATGAATAAACAAATGACCGACAAAAAAAAAAGAATGAATAAACTAATGCATAAATAAGTAAGAGGAGAGGCCAATTAGATTTTTTAGCAAAAAGCCCATCCAAGATTATGTTGGAGTCGAACCAATTGAGTGGCCCATTAAACCAAAGCCCGCAAGACACGAAAGGCCCATGCGGATTCAGAGAGCCCATGAAAACACAAAACAAGCCTCATTCCCTCTCACTGGCTTCTTCGTCTTTCTGAAAATGGAGGACGAATAAGAAAGGTGAAGCATCGGACGTGCTCTGTTTTGCCCTCCTTCGAGGCCGAGAACCCCGAAGTAACAGTATCTTCCTCGAGACCCTTCCGCCAACCGTGACTCCCATCGTGGAGGGTGATCGAAAACACTCATGTTGATGGAGTTGCCAATCGCAGCTTTGTTTGAGTCTGTTAATCAGGGAACGCCTCTACTCTGTTCACCCTATCCTAATGAAAGGTGAAACCAAGATTTATTCTCTTCTATTAAAGCTAGTGTTGGATCTTACTGACTGAGCTGGTTTTGTAAAATTGAACATTGAATTTATTTATGCATCGTGCCTTCAATGATGGACGATGGTGGCCACCGGCAAGTTAATAATTGGTAGTCCATGACCCGAATATTCATGCCGAATTAATATCTCATTCTCCATTGGTGTGTTTTTGTAAAATTAAACATGCAATGTTGGAGACTGATGGTGGTGGCCCTGGCCAAGGACAATGACCGATAGCGGATGGTGGTCCGGCAATGGCCAAGGATAATGACCAACCGCTGTGAAATTTTTTTTTTTTTTTTTTTTTTTTTTTTTTTTTTTTTTTTTTTTTTGGTCTAAAATAGTGCATTCATTCATTCATCAAAATGAGGATAACATGAAGACAACATATGGGTTTCCGAGCACAAAATGTTCCAAAGGGATTGTGGAGGATCAAATGTCCATGTTGGGGGAAGGGTCTTGAGTCAATGGGCTTTTGCAACTCAGTCTACGGCTTGATTTGCTTCTCTAGAGCAGTGGGCCATGCTTACATGGGTCAATTGGGCCAAAAGCTGTCTGCACTCTTGGATTAAGTCCTTCACGGCCCATGATTCCTCTATTCGGTCCAGAAGTAGCTCCATCAGCAGAAGATAGTCACTTTCGCACTCTAGATTGTGTCCTTGTACCTATGCTTCTCCCCTGCGAGCTTCTTCTCTCCGTTTCAGCAGTTGCAGCCCGTGGAGCAGAGCTAGGGTTTCTGCTCGCAGTGGTGAAGAGGTGTGAATCTCTTTGGCGAATCTGTCGACGATCACGCTATTTGAGTTTCGCAAAATCCCAGAAACCGAGCTTGACGAGTCTCGTCCACCCACAAGTAGTCAACATGCAACTTCAACACTTGGCTATCCGACATGGGTACTTGGAAGGGCAAATCTATCCCCGATCTCATCTTCATGATCATACATTTTTTATGTCGGATAATGCCATCATCTCTAAGATTTATTTGGATATTTTGCATAGATTTCATGACAAGGTAGCAATATAGGTTCATCTCCCAAGTGTAATAATGTTCACTTAAAATTGGGGAAAATTACCAAAAAAATCTTAAATCTATTAAAATTATGTCAATTCAGTCTTAAACTTATTTTTTTGACCAATTGAGTTATAAACATTTTACAATTATTAGATCAGTCCATCCGATCAAATTGGCTAACCAACACCGACGTGGTAGCTGGCTGGTGCCGAAGACCTTTTCTAATAATATTTTATTTTTGAATTATTTTATTAATTTTTATCTCTCTTTTTTTTTCCTTTTTTTTTTTCTTTTCCCCTCTCCCTCCTTCCTCCTTCTCTCTCCTCCTCCCTCCTTCTTCCTTTGGCTCCAGTGACCAACCAAAGGAGAGGGCTAGCTGATTTTTGAACTAAGGTGACTAGGCGAGCTCGCCATCATTAGGTTTGGCAAGGCAAGCCCCACCGGATCTGGCGAGGGCTCGCCTCACAGTTGCCAAGCAAGGCAAGCCCTCCCTAAATCAGGTGAGGAGGGCTTGCTATCGCATCTAGCAAGGCTCTCCTCACCAGATCCGATGAGAGCTCACCCTACCGTCGCTAGACATGAGCTCATCAACTAGCAAGGCGAGCTTGCCCAACCGCCTCAATCTGACAACCAGCCAGCCTAACCAATCGCCGGAGCCAAAGGAAGAAGGAGGGAGGAGGGGAGGAAGAAGGAAGAGGGAGAAGAAAAAGGGAAAAAAAAGATTTAAAAAATTTTTAAAAAATTTAAAAAAATAAATTCAAAAAATAAATTATTTTTAAAAAAGGTAAACGGCCGACTATCACGACAATGCCGGCTGGCCAATTTTGGCTGGATTGACTGATCGAAAATAATTGTAAAAGATTTAAAACTCAATTGGTTGAAAAAAATAAGTTTATGACTAAATTAGCACAATTACAATAGATTTAGGACTTTTTGGTCATTTTCCCTTTAAATTGAATGAAGCCTCCATTAATTTTTCTAAACATATATTATTTTTATGAGTTTTCTTTAATGACACCTAGCAAAAATTTTAAATTGGTAATGAAAGACAAATGTATAACAATTTTATTAGAAAAAAATTTAAATGACGGACATTTAGTATTATTATTTAACCTAGTATGATATGTAACATAATTCCGTTCATCAAACCCAAATATAAGGTTTCAACCTCAAACTTTTTCCCACAAAATTTGTGAAAAGCCGATGGTCAACTAATTAAGATGGTTTCGACAAAAAATAAAAACTAATGAAGACGTTATGTTATCAACTTAGTGACAATATTCGAATTTAAATGTAAAATGAATCTCTAACACTTTAAATGTTAATTTCTTAAATCTCCAACACCATTTCAAATTTAAATGAAAATCGTCCCTATCTTCGGTTGGTTAGACTATTCTTATCTGTCAAAAAAAAAAAAAAATCTCAATTCACGGGCGTAAATCCGATCCACATAATTAGGGGAAAGATCTTGTTTTGGTATCTCTCTGAATACTATAAAGGAAGCTCTCTCCAGAGAACTTGTGATCGTTCTTCTCCTTCCTCCGCTGCTTGAGTTCCGTCCGCGAGAAAAGGTACTTCTTTTTGTCTTGTTTTTTGGCCTTAGGGTCGCTGTCGTTGTTAATCTTCAACGTTCCTATCTTCTTATATGCTCTCTTCTTTGTTCCTAATCCTTGTCCGTTAAAAAAAGCCGAGTCAATCTTTCCAGTGATACCGACCAAAAAAAAAAAAATCTTTCCAGTGATAAAGCGAGCCATTTTCAAAGGGAACGCCTCAAGCTTATTCAGTTTTTAATGCAAACAAACACATGACATAAAGCAATGTTCATCAATCAAGAACATAAATGGAGAAATTTCATTATCTTCTCATATTTTTTCATTATATTTTCCATGACAGACTGCAGAACTCATGGACACGGGACCTCTGGTTCAAAAAGCTCAATGCATGAACTTGAATGATGGTGGGCAAGATGTCCACAGCTCTACACAGTTGTGTGATCTGCCTGATAAAATTCTTTGGCATATCCTGAGCACTTATCTAGGAACAATCCTAGCCTCTATATCTACGAACGCGATTTCCCAGGGCAGACGTGTTTCGTCAACTTTGTGAACAGCTCATTGTTACTTCACGATTTTCCCCTGAAAGTGCTTTCCCTAATCTCCGATACTGTTTCTGATAAATCTTGCATCCATACTTGGATTACAGCTGCGATAAAGCGCAGAGTGGAGAAGCTCCACTTGCGCTTATATGGAGACTTCGAATATGTGTTGCCCAGTTGTGTCTTTAACTGTGAAACACTGATTGATTTCTGTCTATTTATGGAGTATGAACTGAGACTCCCTTCTTTAGTTTGTCTGAAAAATCTCAAAAGTCTTAACACTTGCGTGGGTTGATTTCGATTGTGAGAGCGATAGTTCAGTATTAGAGAAGTTTCTTTCGTGCCCTTCTCTCGAGGATTTGACTCTCGTCCATTGCAAGTGGAGGAGACTCGAGGTGCTTCATATTTCTGCTCCCAAGCTTTTGAGTCTGAAAATAGTTGAGCGTCCCTTTTACGAGGGTTTGAAAAGTACCTTCGATTTAGTTGTCCATGGACCTTGTATCAATTCCTTTACTTATAACGGCAATTCATTTACGGCTATACAATATCGACTCCATCCTCTCTAGTTGTGGCGTGCATTGATTTCTGATTTTTGATCTCTGCATGTTTGATCTCTACATGTCTGATCTATTCGTGTCTGGATCGCCTCATCATCATCATCGTGCTTACAATGAATATAAGCTCTTGAAGAATCTTTCAAGTGTGAAACGTCTGGCTTTATTTAATCCCGCCAAGGTACATGTCTGATGCATCTATTTCATGGTGCTTTCTGATAATTCTGAATTTGACATGGCAGTCTTGACCTTCTCGTGTCTTTTGGCTTTTTAATATAGCTTCTTTATGGGAGACCGGCTCTTCTTAACTTTCTCCCAGTCTTCTCTCACCTCACTGAACTGGAGTTGGGCATGATTGGTGAGTTGCTATTAGAATCTAGATTCATTGTCGCGATCCTCCACAAGTGTCCTAATTTGAGTTATCTGCAATTCACTACGGTATGTGATTGTCCTATTGTTTTCGTTTCCAGACAAATGCTTGATCGAAATTCGTAGCTTTGAAGCGGTGTATGAAGGACTGTCGGCTATGAAGATTCTACTGAGGACAGCTGGAGTTTTAAAGAAAGTATTCATTTATCCTCGACGGGCAGAGGCTGGACAGCAACTCCCAGGGAACTTACTGCAACTCCTAAATGCCCTCCCCAGGGCATCCGATCAATGTGAACTTTTGTTAGGTGTTTGAACATGCTTTTTTTTTTCTCACTAGAACCTTTTTCCATCCTACTTAATTGACACGAGATTTATTCAGTTGTGATCATATTTTTTCTTTTGTCAAGATTGATTTTTGTTATTGTGCTTGATTGACTTCTTTCTTTTTCCCCTATTAACTTCTCTTGTCAATTTTAGCGGTTCACACCGAAACCAGTTTTTAACTTGTGACAACCACTATTTCCTTAGGGTCCGTTTAGGATCCATTTAGTAATGGTTCTATTCCGAGATACAATTTATTTTTAGAAATAGTCTTTTTTATTTCTATTCTCTAAAACAATTCCTTAATAAAAGAACGTATATCAGTAACTATATACAATTATATTCTTGGAATGTAAAAATAATAGGAATGCATTTGGTACGATTCATATAGTTTTTTGTAATGTAGAATTTCTTTCAATTTGTTTTCTTATTCTTCCTTACCACTGACCTCCATCGATCAATTAATTTTTCTATTCCCCAAAGTGGCTGGGGAATAAATTTGAAACAGAAATAAGAATAGAAAAAAAAATAACTTTTTATTCCTAAGAATAATTTCTAGAAATAAGTTATTTTCCCTTTTCTTTTTTTCTTTTTATTTGTCTACCACCACCCCCTCTATCGCCTGCCATCGCCGCCACCCGCCACCCACCACCAATGACTGCCAACGCTACCGTCCGCAGGTGACCTACAGCATTGACTGCAGTTGTTGGTGGTGGCATCCAGTGGCTACGTCGTCAGCAAGGTGGCGACGGTCGACGGAAATCAAAGGTCGGCAATGGGTGGCAACGACAATCAGCGGTAGTGGTGGAGGTCAACGACAGTGGCACAGTTAGGCAGCGGCAATGACGATTAGCAACGGTAGTCAATCGGCTAATCGAGGGCCAATAGCAGCAGTCATCAACAGTGGGCAACGACGGTTGGCAAGTGACAAGTGGCGGATGGAGGTGGTGGTCAGCAAATAAAAAGAAAATAAAAAATAACTTATTTTTAGAAATTGCTCTTAAAAATAAAATGCTACTTTTTTTATTTCTTATTCTTATTCCAAATCTATTATCATTCACTTTTTTATTTGGGGGAATAGAAAAATTAATTCTTTGTTATCAAATGGGTTTTTGTTTTTTTTCTTTATTTTAGGGAACAAAAGAACGAAATTAGGAGAAACAAAAAGGGCCTTTTATGTCCGGTTGAAACACTTGCTTTCTACATTTTTTTGAAGTTAAGGCAAACCCTCCGGAGGAGCAAAAGAACGATACACAAATCGATATTGCAGCGATGTATACTTAATTAAAATACCCATTTAAACTGACTAAAGCAGAAACCAATGGATTTGCTTCTCCTTAGGCGAGAGGTCTGCATGTTCTACGCGCCAACGGCAGCATCTAATCTGTAAAAATACATTGTAGCGAGAAAGTTCGCATCACATGAGACAACTCGAGCACAATGTATGATGAATAAAGTGAAAGAAACAAAGAGAATGTCGTCATCGTAATCATTCGTTGTAACCTTTCATAACTCGAGCACAATCCATACAAAGACTCAAAAATTAGGTCTCTTCGAATGGAGTTGCCCACTTCCCTCATCCCCTTCGTATAGCTTAGATGAAATTCAAACTGAAATTTCTTAAGGTTGATTCCACTACTCACAAGAGTCCGTAAATAAAAAAGTAGAAAATGGACACAGCGTAGGCAATACTAGCAATCTATTTCCTCATAGCACGTGGGCTTATTAGACCCGTAAGACCTTATAGTGACCAACCGCAGTGGCCAAAGATAATGGGTTAACGGCGGAACTCATTGAGATAATGGGTTAATAGATCGACATGGTCGAAGGGTCCCTGTTGGGGCAAGCCTACATATGCGAAAAGTAGTCTCTAGGTCCGACTTGGGCTCGAGTCTCCCATGCCGATTTAGTGAGCCATGTATTAGGCTGAAAGAATATGATCGTTTAAAATGTTATTCAATATTCACTATCGAGTGACAGTTTTCGGGACAAATATAGCATTGTTCAGCACATGTTTCGATTCTTACATGTATTTGTTGATAGGCACGGCTAAATTCCCGGCATCAATAGCGGCTTCCATAGCCTCCCGGGCTAGGAACATACTGCCCTTATGAACGAAATGGGAAAGCAAAAGGGTGCTGACCGTCGCACAACATTGTACAGATGCCTCTCAAAAGTCGATGCACCTGAAAATCAGCATAAGAGGCCAAAACATTGCCTTATAAAAACCCTACTTAGCTTCGCATGTGAGATTTCCGAAAGGTTGGTGGGTTCAACTTGACTAGTAGATGACAACCCCACCTTCTCTCTCTCTCTCTCTCACTTCCCTCACTCTCACACGCAAAAACACAAGCAGCTCTTCTTCGATCTGGACACATCTATGGACCCAACCACGCAGAAGCAACCCGAGGAGCAAGAACGCCACTCCCTCGGCGTGCTGCAACTCCTCCAGAGCGCCTCCAAGGAGCTCCAGAACTACACCCTCTTCCTCACCAAAGACCCCCAAGCGCCCATTAGAGCTCTTCTCAGTCTAGGCAACGAAATAAGCGCACTTCTTGACACCGACCCGAGTCTGTTCAAGCTCTCTCACTTGCTCTGCAACCTCCAGACGGCGCTCAACGAGCTCGAAGCGACTCGAGGATATGGACTCCGATCCATCATCCGCAGACAAGCCATTTACTACAAGATATCCCAACTCGCAGGCCAAATCGAGCGCGAAGCCCAAGCTTACCTCGACAAAGACAGCATCTTCAGGCTCATCCGTACGCTGGACCGGTCGAAGGACGAGGGGGAGCAAGTGAAGGTCTTGACCGAGCTCGAGGAAAGACTGTCGCGAGGGTTCGACCGAGATTACCAAGAACTGATCCTGAAGGCCAAGGTGTTTCAATTTCTCGAATCGGTACTCTGCGACAGGTCATGCCCGAGAACCATAAGAGAGCACGCGGCTCAAGTGATGGTAGCCCTGATTCGGTTCAACCGGAACGTGTTCGTGGGGTTGGTGCTGATGGGTCCGACTCTCGAGGCCTTGATTTCGATGGGCTCCTGCCGTTCCATGGAAGTGCTCACCTCGCTGGTGGCGCTCGTGCGAAGCCCCTTGATCGACGAGATCGAATCGCTCGGCGAAGTCCCGAGAATCATGAACCTCCTGAGATCGCGGGACCCGGCAACTCGAGCCGCCGCCTTCGATTGCCTGTGCGAGATCGCTTACCACGGAAGGAAAGAAGTGATCGAGGCCATGCTCGAACAGGGACTGATCGAGACGCTTCTCGAATTGCAGCGTCAAGAACAGATCGACCACGACCATGATCGAGAACGTGACGACCACGGGAGAAGGAGCGAAGATCGGAAAGAGGAGGAGGAGGAGGAGGAGGAGAAGCGAGGTGGGTTCCATGGGGGCGTCGCGAAATTCGCGGTGCAAGTGGAGGTGGGAGAAGGGCTGACGAATCAAGAGAGGAGAGAGTTCAAGATGGAGATTCTAAGGAGGGTCAAACAGGCCTGCGTGTCCGAGGCGGAGGCCGCTAGTGTGTCGGCCGAGGTTTTGTGGGGCTCTTCGCCTTAAAAAGGATTCAGAATGTGTTATGTTTTTTTTTTTTTTTGGCTCCCATGGCACATGATTGGAAACATTTCTTTCTTGTATCATTAGCTTAAATTTTTCATTTTTTAAAAGAATTTTGGATGATATTGTTAGCTTCATTTTGCTGCTGTCGTACACTGACCAAAAGGGAGAAACCCATTTGACAGTTGTGTCAACTTAACGAAAAGAAGAAAAATGAAAAAGATGAAATTTTTTATTTAATGTTGAAAAAACACACGTGCTGTTATAATTCGCTCAAAGTTCTTATTAGTACAGAGAAAGAGATTGAGGCCACAAGTTGCGGGGGTGATCCGCAGCACATGGTGTTCAAACATCTCGCGGTTGTCACTTGAACAGGGAGAATTGCCGCAACACGTTGGCCATCCTCTAAATTTTAGATCGGAGAGAGAGACAAAATCGACATCCCATGGGGCATTGCACGAGACTTTATGGGACATGACCACCTCGTGGTGGTGATTTTTGTGTGCATGAGAGAGGACAAATTTCAAAGCCGTTAGGTCTGCGTCGACAAAACAATCCTTCATAAATTTCTCCGGGAATGAACTGTGGATATTTTGAGTAAGAAAAAAATAAATAAACAGTGTTTCGAGCGATGGAATGAGGAATATTTGGGGTACTATCTCAAAAAATTTAGTTTTGAAGTTAGAATACTTGAGTCGCCCTTTTCCGGTGATTAATTAATTAATCTAGATCTATCTATATGCTATCACAACGTTAACTTACAAATTTGACGTCCATTCTTTAAAAGTCTAGAACACCCTTGATATATTTCTTACCTATCATTTATCATACTATGGGAAAATTTTGATTAAGAGTCTAAAGTGGAAGCTGTTTTCTCAAAAAATGGCCGAAAATGAGCGTTATGCTCGAATAAGAATGCGAAGTGATCAACTTAATTTCAAATAAGGGCTTACTCAACTTAAAAGCCAACCAAATCTTATTTGCATCTAAGGGTATTTTTGTCTAAAGACTTTTTTTCATTCTTTTTTTAATTTATTTTCTCCTTCCTTTTCTTTTCTTCATCATCATCGTGCCTTCGCCTTTTTCACTCTTTAGATCGCATTCTCCAAAGTCCATCTCTATCTTCTTTGCCAAATTAACCATCAACGTCCTCAACCTCATTCGTCATTGCCCTCAACAGCAATTCCAGTACCTTTGTTGAAAGATGGAGATCAATCCAAGCCCTAGATCAAGCACGAGTGGACCAAGATGTGACGATGGGCGCGATTCGATCCCCACATGTTGTGGTCGTGGTCAAGCACGAAGCTTGATGAGGTGTAAGCCATTAGCTTGCTGCCCTCGTTGTCGTCGATGCTTGAATTCAAATCGGTGCTCACGTAGGCTATGATCGATCTTAGCGAGGAGAAGCCAAATTGAAGTGCCTAATCCAAATTTATTAAAGATTTTTGAGGAATCTCTATGATACTCATGTGCATTGATTTGTTTATTGAAATACGTGGTTTTGGGAATTTTTGAGCGATTTTGCACTTTTTCATCTTGTTATTCTCTTTCAAATTTGTGTAGATAATATTTCAGAGTTAGAGAGGCAAATTTGTTTAAACATGTGTAAACCAAAGTCATTCATTTTTTAGATTGAGTGATGTCTTATTCAAATCGCCACCAAAAGCGAGTATCTTCAATCACAGGTCAAATTGATTCGGCAGCCTTTGAAAATAACTAGCATACATGACACAATTGGACCCTCTAAAGAAGCCACATATTCCACCTTAATGTAAGCTACATCTATGAATGTTATGAATAATCCAACCTAGACCCAATAAAACATTCCCAAAAAGCTACGAGTGAAAGTTATCGTGGCATAGGCAATCTCATTGGCGAGGAGAGCGTGAAACTGTTACTTTAATTGCCATAATAAGTTTTTACAAGCAAATTGAATAAAAACAAGACCCACTTATGGATATTTCTTGATTCTCAAGTTCATTATCGTCATCAGAGAAGGTGAGTGGTGGCGAATAACTTAAAAACCGGCTTATGCAGAAATCGATGAGTTCTTGGGTGAGGATGCAAAATTGCATAATATAGAGCATGCGCTTTGAAGTTTGTTGATGGAGAGGCTGTAGAACTGAAGCACACAATTTGCAGTTTTGCAAAACTGCATAACTTCTCGAATATCTTTTCGTTTTCTTCTTTTGCTAAATTGTTCAAATTGTGTTTGCACCTGTGCAAGCTCATGTGTGAGGAGTCTGATGCATTTGTCAAGAAGAAGGTGAGCAAGATGAAAAAAGAAAGAAAAGAAAAACAAAAAGGAAAAAGAAAAAAAAAGTCTTTAAACAAAAATACCCCTAGCTACAAATAAGATTTGACTGGCTTTCAAGTTGAAACCATTATTCAAGACTAAATCGGTCACTTTGGGCCCTTATTTGATACAATGTCCACCTTAGGCCCTGTTTGGTTCAGCTTTGGGGATAAGCATTTGGACTCCAAAGTCCCTTGGCCAAATGCAAACATGTTTAGTTCGGTTTTTTGGGCGACTTTGGCGAGATGCAATTGCATCTCCAAGTGGCTCTAAGGGCCTTTAGCCAAATGGAGGTCTGGAGGTACTTTGGGAAGTTGTATTTTAAGAATGTAAGTTTGGATACTGTTCATCTTCAAGGGTACTGTTCATCAGGCGAGGAAAACCACCGCATGGAGGCCGATGACCGCCGGCCGAGGGGTCCCGCGGGCCGGCGAGGCGACGGCGACCGCTGCCTGAGGGTCGCCCAACCCCGGTGACCGTCACCGGACCTCAGGCGACATCTGGGTCGCGCGACCCCGGCGACGGTCGCCGAGGTCGTGCGACCCAGCGACGTCGTCGGGTCGCGCGACCTCGGCGATAGTCTCCCGAGGTCGCACGACCCGGCGACGGTCGCTGGGTTGTGCGACCCAGGCAAACGTCATCGGGGTCGCGCCGGCCATTCGGCCGCCGGATCCGGCGATCCGGTGGCCGAACTTCAAAAAAAAAAAAAATAAAACAAATGTTTTTTTTGTTTTTTTATTTAATAAAAGTCATTTACAAGTGTAAATTTTACCAAACGATATTTGCATTTTCGGAAAACCCCATTCACCCAAAGGTATTTGCATTTTGGCAAATGCATTCCCCAAAAGCCGAACCAAATGGGCCCTTAAATCCTTTTTTGAGAAAACAGTTCCACTTCATGCCCTTAATTAAAATTTTCCCTCATACTATTGATACAATAATCTTTATTGCTTTTTAGAAAAATATTTTTTTTCTTGCAGTTTTTGTTTAACAATATGTTTATTTAACAACGAGAGAGTACCATTTCCTATTTTTACTCACATTCATTCACTTCTTTTTTTTTTAGCATTTTAAATATATGAGTTTTTAAGCAATTGTAGCCACTACATTAAAAATTGTATTCGCACACGAATCATATAGGGCATGCGCGCAAAGTTGAGATCTAATCCCAACAAAGCCAAAAGAAAAAAGAAAAAAAAAGAGCAAATTACTAGCTTTTAGCAAAATCATAGTTACTGGTTTAGGAAATTCCAGCGCTTGCTCATTATTAATGATGATCTGAGATTTAATAATTAGCAATTGATTGTTTTGCTTTGATGCTATTATAGATCCATTCTTGTGGGATGAGTGAGTCTCTATATATTATATCAAATTGAATCATTTTTCAAATTTACTTACTTTGTGAGATTTGCGTTTTTTGTAACTCTTCAGGATTGATTTTGTCTTGCATGTGTAATGAAGATTTTCCTTTCAACCAAAAAAAGTTACTCTACTTTGCCTAAAAATCACCCTAATTTGCAAAACGCATTATTGTGTACTAAAGCCATTAATATATCTCATAATCATTGAACTCATATATGATTACATTATTTAACTTCCATCCATGAGTTGGCAAAGTTTAAGAATTCATAATAAAAATGGCTAGTGATAATCGTTATATATGCACGCAAATCAAATATAAAATTATTTAGCATTTGAATTTCGGAAACTGGGGTACCAAGTATAGTAGGAAAAATCATGCACCACGAACTGAACACTGCCGACAAATTAATCGTAAAGTAAACGAATGGAGTTAGTTGCCAAGATGAGCATGGTTCCACGCGGAATATTCCATTGGAAGCATCCCACCTACCTTTTAAAAAAGCTTCACTTGCTCGAAACACGTAATATAATAACGTTCGAACTGAGTGGGACCAGTATCGCGACGTGCCAGCGAAGGTATTGCCATTTGCAGTCTCCACACTTTTTAATTTCAAATAAAAAGTACCATAATTTAGAGGGAGAACACAGTAATTGTAAAATATGTTTAATTGTCTATCCATACTATCCAAAGAAAAGTCTATAACCATTCAATAAATTTTAAAGTAAAACTTTTATTGAAAAGCAAATCTGAATTTGTATTCTTAAATTTGTATTTATACATAAAACAGATGATTCAAAAAGAGTCAAGATAAATTTAATATCGCAAATTTCTCTCACCTTGTGTGCATGTACATTTATTTTCCAAAATAAATCTAAGTGCTATACATTTTTTTTGCAACCATCAATTAAAAAAAAAAATTCCGCTATAGCCCTCTAAATTCACCTCCTATATTTAAATTGCTTCGAGTCTTCAAACATTTTTTTATAATAATTTTAAGGTTCTTGGCATTTGCAAAAGCTCGAGTATTTGATTTTTTTCTAGGTGACATTATGAAACTAATGAATCAATAAAGACTATTCATTCAATTTCAAGTAATCTAAAAGGAGACAAACTCATGCACAAGAGAAAAATTGTCCTAAAAATATTAAATAAATCTATTGCACTTTTGCCAATTGAATCACCAATCTTTTACATGTGCCAATTGAAACATTTTTATATTTTCTTAATTAAGTTAATTCAGTCAATTTTTGCTAAAAGTCACTAATGTAGATCTCCAGCATTCACGTGGAAAAATTTTAATAATATTTTTTTCATTTTTCTTCTTTTTCTATTTTTTTCTCTTTTCATTCTTTACATTTTTTTTTCTTTTTTTTCCTCTTTTTTCCTTTTCTCCTTTTTCTCTCTGCCATCCATCACCTGGCTTGCTGATGGCCAACAGAGGTTGCCAACCTTGGGCGAGGGATCCCTAAGCCTAGGCTAGCGAGGGCAAACCCTCGCCAAATTTGCAAAGGGCTACTTTTGCCGAGGTTGACAGAAGGAAAAAGGGAAAAAAAAATACCAAAGAAGGAAAAGAAGAGAAAATAAAATAAATAAATAAATAAAAATTTGAAAAACATTAAAATACTTATTAAAAATATTCACATCAAGACCAATTATCTGTGTAGAGATCCGCATTAATGATTTTCAGTCAAAATTGATTAGATTAACTCAATTGACAAAAAGTGAAAATATTTAATTGAATTGACACAATTAAAAAATTTACAATTAAATTGAAGAATGTGTAATAGATTTATAATATTTTTTAACAATTTTCCTAATTTAAAGGATTAGAGCCAACTCTACATGTCTTGATCTATTAGGAAATTATGATAACCAAATTTAAAATTGCATCAGAAGCCGACTAATAGCATGCTCAATGTTATCTTTTGTAATTGAGGAAACCTATTTCATTCCATTATGTTTCTTGAATGACAAAAGCTGGGGATTTAACCTCCATATACGGTGCATAGAATTATTTGAGTCAAAAGAGAGATTGGTTTTATGTATTCAGATATGCATACGATACATTCATTAGAAAAAGTAAACATATTTTTGTTATTGCACTTTCCGATAAGACGAATATAATTCGTACAAAATGAATGATTTAAAAAAAACATATTTTAGAAAAATGCACTTGTTCTATTTATAAAAATAAATGAGTGAAAAATATATTCATCATTCTCAAAAAAAAAATTAAATATAAATTATTATTTAATTATGAGAATGTTTTTTTAACTAATTATTTCAAACGATATAAATTATTTCAAACGTTTTTTCGAGAAAGAAATGCAGCCTTAACTTTCTCAATTTTTTTCCTAGGAGTTAATTAAGGTCCAATTACTATCAGGTTAAGACAACAGTTTCCCAATTTCGTGGGAGCCAAGGGCGACGCAGAATCTTCCCCGCATGCTCGGATTCGACTGGGTTTCCAAAAATACCAGACCCCGACGAGAACGAGAGACGAAATTTGCCATTTCTAACAGTAGTGAGAGAGAGAGAGAGAGGTGTGCAATTCGAGCGGACATGAAAGAGACTCTCTCTCTCTCTCTCTCTCTAGCGCAGGGATCAGCTGATGGCCCACCGAAGCTTCAAACGCAGGCAGTAATTAGAGATGGGCGAGTTTTGCTAAATAATACCACCGAACTATTAAACAATAATTTCGCCATTCTTTAACATTAATGTAATCCTCCTCCTCCCCTTCCTCCTCCAAATCCCCCCTGGAAAAAAAAGGAAGTCGAAATCCGGTTCTTGGTCCTGTGTTTGGAAGAACCCATTTCTCGACGCGGCCTCGAGCATTCGAATCCCGCGACCTTGGATCCGTCGCTCGTTGTTCTGTGCACCAAGTTGAGTTTTTTTTTTTTTTTTTGGGAAATAGCTTGGAGATCTGAGATATTGAGCGAGTTTTAGCTCGGTTGGATCGTTTGGGTCGTCGGGCTAGATTTCTCTCATGGGTTGGAGATACAGAGCCGGATTGCTGCTTATAGCTGCGGTGGTGATCATCTGGGTCACCTCTGCTGAAGTCACCCAGGTTGGTCTCTTGTATTTTCTCGTGAATTCCAAGCTCTTTCTGTTGCTGCGGCGGATTCCGTGGTTTTCTATTTATGAGGCTTTTTGTACGGTGTCTGAAACGTTAGCAATGTCCTTGCCGTTTGGGTGATTGTTAAGGGATGTTTTGAGAAGTAACTGGTGGAGGCTTTATCTTGCCTCAAAAATAATGTTGGGTTTTAGATTTGTCTGAGCTGAACTAGGAACTCAGTTGATTATCTGTATTGTATTGGTGTATTTGATTATACCCGCAAACCTTCGATTCAAAGGTTGTGCTTTTAAGTCGAAGCTACGCATTTTGTTACATATATATCAATCGGGTTTGCTTGGAATCGGCCTTGTGATTTGGAATTTTATTATTGGTTTTACATGGATGATTGGATCGTTCTGTGCTAAAATGCTGTTCTGTGTTTTGATCAAGTGATCGAGGCTCAATAATTCATTGTACGTGTCTAGGGCCTCCCCATGTAGCTCATGATTCTGTCCAACGATTATGGCTTTCTGATTCTCATAGTGCACTATGAAGTCCAGCCAACTGAATAGCTAGCTAAGTAAAACAATGGTTAAGTGCTTGACACAGAATCAAACTGATAATACAAGATTATCTACATTCCCCTTAGGCTTTTTGTGCATCAACGGTGGCCACATGGTATGAATTTCTGCACTGAGGCTTCTGGGAGGATATGAACCTGCACCTGTGGTCAGATTATGAAAATAAAGTCAAAGCTAGGCATTTTGTCACATTCATTCCAATTGGGTTTGCTTGAAATTGGCCTTGCATTTTGGAATTCCACTATTGGTTTGACATCAATGATTGGATTATGTTCTATGCTGAAATACTATTCTATGTTTTGTTCAAGCAATTGAGGCTCAATAAATCATGGTCTAGGGTCTCTCCATGTAGTTTGTGACTGTTCAATGATTATGATTCTGATTCCTGTAGTGTACTATGAAGTCCAGCCAACTGAATAGCTAGCTAACTGAAATAATGATTAACCGCTTGACATGGAGGCAAACTAATCAAAACAAGATTATCTACATTTCCCTCAGGCTTTTTATGCATAAATGATGGCCTCATTGTATGAATCTTTGTACTAAGTTTTCTGGGACAAATAAACCCACCCTTGTATTCAGGTCATGAGATATTTGAAAGCAAGACAGTCTGTTTAAATAGCTGGTTTACTCGACAGCTTGTGCCCATATCCCTGCAGTAAGCCACTTATGCTGCAATTATCCAAGTCTTCTTTTGCTCCCCCACTTGTCGAAATAGATTTTTTACATCCACAAATAAAACTTTAGTACTTTCATTTGTATTAACTAGTGCTCTAGCATTCAATTCAGGTAATCCAAACTCACGCGAGGAAATAGAATGCTAGTATTGCCTGAGTTGTGTCCATTTTCTGTTTCTTATTCACTGACTATTATAGTGGCACTTTCCCCGTGATATTTTGCGAAGTAGTGAAATCGACTTAATGAAGTTTCAATTAAAATTTCATCTTAAAATTTATGAATTGTATGATGGAAAAGGGGCAACTCCATTAGACGATAGTCACTCTATGAAGTTGAGATGCCATGTCCAATCATGCCAATTATAATGACAACTCTTTCTTTGTTTCTTTTACTTTTTTGTATGTTGTGCTTGAGTTATGTCTCATGTGATGTGAACTTTCTCACTACAGGATATTTTTACAGATTACAAGCAGCCATTTGCAGTGACATATCTCGGAGCTTCTCTTATGGTAGTTTACCTCCCAATAGCATTTCTCAAGGACTGGTTATGTAAATTACTTAAACAGCGCAATTCAAAAGGTGACAAACATGCAGAAAGCACGAGTGAAACTTCTGCTGGATTTAGTCCTCCCCTAAAATACATTGGTGTGCAGAACGCGTTTGAAGTTGAGTCGGCTTTGGCCAGAAAAGATAGTGAAGCTGACCTCTCATCTAATGGAGAAACAAGTCCATTGGTATCTAAAAGAAAAGATGATAGGAAAAGGGAGTTAACAACGAGGGAGATTGCTATCTGCGGATGTTACATTGCCCCTATTTGGTTTGTAACAGAGGTATTCAACTTGATTTTGAGTTTCCCTCCCTTTTTTCTTCTGCAAACTTGCTTTTGTTTTTCTACTTGTTACTTCTACTTATCCATGGAACAATGATAATAACTCTGCACAACTCTTTGGGTTTCATGGAGTCAAATGTTGGTTTGGACATTTATTAGTGTTATTGTTTCTTTGACTGAACCTAATTAAAAAAAAAAATTCCTGGTGCATATGAACTTTTTCATACCTTTGGTTTCAATATACAGTTTCCAGGCTTAGATTCGAAACAAATGAATCAGTTACATATGTATATACATATGGGGCAAGTGTTCACATTTTCACGAGTGCTTTTTGGTTATTCCAGTGGCTCTTAATATCCTTAGCATGGATTGGTACCTTTGCTTTCTTAGGTTTCTTTCCTTGATATTGTTGACTGTCCTTGTTTTTGTTACTACTGTTCACAACTGGCTATAAAATGTGCTTTCCTGAGATTTTCTTATGTGGCCCGCATATATTTTGTGTCCTCATAGTGAAACAATAAGTAAATCCTATTGGCTATTGCAAATATGATGTTTGACCTTATATCCTGTCCATGTTGTCATTGAACATTCTGGCACATTTCCATCAGGTACCCAATGTGTTGCTTGCGGCATCATTTGAGTGACTTTATCTTGTGTTTTGAATGATCGGGGTTTTGGGAAGGAGCTCTGTTTGAAGCATGATCCTGCCACAACGCTATAATCATTTGAGTGGAAACTTTTTTTTTTTTTTTTTTAAATTGTCGTTAGGTCACTATATTGCATTTATTCTATTAATCATAGGAAGTAGAACCAAGTTTCATTCAATAGAACAGGAACTGCATAGTGCTGATTGACAGTATCGTATCAATTGCAGTATTTATCAAATGCAGCCCTCGCAAGAACAAGTGTTGCTAGTACGACTGTACTATCGTCCACTTCAGGTCTTTTCACTCTGTTCATCGGCGTTCTTTTGGGCCAAGATTCTTTAAATGTATCGAAAGTTGTTGCAGTCTTGGTCAGCATGGCAGGTGTTGTCATGACAACTCTTGGGAAAACTTGGGCAGCTGATGACTCCAAATTTAACACTTCTTCGTAAGTTTCTTAGTGATGCTGTTGTTTATACTTTTATATATATGTAAATTGAAGTTTGGCACTTTTAGTACCATATTTTAATCATGTATAATGAAATGTAGCCAACATGCAAAGTTGGTGGTGCCATTATTCTTCCTCTAATATAACTGTTTGCTATTTCCGGACTTGCAAACTGGAAAGGCTTTTTTTTTGAGACTCCAGCATCATTATTGGGGAGAATACCCTGGCTGGGTTTAAATGAGATTGCATTTTAAGCTTTTATTTTTTCCGAGGGAAGATGCTCTGTTCAATCTTCAAGTTTGACTCCTCTAATTCCTTAATGCTACAAAATTTTCTCATCTAGTGGTACGATATATATTTTATTTTTTAATTTTTTTAACATGCAATTTGTCGGCTACCATTTTAGTTTTGAGTTTACCCCTCAAATTGGACTACCTTGATATTTATGGATAGATACTAAAGCAATTCCATATCCCAGCACTCCAAACTCATTCCAACCCTTTCTCTTTCCAGTTTTCTTACAAAAAATACAATCAATGAAGATTTTATCTTGCAAGATCAATTACATATAGTTTTTGTTATCAGTGTCCTGTCCTCTATGAAGACAGAAAATCAGAGGGTTCCTCGCAATTTGACATTTTACCCTTGTATTTTATACGTAACCACAAAAGATTACATTTGTTACCATTCTTTTATTACTTAATGGCATTGGTCTTTGGAGCACTAATTTTGGCAATACACGAGTTGTCACTTGTGAGATGAGATGCTGTGATAATTGATTTTTTATTATTTGTTCACATTATCTCCAATTCCTCAATCAACTAATTATGTCAATCTACTGTTGGAAGCTGCATTGAGTTTGTGGTTTTTCCATATTATGCTTTAAATAGTACAAAGAACCATTGACTTGAGCAAAATAGCATGCTTTCATATTGTGATGGCTAATTTAGTTTGTGGTAATTATATGATTGTCAGAAATGGGAAGCGCTCTCTTGTTGGGGATCTCTTTGGCTTGCTTTCAGCTATGTCATATGGGCTATTCACAGGTAAGATATTCTCTCTTTTACAATATCGTCATTCTATTTTATATCGACCTACTAGCGAACTAAAACAAATGTTACAGTACTTCTCAAGAAGTTTGCTGGTGAAGAAGGGGAAGGAGCTGATGTGCAAAAGTTGTTTGGATACATTGGATTGTTTACCCTTGTAGCTCTATGGTGGCTAGGTGAGATTATCTCTCTCTGTCTCTCTCATGAACTAGGACAATGGAAAAATCTGATTCCTTTTAGGCAAATTGGGCGGCAACTATATGCATGTGCATGTTTGTTGATGATGTGCTAAAATTTATGATGGTTTTCCATTGGCTTTTTCCCCCCTTTTATATTTGTAGTTTTCATTGTTACCGCTAGTCAAATTATATATTCCTGGTGATCTCTGCAAAAATCTTAAGACTTGATGGGGTTTGAAGAGATGGAAATTTTGCTGTTTTCACCTTCCTGTTTGCAACTTTATAAAACTATGGCTTGGTTTCTCATGTATTAAATGTTTAATGAATGAAGTACAGTCAAGCAGCCAGAAATCTTTCAGACTGTACAATTTACTAATTTAGGGTGCTCCCTACATACTTTTTAGAGCATAGTGGTCCCTTGATTTGAGAAATTCCTGCATATCCTAATGTCTGCAGAGGACCAGTTTACCCTCCTTTTCTTTTTCTAGAGAAAGAATACAACAAAATTTAATGACATTCTGCTCCACATTTTTGAGGTCTGATGATTGTAACAAGAACTTCTGCGACATCGTCAACTTGAATTTTTTCTCATTATTTCCTTTTTAAAAATTCAATTTCCTTTTCATAAATTTATACTAGCTTCTTGATTTTGGACTTGAATCTTTCATCTTGTAGTATGGCCATTGACAGCATTAGGGATAGAGCCTAAGTTCACAATTCCTCATTCTGTAAAAATGGATGAGGTTGTTCTTGCCAATGGCTTGGTTGGAAGTGTCCTTTCCGACTATTTCTGGTATGTACCTTTATTTCTTCGGGTAAGACATTTCACACATGCCATTCCTGACCCCACGTGTCTGACTATTTTGCAGGGCATTATGTGTTGTATGGACAACACCATTAGTGGCTACACTAGGGATGTCTCTTACCATACCACTGGCAATGTTGGCTGACATGGTGATCCATGGTCGTCATTATTCCGCAATTTACATCCTTGGCTCAACTCAGGTGACTAACCAATCTTAGTAGTAGGGCTATCAGGAAACTAAACTGTGACATGCTTTCACTAGTAGCATAATGATAAAACATGGCCTGAATTCAATAATTTAAAAATGAGGCTCTCTGACAATTTTAAAAGATGCATGTATTTCATTATCATACATGTGGAGCTAAGTTATTTATTTAGGCGTCTTTAAAAGATATTGAATACATTGCCAAAAAGTTGAAAAATTACTACTTTCATCGTTTATAGTGCATGTATGCTCATTTGATATGCTATTTGTGTGCATTTTGTGGAGGGGATTTGACATATGCTTCACTGGACTTTTGGTTGAAATTCTTCTATGAACTCTCTACGTAGCTATATAACTATGTTGTGTCAATCAATATCAGGGTCTAGCCCCAAGGGGTATAATTAACAAAATACCTTTTGGAAGAATTAGTGTAATTATGAAAGACTTCTGCTGATGAAAATTTAGGACCTTTCTTCCTGGATGAGTTATTAGACGTCCAAAGCATGACACTTATAATTTCTTGGTGACACGAGATTGCTGATAGGTTGTTTCCTGCTATCTTAACTAGGAAGAGATTGACAAGTCCCTACTGTTTTATTCTGGTATTCCTGTAATCATAGGAGAGTTCCCTGTCTATTAGCATTTGGTCAAATGGATATCAAGGCAACACAATGGCTTTATTTTAGAAAAGAATTCAATTTATAACATCATGACCAATCATGCATGTGCTAGGAAATTTACATATTTTTGTTTCCCCGGGGCTCCACTGTGTGCTATTTCAAGTCGACAGTGATAGAAGCTACTTTTTTCGGGAAAATGGGAATTCTAACTGATAAAAGTAAAAGCTAACAGACTAAGCAGCAAAACTTGAGCACTTGTCAAGTGATGTGAATTTCTTATTCTGGTCGAAAGTGTGTCAATCTGATGCATAAAGTAAGTGCACTAAGTTTTTTTAGGTCTAGAACTCAGCTAGTTGTGAACTTGATCAAGTACTGTATAAACGACTATACTCTTCCAAGGAAATTTGTCTATGAGCTCATGCATTTCTCTGATCTGCACATAACATCAAATTGCTGTCAATTTCTTCAATATATCAATCTGTCTATCTTGAATAGGCCAAGTATTTCCGTGTGGTGGGATCTCCACTGTAACAATTCTTTGACTATTGACGCAATAGTTACTTTGATCCTCTCGACAACATTGCAGGTATTTGTAGGATTTGTGATAGCGAATCTTTCAGGCTGGTTCTCAAAGAAATTGGGTTTGTAGCACGGAGAGACATGGATAATACGGCTGTATTGTCCATTTAGCTCTGCCAGTGCACTAATCATGCACTCGGTATCGTTTTGAGAATACTTATAGACATGCAGGCTTATATGGAAAGTAAAGTAGATGTGATTATGTTTGTCATTGATAGTGATTTGTAAATGGGAAAAGTGTAAGTTTGTGTTCCCATATCTGGTTTGGGTATTGAGCCCTTGATGTAATAAACCTCTCTCTCTCTCTCTCTCTACACGTCTGCACACACGAAATTCTTTGGTTTTTTTAGTTGATGCACGCAAAATCTCAATTGGCAAATTACTGTTTTCAATTTATCTTCTGGCAAGTCGAGATTGTGTTGTGCCATTGCTACTGCATTCTATCCTGTTCTACCCTCTGCGGTGCAAGGAACTCCTAACACCTGAAAAGCCTCCTCTCACATAAACATTTACATCTGTTCTAGTTCGCATTAGCACATGCAAAAGCTGTTTTATTTGATGTTGAAAACGAAAAAGAAAACGATCCAGGTACTAAGTTCAAACGTAATAGTGGTTCGTATTTACAAATAAATGTGATAACAGCAACCCAATCGACCTCGCATTCATCCTCCCGACGCGATAACAGCCAAGAGACAGCATCGTTCTTGGCTCGAGCACCATGAAGCGAACGCAAGATTCGCACGACAAAAAGGTTCGAAACTCCAATCGAAAGGCCTTGGAGGCTGAGCCGAGGACGATGCGGTCGGAACTTCGTGGGAGAGTGCAGGCGTACTGAACGATCTGCTGCGCGCGCAAACGATTCAAGAGGAAAGCCGCAAGGATGGATCGGATCGAATACACGCGATACGGGTTCGACATACGAGTAACGACGCTGTCCGAGCAAGACGATCGAACGTACGTGCACGAAGCGCGCGCGCGCGCGAGATAAATCTGAGGGTTTAGCGCGTTGCAGGGTTCTGATTGAATTTAATTTGAATTGGGCGGCCCGGAGCCGTCGGATCGCGAAGCAAGCTCCCAACGGCTCTATAGGAGATTTCAAGCGTTCCATATTTAGTATAAATGTCCAAATATGAATACCGCAACAATTTTTGCGAAGTCAAATTTGAAAAACAGTAGAAGTAATCGAAGAGACGAAATTATCCATAAGTCCAATCTCCAATGCCCAGATGTCTCGCTGCGAAATCCTTCTATTTTGCATAGTTAAACCCAAGGGAGAGAGCTCGTAATTTCTGGAAATATTGTTTGGGAATAGGTTACATGCATAAAAGGTTTTCATTTTCAATACACTAATTACACTTAACACGGGACAAGCAATGCATAGGATTTTTCTTTTATTTAGACGACATAATAAATGTACCACATCCTCATGCAAACTCGACTTTTTCTCACTACTAAATTTTCTGAATCGCCCTCCAATTACATGCTAAACACAATAATGCAACTCTCGTGATTGCTTGCTTCATAACTAATCTATAAATCCAAGTGTATTATTAAACACCCTTGAGATAAGGAGATCCTTGTTCCATAAGGAATAGAAGAAATTTGTAAATTGATGCGCTTTAGAAATTCGACAAATTTACAAGATAGTCGCGATTTGACCGTATCTCAGACAAAATTACGTAAGATGAGGAGATAATTTAAGGTTGTCCTAAAATTAAAAATAAATAAATAAGGAAAACCAAAAGTTGCGTGCGGCCTGGGACGTCCATAACGGCAGGAGGATCAGGTTCACGTTCCCTCCCCTTTGTTTGTACATCTTTCTTTAGCTGCACTTGTTTACCGGCTGCTGAATTGATTTGGTTAAGTTCTGCGTTGCTTCTGGTGTTTCTGCTCTGTCCGCGTATATATACTTTATTGAAGCCTGCTCATTTTTGGTATTGAGCATATTTTTCCAGGATTGGACAGCAAATTAAGACTGTTTCTTTCTCCCTAAGTCACTGAGACCCCCTTAGAAAGTAAATGTCTATGATCATGGGTAGGACATCTAATGTTTCCGATGAGGCAATGGCTCTTCTAATTGCTGTGAACCAACCCTTGCATATGCTTTTACTAGTGGGTGATGGGATTTGGGAATTTGTTCATTTCTTGCCATCGGACTCATCTAATCCCCATCATGGTGAACAACAGATAATTTCACAGCATCAACATCCATTGATTAAGCTCACTAAACCACTGAATTGGTGGTGCTGTGCTTCTTCTTTTTCACCTTATTTTACAATATCAACTTGACTAGAGAGAGGAGGGGAGAAACTTACCAGAGATTCTAAAATCTGCATGAGCTGTGCTTCATCATTGGAACAACCACTGAAGCTTCTAAAGTTGATATAATCAACATTTGTTGCCTCGGTTTTACATATCAAATAGGCAAGATTCAAAACCTTTTGTCTCGGTTCTCTTAGGATCTGAAGTAGAGGGTAAATGTCCGGGTAATGTTTGCATGAATGCTGAATGGCGTTGATTTAGTTTGAATCTTTGTTGAGGTGATGATGCCATGGAATCAAAACATTGCTCTAGCTTTGCATATAGGTTCCCCACATGAGATGCCCACTGTATGTTCGAAGAATGCTCCTGAGAGGTTTTAGGTTCGACCCTTAATAACAATCTTTCATGTTTTGTCCTGTTGAAGGTAAGTAGGTTGCCTGACTGTGTAAGGAAAGTTTGTAGCCATTCTTCTGGATGTGTTCTGTTCTGCATGTGCCAAATATGGTATGATGACTTGCGGGGTGGCTGATAGGAGATGAGGCTTGGGATGTGTTCTGTTTGTGTACCTCTTCAGGGAACAAATTGTATGCACTTTTGATTGAATACGTTCCTGACTTGGAATCCATCCACACAATTTTATCTTGTGTAAAAGGAGTCCTCAAAGGCACATATAGAATCTTAATTACTATTTGTTCATCAAAAAGACTTCTAAGCAATTGTTCATCCCACTCGTCCTCCTCATGTGGAATCAGGTCAGTTTGATCTGAAGAATTCTAAACCGAGTTTCAGCTCAGTTTGATCATCTCGGTCAGGCTAAATTTCTCTCAGGTGTTGGAGATACAGAGCTGGTTTGCTTCTTATAGCCACGGTGTTAATCATATGGGTTGCCTCTGCTGAAGTCACCCAGGTTGGTCTCTTATATTTCCCGCGAATTCCAAGCTCTTTTGTTGCTGGGAATTTCGTGGTTTCTCAAGATTTATGAGGCTTTTTTCTGTAGTTTCTGAATGGGATTTAGATTTGCCTGGGGTGAACTTGCTGGAGGCACTCAATTAATTATCTGTATTGTATTGCTGTATTCGGTGCTACCCATGAACCTTCTTTAAGGTTTGTTGCGAGAAAATGAAGTTGAAGCTAGGAATTTTTTTTATCGCATTCATTCCAATTGGCTTTGCATGAAATTGGCCTTGCAGTTTGGAATTCCGTTATCAGTTTGACATGGATGATTAAATTATTTTCTGTGCTGATATGCCGTTCTGTGTTTTGATCAAGTAATTGAGACTCAATAAATCATAGAATCTAGGGAAATGGTGCAACTTCATTAGACAATGGTCACTCTATGAAGTTGAGATGCCATTTTCCAACCATGCAAATTACAATGACGACTCTCTTTGTTTCTTTTACTTTTTTTGCTGTGTATCGTGCTTGAGTTATGTCTAAAATGATGCGAAGTTTCTCGCTACAGGGTATCCTTAACAATTACAAGGAACCGTTTGTAGTGACATATCTGGGGGCTTCGCTTATGGTGATTTACCTCCCCACAGCGTTTCTCAAGGATTGGATACGTCAATGACTCAAACGGCACAGTTTGAGAGGTGGCCAAAATCCAGAAAGCATGAATGAATCTTCTGCTGGATTTGGTGCGTGGAATGTGTTTGAAGTTGAATCGGCTTCGCCCATAAATGATGATAGAGAAAGGGAGCTGACAACGAGGGACATTGCTTTCTATGGATGTTGCATTGGTTTGTAACAGAGGTATACAACTTGATTAGCTGTTCCCTCCCTTTTAATTCCGGTAAACTAGCTTTTGTTTGCTACTAGTAAATTTTACTTGTCCACAGAAGAATGATAAATAACTCTGTACAACTCTTCGTGTTTCATGGAGTTAGATGTTGATATGGACATTTATTACTATTATTGTTTCTTTGACCACACCTATTAAAATAATTTTCCTGGAGCATATGAACTTTGTCATACCCTTGGTTTCGATGTACAGTTTCTAGGCTTAGATTTGGAGCAAATGAATCAGTTCCATATGCATATACATATGGGGCAGGTGTTCACATTTTCACAAGTGCTTTTTGGTTATTCCAGTGGCTCTTAAGATCCTTAGTATGGATTGGTACCTTTGTTTTCTTAGGTTTTTTTCCTTGATCAGATTGTTGAATGTCTTTGTTTTGTTATAACCGTCTATAAATGGCAATAATTGTGCTTTCTTAAGAATTTCTTAGACGGTCCGCATAGATTTCGTGTCCTTGTAGTGAAAGAATGAGTACTTTCTACCAGCCGTTGCATGTATGATGTTTGACCTTGTATCTTGTCCACGCCGTCATCCACCATTCTGACACATATCCATTGGGTACCTGATCTATGTTGCTTGCGGCATCATTTGAGTGACTCATGTATTGAATGCTCGGACTTTTGGCAAGGTGCTCCGTTTAAAGTGTGATATTGCCACAAAGTTATAATTGTCACGCCCCGAACCCCGAGCACGCAAACATACATCGGCGGTCGATTAAAATGCAACTTCTCAGGATGTGTCGCCGACCCATTCTTTTGATCTTTCGATTAAATGCATGCGGAAGCGACTTAAATAAACACACAGTCAATCAACAAATCAATCAACAAATCAGGGATAGTAAAACACAACAAATGACTTCTCAAGACACTTGTTAACCCAAGGAGTTTAACATGTACAGGTCTACAACAAAAGACAACTCCTACACAACCTATGAGCAAAAAGGGTCAGAAAGGTCGGGTTAACTCTAGCTTCACTAACAGCAAGACTAGCCAAAAAGTGTCGCATCTCATGCCCACTACATCCGCACTAGTTGATCTCCACGCTACGGCCCTGAAATTGATTATCAACAACAGGATGAGATAAAATCTTAGCGAATCAATGACCTAAGCCCCAATTAGGACGCAAATTCGTACGAAGGTAGCCTAATCATGCAACGACATACAATTTTACCTCGCCTTGGCACATCCCTACATATTAGTATGTCACATATGCCATTATAATTACAATAAGCATAATCAATAATCAGAACAAATAACTCCCATGCATCAAGCATCCACACAAGTCCCGATTATAAGATAAAATCCGTTTTGGCACATCTCATACCATGCCTGACAGTTTTAGGCCATAATCAAGCGCAACGAACCATCCTTCTTCCTTACAAATAGAACTAATGCTCCCCAAGGCAATACACTAGGACAAATAAATCCTTTGTCCAACTACTCTTGCATCCGAACCTTTAGCTCTTTTAATTTTGATAGCGCCATATGGTAAAGAGCTTTAGAAATTGGCTCCGTGTCAGGGGCCAACTCAATCACGAACTCTATCTCCCTTTCTAGGGGTAGGCAACTTCTTAAGAAAAATGTCAGAAAATTCTCGCACTACGGCGATATCCTCTATCCTTGGCTCCTCAACTGATGTATCAACCACAGTTGTCAAGTAACCTTGGTAACCCACATCCAACAACTGGGTTGCCTCAAGTGACGAAATTAAAATAATCGAGGGTCCTCCTCGATTTCCAACAAACTCAAAACTTCCACCCGCTAACAAATTGAACTGAATCGCTTTATGATAAGAATCCATAATAGCTCGTTACTTGGTAAGCCAATTCATACCAATAATCACATCGAAATCAAACATTGCTAACACAATCAAATCTATTATTTCCTCTCGATCATCAATCACTAACTTGTAATTAGGACACCTATCACGAGACAACACTTTATCATTTAATAGGGTGGATATACTAATGATTTGCTTCTAATAGTTTTGGACTTAACCCCACTAACTTAACAAATTATTCAACAATAAATGAATGCATGGCTCCAAGTATCAAATAAAGCATAAATAGCATGGTCGTTCAATGAGACCGTACACCGCAACCACGTTTTGCGAGTTCTCCGCCTCCCTTCGAGTGATAGCGTATACCCTTCCTTGCACCGGAGGCCTGCTCAAAATGCCACGATGTGCGTTGCGACGCACCCCCGTTACTGTCCTATTTACGGTAATGGTGTCTGCACTCCCATGGGTCTGCGTGGGCAATTCTTCACCCAATGGTCGTGCTGGCCACATCCATAGCAAGCTCTCGTTCTAGCAGGACACGGGGCCGACCCATGTTTCCTTCCACAAAATTGGCACACATCATTTGAGTTGGGTGTCAGTTTTCCAATTCCACCCTTTCGGTTAGGAGGGATGGGATACTTTCCTCCCGTCATTGGCCTCTTCCCAAACCAATTGTTATCTCTATTAGGCACAAGCCGCGACCCAGATGCGACTGCCCGTTCATTTAAGTCCCTCTCAATCAGTTGGGCCCTCTCATACAATTCATCATAGTCCTTGAGATTTAGCGGCACCAGCAGGTCCTTAATGTCCGGCTTCAGACCATCTCTGAACCTTCTTACTCTGTCCACCGGGTCCTCAATCAACCTCGGTGCATACTTTGACAATTCGCCAAACTTTGCTTCATATTGGTCCACAGACATCTGATTTTGACGGAGACGCTGGAACTCGGCCATCTTTTGTTCTCGAGCACAGTTCGAGAAATATTTCCTGTAAAATACTTCAACGAAGGCATCCCACTTCGGGACCATACCCTTAGAAAACACTCTTCTTTCAAAGTGGCCTTCCACCACGTGCTTGCGTTACCCGAAGGCGATAGACAGCCGGATTACCTTGTCCTCTTGAGCACCTTAGTAGTGCGAAAGCTTTCTCTAAATCTTGGATCCGGAAGGTTGCAGCCTCAGGATCACCTGTTCCAGTAAACATTGGCGGTTTCAATCTTAAAAAATGTTTCACCAGCTTGTACATAGGCCACTCACCATTCCCATTTTTAGGTGGGACTTCGCGGGTGCGGCGGCAACAACGCGGCAACGTATGACGGCATCAATATCAACGGTAGTGGCAACAATGCTGATTCCGATCTTGCTGCTTCTTCCCAAACCGATTATTATCTCTGTTTGGCACAAACCGCGACCTAGATGCAACTACCCGTTCATTCAGGTCCCTCTCAATCAGCTGGGCCCTCTCATACAATTCGTCATAGTCCAGCACCAGTAGGTCCTTAATCTCCGACTTCAAACCATCTCTGAACCTTCTTGCTCTGTTCACCGGGTCCTCAATCAACTTCAATGCATACTTTGACAATTCGGCAAACTTTGCCTCATATTGGTCCACGGACATCGATTTTGACGGAGATCTTGGAACTCGGCAATCTTTTGTTCTCGAGCATAGTCCAAGAAATATTTCCCGTAAAATACTTCGATGAAGGTATTCCACTCGGGACCATACCCTCGGGAAACACTTTTCTTCGGTGGCCTTCCACCACGTGCTTGCGTTACCCTGCAACTGATAAATAGCCAAGATTACCTTGTCCTCTTCAGAGCACCTTAGTAGTGCGAAAGCTTTCTCTAAATCTTGGATCCAGAAGGTTGCAGCCTTAGGATCACCTGCTCCAGTAAACTTTGGCGGTTTCAGTCTTAGAAAATGCTTCACCAACTTGTACATAGGCCACTCACCATTCCCATTTCTAGGTGGGACTTCAGTAGGTGTGATAGCGACAGCGGCGGCAGTAGCATTGGTGGCAACGGTGGCGGTAGCAGCAGCTTGATTCCGAGCTTGCTGCCTCTTCCCAAACCGATTGTTATCTTTGTTAGGCACAAACTGCGACCCAAATGTGACTACCCGTTCATTCAGGTCCCTCTCAATTAGTTGAGCCCTCTCATACAATTCGTCATAGTCCGGCACTAGTAGGTCCTTAATCTCCTGCTTTAGACCATCTCTGAACCTTCTTGCTCCATCCACCGGGTCCTCAATCAACTTCGGTGCATACTTTGACAATTCAGCAAACTTTGACTCATATTGGTCAACAGACATTTGATTTTGACAAAGATTTTCGAACTCGGCCATCTTTTGTTCTCGAGCACAGTCCGAGAAATATTTCCCATAAAATACTTCGACGAAGGCATTCCACTCCGGGACCATACCCTTAGGAAACACTCTTCCTTTAGTGGCATTCCACCACGTGCTTGCGTTACCCTGCAGCTGATAAACAGCCAAGATTACCTTCTCCTCTTCAGAGCACCTTAGTAATGCAAAAGCCTTCTCTAATTCTTGGATCCAGAGGATTGCAACTTCAGGATCACCTGCTCCAATAAACTTTGGCGGTTTCGGTCTTAGAAAATGCTTCACCGGCTTGTACATAGGCCACTCACCATTCCTATTTCTAGGTGGGAGTTCGAGGTGCAACGGCGGCGACAACGATGGCGGCGGCTTGATTACGAGCTTGATGCCCGACCATGTTCCCCAAGGTCTCTAGGACTTGCAAGATCCCGTCAACCCTAGGATCAATCGGTGTCCTCTCTCTAGCACCCACTTGCACCAATGCTCTCCCTCTAGCACCAGCCCGTCTCGGTGCCCTTTCTCTAGCACCAGCTCGAGTCAATACCATTTCCCTGGCACCTGTCAAAGTTGCTATGGCCCTTCTCCGAGGGGCAATATGCTCAAGATCGCTCATCTCGCAGGGTCCTTGCAGAAACCTGCTTTCCAATTCCCACAAGGAATTAGAAATCTGAGCAACCCGCACAAACAATCAATCAATCACAAGCATAAGAATAAGGAAAATGTTTTTCCTAACTAACTATCCCAAAACCCATTACACCTTATAACTTCAGACCTTGACCAGGCTCTGATACCATTTCAAACAGGTATGTCATGCCCCGAACCCCGAGCGCACGAATATCCCTCGGTTGATTAAAATGCGACATCCCAGGATGCGTCGCCGACTCATTCTTTTTATCTTTTGATTAAACGCATGAGAATCCAGTCAATCAATAAATCAGGGATAGTAAAACACAAAAAACAACTTTTAAAAGCCGCACCTTTATTTATTCACTTGTTAACCCAAAGAGTTTAACATGTACAGGTCTACAACAAAAGACAACTCCTACACGACCTATGAGCAAAAAGGGTCATAAAGGCTAGGGTTAACTCTAGCTTCACTAACGGCAAGACCAGCAAAAAAGTATCGCATCTCATGCCCACTATGTTCGCATTTAGCAAATTTTCATGCTACGGCCCTAAAAATAGTTATCAACAACGGGATGAGATAAAATCTTAACGAGTCAACGACCTAAGTCTCGATTAGGACGCAAATTCGTATGAAGATAGCCTAATCATGCAATGGCATACAATCTTATCTCGCCTTAACAAACCCCTGCATATTAGTACATCACATATGTCATTATAATTATAATAAGCGTAATCAATAATCTAAACACATAACTCTCATGCATCAAGTATCCACACGGGTTTCCATTATAAGGTAAAATCTGTTTTGGCACGTCCCATATCATGCCTAACAATTTTACCCCATAATCAAGCACAATACATCATCACTATTCACACGTGTTCTGATTATTACGACCCCTTGAGCCATAGCCAACACACAAGTTGGCAGTCTTCCGGCATGACCGAGCATCATCCCGCCCTATCGGACACAGTAACGTTTAGAACCCCCGCCTAGATAGCATTCCATAAAGGAGTATCAGTCTGGCCTCAACCGCAACTCGGCATCCGAACCCTCACCGGACATCCGATAAACATCAAGCATCGACCTCAAACTCCCATTGAGTGATAGATTCAATTAAATGACCACACAAGCACGCTAACACTCAAGCCAATTTTTATCTTTCCGTCAATTAGCTCAGTGTAAAGAGTTTATGCTTAAATAACAAACCTTGAAAAATCTTTACATTTAAAATTTCAATAAAATAATTTCACGAGATCACGTATTTGAAATTAACCTGTCAAATTTTGCACACTTTCATTTTAAAACATCATTGCCCATTTTATCACGTAAATCATTGCCCATTTTATCACATAAAATACGGCATCCAAACACGACATCTCAAAGTTTGCTATTTTCTTACCAATAAACCATCTTTGAAAAATAGCATTTGAAATACATGATATGACAATCAAACATCATACCATTACATGCTCAGACGATCATAATCAAGTTTAAATTCATCCAGTAGAACGAGCATAAAATTCTACTTAATGGTTAATCCATCATTAATTACACTAATCATAATTAATTAAGCTAATCACGATTAATTAGATTAATTACAATTAATTAAATTAAACTCGATTAACTGGCCTAACTTTAATTAATTAAAAGTTCATCTATGTTAATTAAAATAATTATGATTACTTAAATAAATAAATATTAATTAAATAAACTCAATTAATTAATCTAATCGTAATTACTTAAACTAATCGCCATTAATATTAAACTAACCAACACAATTAACCTTAATCCGTGATTAGGAGGTTATCTCACCATTTCCGGCGACGGCGAGCCCGCGGCGACGGCGGCACGATGGCGACGAAGACACGAGTCTCACGGCACCATCGGCGCGGTGAAGACGGCGGCGGTCGTGGCTTGAAGCTCAAGGCCAGAAAAAAGGGGGAGAAGGCTCGGTTCGGGGTGGCTCACGGCGGCTTACGGCGGCTCGCAGATGGCGGCGACGGCACGGCGAACGGTGTGAGGGACGCGGGCGGCAGCTTTGCAGCGACGAGCGAGCGGCGGCGTCGGGCGAGCGGCGGCGCGATGGCCCTCGAAGCTCGGCGGTGGAGACGGCGGTTCGGCGGTGAGGACGGCGAACGGCGCGGCTCCAAGCGGCGGACGGAGGTGGCGGTGATGATGGTAGTTAGGGCGTGGGTGGCAGAGGTGCCGGTGGTGGTGAGCAGGGCAGCGGCAGGAAGAAGAAGAAGAAGAGGCTCGGTCGAGAGGGGGGTGGGGGGAAGAAGAGAGGGAGAGAGAAAGAAAGAGATAGAGAGAAGAAAAGAAAAAGGGGGCAGGAAGTGACGTGAGCGAGGAAAAAGGGGGAGGAAAGGAAAGGGGAAGGGGGAAGATCCGGCAGAGGGGTGGGGGGAAAATCGAGGGGAGGGGAGGGGAGGCAGAGGAGAGAGAAAAGGGGGATGTCACAATAATCATTGAGTGGAAACTTTTTATTTCATTGTCCTCTAGTCAATGTTTTGTAGTCATCCTGTTAATCATAGAAGTAGGATCGAGCTTCATACGATAGAACAGAAACGGCGTAGTGCTGATTAACAGTACTGTATGGATTGCAGTATTTATCAAATGCAGCCCGCGAAAGAACAAGTGTTGCTAACATGACTGTACTGTCATCAACTTCGGTTCTTTTAACTCTGTCCATTGGCGTACTTTTGGGCCAAGATTCTTTAAATGTATCAAAAGTTGTTGCAGTCTTCATCAGCATTGCTGGTGCTGCCATGACAACTCTTGGGGAAACTTGGGCAGCCGACGACTTCAAATTTATCACTTCTTTCTACGTTTGTTAGTGTGATGCTGTTGTTTATACTTTTATATATATGTGGATTAAAGTTTGGCATGCTTCAATAGGACAAAGAACCATTGACAGGAGCAAAATAGCATGCTTTACTGCATGTTTGCATATTGATAGTGCATGTATGTGCATTTTGACATGCTGTTTCTGTACATTTTGTGTAGGGGATCAGACATATACTTCACCTGACTTTTGGTTGAAATTCTTATATGAATTCTCTACATTGCTTTATGATTACATTGTGTCAATCATTATCAGGGTGTAGCACCGAAATATATAATTAACAAATTACCTTTTGGAAGATTAGTGTGATTATGAAAAACTTCTGCTGGGGGAAATTTAGGACCTTTCTTCCTGGATGAGTTATTAGACGTCCAAAGCATGACACTTATGATTGCATGGTGACGCTATATATAGCTGATAAGTTGTTTCCTGCTATTTTAACAAGGAAGCGACAACAGTGCCTACTGTTTTGCTCTTGTATCCCTGTAATCATTATAGAGTTCGCTGACTGTTAGCATTTGGTCAATTGGATATCAAGGCAACACAATTGCTTTATTTTTAGAAAATAATTCAATTTGTTACATCATGACAAATCATGCATCTTCAAAGGAAATTTACATCTTGTGTGCCCCCTGGGCTACACCGTGTGCAATCACAAGTGGACAGTGATGGAAGCTACTTTTTTTCAAGAAGATGGTACTTCAATCTGATAATAGTAAAAGCTAACTGAAGCAACAAAACTTGAGCACTTGTCAAGTGATGTGAATATCTTATTCTGGTCAAAAGTGTGTCAGTCTGATGCATAAAGAAGTGCACTCAGTTTCTTTAAGTATAGAACTCAGCTAGTTGTGAACCTGATCAGATACTGTATAAACAACTATGCTCTTCCAGGGAAATTTGTAATATGAGCTCTTGCATTTCTCTCTGATCTGCACATAACATCCTTCGATAGATCCATCCGTCTATCTGAAATAGGCCAAGTATATCTGTGTGGTGGGATCTCCACTTTAACTATTTTCTGATTGTTGAACATAATGGTCATTTTGATGCTCTCGACAACATTGCAGGTATCCATAGGATTTTTTTATAGCAAATCTTACAGACTGGTTCTCAAAGAAGTTGGGCATGATAATACATGATTATATGCCTGTATGGTCCATTAGCTCTATCAGTGCGCTAATCATGCACTTAGGAAACTTATAGGCATTCAGACTTAAATGGGAGGCAAGCAGATGTGTATGTTTGTCATTGATATGTAAATAAGATACGTGTAAGTTTGTGTTCCCATATCTAGTTGGGGTATTGAGCCCTGATGTAATTAACAACTCTCTCTCTCTCTCTCTCTCTCTCTCTCTACACACATGAGAAATTCTTTGGTTTCTTCAGTTGATGCAGGTAATCTCATTTGGTAAATTACTATTTTCATTTTGTCTTCAGGCAGGTCGAGATTGTGTTGCATTACTACTGCAACTTTTGCTGTTTAGCCTCTCCGATGCAAGAACTCTCAACACCTGCTGTGAAACCTCTTCTCTGGCATAAACAATTACATCTGTTCAAATTCACACTGGCATGTACAAAAGCTGTTTATTTGATGAGGAAAACGAAAGAATATGGTCCAACTTCTAGTTAGACATGCCCCAGTTCAATTGCTTCTCTGCACAACTTTAACTTGAATATTTCTAAATGCCAATCTCACTGCCCATCCGTCAATGATTAAATCCCTTTCAGATACTGACATCAAATATAAAACTGATTCATGTTAAGCAAATAGATGAGAAGTTTATGCTGTTAAATGAAAATCACCTCCCATTACATATGAAACTCCCAGGCCGACAGGCAAGAGGACGAACAGTAATGTCTCTTCATTTCCTGTCAATCTTCATGAAAAGTTAATCAGAGTAACTCCCCGGTACTTGCTTGTGCTGGAGAAAAAGCTTCTCTCATGAGATAAGCCACACGCCACCTTTGAATTTTTATGGTGCGAGCTTATATGCATTGAACTCTTCAACAATAGATGCTTTATCTAATCGTACAAGGATCTCAGTGTAAATTGTAATGCATTAAAAAGAAAGAAGAAATTCGTAGTTCCTCCTCTTGATACAACACTACAACACCGTTCTCTGATGTCTCCAAACGCAAAACTAATCTGCATCTCTCCTGTAATTAAGTTTTGCTTGAAACTCTTACCGAAAATGCAAAGCAGTATAATTTGTTTGTATGGTTGCAGAGTTAATCATATGACATCCATTTTTTCTTTAGGATGTATCACGCATATGAGCCTGCAAATGTATCAAGAAGTTGAGAATCATCACTGGGATGAAATATTCTCCCTCGCTCAACCGTCAATAGTCACGGAACACGGGCTGCGCAGTCCACTTTAGATGCAAATTAACCTTTCCCGACTTCGCGCCATCTAAATGAAAAGTATCCCGCACTTGCCCTTCTAATGTCACCCTGGTTAGTGTCATTATGCATTTTCCAATCTTCTCCTGAAAAGTTAAAAACAATATTGAATTAGGCAAGGGATCTAGGATCAACAAGAACAAGGGGGACCAAGAGTGTGACACTGTACTATCCAGATTTGTCTGGAAGTTGCCATTCAATATATGATTTTTCACAAGCATCATGTTTTCTATCTGTTTTCTCGTCTTGACTGTCCAGTAATCCATTGAGATCTGCAGAGTGAGCTAAAAAACCTCAAATTATCGAAAAAAATTTCAAGACATCTACCATTTGCAATCCACATGTGATCTTACATCATCCTTTCCAAAACAGTATTGCTTTTCATCATATTTGATTTACATAGTAAGGTGCTCTTATACTGTCTCCTCCTCTGTTTTTAGAGTAGTTCGTCTGCCACATCACAAGAAAAAAGAAGAAGAAGAAGAAGAAGAAGAAAAGACCAGAAGTTTCAGCAACCACAGAATTAATCTTTTTCAACCATGGGACGTAGAAAAATGACAGAAAAAGATTGCTGAGATGTTATCCATGGCAGGGACCTCTAAGGACTTTTAAGTATCATCACAAAGAGTGAAAATCATGCATCTCTTATGTTACATGCTATAAATTACGTCATATTTTGGAGGTGAATAACAAAAGTAAAACAGAATTAGGAGGAGAGAAGTACCTTTCCAAAAGTGTCATGGTCCCAAACTTCTACAATAAGCATATCATGCAGCCCATCCTCCACAACGATGTCGAAAGTCTGATTCCAGACCGGATTCAGAACATCATTCAACACCTAATAGAACAGAATAACCAAAGACAGTTAGAAGTAAACAAGAAGGAAATGGAGATACGAGAATACAAATGGAAAATAAATCAGATGGCTTCATTTAAAAATGTTTAGAATCCAATCCAGGACTTCCGAAGCAGCTTTCGGTGGGTGGAAGCACTTGACGCTGATGAAATGGCTCCCTTGAATATTTTCGTGCAAAAAGATTTAAACATATATAAGGCTGCTTGCTAAAGGATCTCACCCTTGTCTTAAATTTGGCTCCCGATTTCTTCATCGTAAGAACGACATAAGGGTCGGCTTTTCCCATCAAATCGGTAGCTGGCAATTCCTCGGCTGAGATCACAGTCACAGATAGTACCCCTCGAACAATCACATCCTTTTTCTTCTGAGATGAAGCTGCATCTGCTTCATGACCGCCTTCAAGCACCTTCTCAAGCGATGTCAATTTCACATCCGGTTTGAATGGATTCTTTATGACATTCTCCGTGCCATAGGGACAATACAAGAGCTCCAAATGCACCTAGTGACAAGAAACGTTCCAAAAGAGGGACCATATGTTTTTAAATAGCCAAAACAAAATATCAAAATTCAAGCGAATGCAGCTAAAAGAAAACGTAAACTTGCACTCAAAAATTGCTACGCTACAACAGATCCTCTCCTTCATAATGAATTACCAAGCGGATCCATGCTGTGTCATCGATAGTGATGTTCCCTTCATAATGCTTGAAGGAAACAAATAGTTTCTCTCATGAGCAAAGGAAATAAAAAATTTGGTGAAATCAACAAGAGCATGTGGGAAAATCTAGGTTGCTATCTGACCTGTCCCCGGTTCTTTGTATCTCTTTGCACCTCTAGATCCTTCACTACTTTTAACCACACATCCTTTACTTTGCCAGGCTCAAGCGTATTTAATGGAACTTGAGCATAACCCATGAGTTCAGAAGCTTGAACGCCTTCATTATCAAAAACTCTTACTGTTAAGCGCTGGGTTGATACATCCTCAACTATGAAGTCAAAATGCTCATTCCATACTGGATTTAACTGGTTGTTCTGAAAACACCGAGACAAGGGAATTAACCGTTGCTCTTCCTAGAAAAAGAGAATTCTAGGTATATTGGAGCAGGTTTTCTTTCTTAATATCACAGAAGGAGCAAGTTATTTCACTTACAATGGTTTTGCTAGTTTTCATTGTGCTCCGCAGCGGACGCACAAACAGAACAGCAAATGGATCAGATTTCCCAACAAGATCTTTATTGACTAAGTCCTTTGCTTGCACAAGCTTCACTTCTAATGTCCCAACAGGCTTCAGTTCCAAGTCACTGCCACAGAGCATAGCCAAAGAACACCAAACAATCCCACATTGGTATGAGAGCACTTCTATGTAGAAAAAGGATAAACAGATGCGGACGTCACTTTTCTTAAGAAACTTTGTCGATGGATACAGAAGGCAGGCTACTCATGCCATCATTTTAAGCACCCTACATTCTGTTAGTGAAGTTCTAACACTTGACAGCATTGGCCAGCAATACGAAGTGTCTGCCTAGCAAGTTGTACGGACATTAAAAAAAATTATAGTATTTCAAGCGTTGCATTTTTCAGATGTAAACATCTAGCAGAGTACATCATCAGGAGTGTGAAGACAACAATAGAGTGAATTTGCCATCATAGGTCGAAATTTAGAAGGATCAATTTGTACCTATAATCCCCAGGCAGTATGGGAACAATCTTCCTCACTGGCCATGTCAATGTGTCTTCAATAGCATCTTGTATTGTTTCCTGAAAATGCATACATGATTTTATTGATCGAGGAGCAAACTCATTCTGTGACATCTGAATCATTGGCACAGAACATAAATAGCAAGGATAGAGCAAATAGCCAACCTTAATAGCATCATCAACCCCAGGGATTGTTCTTATATCGCCACCAGCAATGCTTAGTTTAAAGTCAAGATTCTTCTGCTAGAAAGGGCACGAGAACGAGCACCGAGTGTGAGCGTCGAATGCAGTATGTTGTGCAAAAAGAGGGTCCAACAAAGCATAAACCCATGTTGAAATTTTAGACCTTAAAGTACTCTATAAATCATGATATAGTATTATAGATGATCAGGGTGAGAGAAAGGAAACTAAATCTCACCTTTTCTCGTAAAGAATAACAAACAGCTCCAAAGCAAGGAATTTCATCCACTAGCGGTTTGAAAATTAGCCTGAAAACCCCAGTAAATCCTATGTCTTTCACCTATATAACAGGGTGAAACAATAAGAATGCTGTAAGTTCACTCTTGTAGCATGACCTGGATGCCAGTTTTAGAAAACAACTATACCAAATCAACTGTGAATATTAGCTGCCAAAGCCAGACAAAAATGTGCTACAGCATCCATGGAACACTGAAAAATTGACATTGACCTGAACTGGGAGACAAAGGCCCATGCAGTGAAAAGCAGTGATTAGAATTACCTCCACGGGCAAGCCTACGCCAACTCGCGTTCTGATATCAAGTTCTATATGAGGATTACCATCCCACTGCATTTCCAACTCCATGGTAACTTGCCCACCTTTGCTTTCAGCATCAACGATCCAAATTCCTGGTACACCAGAAATGTGAGGCTAACCAATTTTCCAAATGGAGCTCAAATGCATATTCATCAACGGAAAAAACACCAGAAATAGCTAATGTTATCCCTATTTACTAATTTCAATGTTTTAATTCTTTTTTTTCCCTCTAAGCAATGATGGCCTTACAATCATATTTCATTAACTTCATTAACAAGTGTAAAGTACTCAAACAGTTGTCGGTAATTCTAATTGACAAGTTGCTTATTAGACTATAATAAAGGCTCGTAAAAAGCTCAATTTGCAATGTTAATCTGCATTTACTTTTAAAAATGATTTGTCTGTCACACTTAGTCGACCGAGGAGGGTATCAAGCAATTCATTTCTGTGCATCATGATCTTGATTCTTTCTTAGCAAGCAATGGGACTTTTTACTTAGTACCACTGCCCTAACTTGAAAACAAGAACCTGTGAATTGAGGCGCCACTGTCCCAAGAGTCAACTCGGAGAATTTGAGAGATGCTAAGACAGCTGGCCTATACTGCTCAAGAGTTGGCTCTACAGTACTTCGTATCATCTCAGAAGCTGCCTGGGGCATCGGACGATTAGAAACCTTATCAGGACAAGAGAGAAAAACGACAGCCGATCTCCTGTATACATCATAACGACTGAAAGATTGATAAAGGTGGTAGGGCAAGAGAGAGAAAATACCTCATTGACATAAGGCCAAATCTTCTTAAGTTGGATGTTGAGCCAATTTAACTGCAATTTGTAAAAGAGACAAGTCTCAGAGCGGTCGCCCCATTAATATACAATCTGTTTGTGTGGCTCAAAAATTAGTTTCTTACAGTAAAGCGCCACATGAAACGATGCATGCACATACCCATGGATACAAACTTAATAACTGAACATTCACAGAATGATAATTCACCCATGATTATACGAAATAAACATTAAGAATTGTGAGGTATATATGGAAAAAAAAACTCAACTTTTGTCGCTGCGCAAAGACAACCCAAGAAGGGTAACACTCGCCTGGCAGGATCTTTCTTGAATCATCCACCGTCATCCTGGCGAACGCCGCGATCGTCGTGGCCTTCAACACATCAGAGAAATTTACAGAACAAGAGACAGAGAAACAAATTTAATCAGAAACAGCGGAGTCTTATATATCGTCCATATGCATGCATGCACGCACGCGCTGATAGACTAAGATCACCAGGGTGACGAACGTATTAGAATCACACCAAAATTCAGAGAGAAGAAATAGTACAAGAGGCATGTATATGCGCTTACCAAATGGGAACGGCGCTTGGATCGGACACTCTCGTAATAAGCAAAAGCGAAAACCAACCCGATGCCGAGAGCTAGTCCGATGATCAGGCCGGAGACGAAACCCATTATTCCCTCCTCCTCCTCCTTTTCTTTCCCTCTTCTTGTGCAAGATGTTAGACGGGTCCGTCTGAATTCGAGAACTCTTCCTAGAACTCTAGCTCCCGGTGATCACGTGATGAGCAGAAGCAAGTGGCATTGTGGAAAGCGAGACTTCAGGTGGATGTGATTGATCTTGGACGGATCGTTTGAAGGAATGCCGATGAATTAAGAACGATAATACTGGATCTCTGTTGCGGGGTTCGATTCTTTTCTTCGAATGTGCTATGTGCCGTGCCCTCCTCTCGGGATAAACCAGCTCGCACGCGAAATTCGCGGGCTTTTTCGTTTGCTACGGCACTCCTTTTGCTTTGCTTCTGTGGCGCTCCGTGGTGGCATAAAGCATTTTGAGTATTGGTTGCACCCTCTAAATTCATGGAAATTAATAGAAAGTCCTGGAACCCAGAATCCCTTGAGACTTGAATTGCGTTTCCTCTTCTTTTGTAAAGTAGAAGAAATCCTCCCGATAGACAAAATAAAAAGAATATGGGATATGTGAAAAATGAAACATTATAACATATATTTTGTATAAGATTAATATCACGAAAAATCACAAATGAGTATACATGTGATTAATTTGTCTTCCATTAATTAAGTTGGATAACACGTGGTAGTTGATAGGTCTACTAATTTGGGGTTTTACCATCCGTTTGTCTCTTGAATATACCAATTTGTATATCTCCTTGGTATTACTTTAATTTAATAGAAACTAATAAATCGTAAATTTGTCATAAATATATAAATTTACAGTTTTTTTGTGGTCAAAAAATTAATTTTAAATAAGTTAATCACATACATATTAAATTGGGATTTCTCATAATATTAATCTGTTTGTATATACGTGTGAATCAATTTCTCCTTTTCTTAAGAATGATGCTAGAGAAATGCGACAAATGCTTATTGACTACATGGATATAACTCGCTTCGCTTGTTTACTGAATCATTCAAAGTCGATCGCCTCAATATTATACAGCCAGCAAAGATTGCAATTACCAGCAGTACCCTGTTCAAAACTCTTAATCGATTACAAAACGAAGTCCTTCAGTTGCTGAAGCCGAAGCCAAGACATCGTAGTTTTAGGATCTCGGGCTCAAGGTAAAAAGATTTTGGATCTGTTGAATCTGTCTAGGACGTCCTTATGGATTGGTTTGAAACACGAGTCCTTGTGATCATTCTGTCATATTTGACCAGTGTCCCATAAAAAATAAGACATCTTTTCAGTTCTGAAGTAGACATTGCCCTGTAGCGTGCTAAGTGCATTTACGTTGTCCATTTGTGGATACCTTTCTTTGATGACCGTGGTGCTGCAAAATCATGTCCTCATCATTGAGATTCGTGAGCGTGGGAGTTTAGATTAAGACCGTCTCCGAGACACTTAACCTCTGTTGGAAAGAGATGGCTCTATTTCAGTTAACACCATGAAAGAAGAGTTCCTCCATCTCATTCACATCTCTCACCATGGGAACTCACATCCCACAAAAAGGACAATCCTACATAATCCAAAACTTATTGACAAATTTGAGAAATGACAAATGAAAAGATTAGAAATGACAACACATCTGGGAAGATTAACATCAGAGTTACCGGACCCACCCACGGATGAAAAATCCATGATTCGGTCAACCGAGTTATAGAATCTTCCTGGCAAAAAAGTAAACCTTGCACTCAATGAATGTTCACAAATTCATATCAGCATCTGAAAGTGTTCAAGAACGCTGGCTTCATAGCTCCATCAGGAGTTGGGGCATTCCTCTTTAGATTCTTCCTCCTCTTTGGCCACACACATCAATCGCAGCGGAAAAAGAGTATCCTAGATTGGCCAATTTTCATCATTGAAGAAAAGAATCCAAAGTCTAAGCAAAATCTCTTTGATTTTACACCAGAAAAAATTTCTTGTTCTTGACTCATCAAGCCACAATACGGTAGATGAGAGACCTAAACCTCTTCCACTCTCCATTAGAAACAAACGCACACACAACCACACAAGGAAGTATTTCAAATCCCAGAGAAGAGAACCAAGACACCTTACAACAATCCCCAATTTCACCCAAATACAAAGAACCAAAAAAACAGGGGAGGATAAATCAATCGCAGAGAGAAAAATACTCAAGAGCTCACCAATCATTGATCATCATTTTATGCAGGATGGTAGAGCAAGGCCATGGCAGACAAACGCTAGTACAACATATACAATTACCAAAAGGAGAACAACGAGCGACCCTGCAAAGTGTCAGAAATAACATTGTATCAGTGACAACAAAGAACAACATCCAAAGCCCTGCCTCTCTTTCTATAATTAGGAAGTAGCAAAACCATGGGCTCTATTTGGTGCCCGATATGCTTTGGGTACTATTGATGGAAAGAAAGAATTCAATCTTCGACCATATAATGTGAATCCACTACAGTTTTCAACAAGCTTAATATACTATCATTTGACTCATCAGCATAAATGCCAAATGCTTTCACTTTGCAATGAAATCAGGTTTTAGTTGTCTTCAGACCAGACTTTACACGAAACATAACTGATGATCGTTTGGATTCATCCAAGATTATTCTAAATTGATAAAGAACTCAGAACTTACGTGAGCTTCACATTTCTCCACCATACATTACTTCTGAAGCGACGAGTCTGCTTTCTGAACCGGAAGGTGTTTCCTTGCATGTTGGCAGTTTTATCAACTAGCAATTCCAAGCGATCACCTCTTTCCAGAACTTTGTCAATATTCTCAATCATGACATTTCGGACCTAAGGCACACCAATGTCAGCAAAAAAGAACTTCTACCCTAATAATTCAAAAACCAATAGTTTGAGCCAATGCATACCCACCACATTTATTTTTTAAGCATGAAATGTCAGTGATTTACTACACACGCATCATATATCCATCTCACTGATATTTAATAGACGAACCTAAATTATGAAATCTAAACATCGACTAGCCTTCTGATGCAATAACTGAAAATACTAGTCGGCAAAATGCTGATGACATACACCCACTGACACTATATTACGTTACAAGGATACAGAATTTACCTGACTCATTTCACCTTTCAGCCGATTAATTCTATCCGCATTTGGATCATTGGAATAATACTCCATTTGCTGGCTTAAAACCCTTGAAAATTCATCATTCATGGCATAAGCCTGAGCAGAGAGAACTGCACGGCCATACGTCCTAACAAATCTCTGATGGATATCTTCAAGAAAGGCAAATGGAATTCTCCTGCACACGGTTGATAACATGGACTTAGTCGAAATATACCAGAAAGATGTCTAAGGATATCGCACAATGCTGGAACTAATTAGACAACAGTTGAGTATAAATGGCTTCAAATTAGCAAGTATTGCAGAAACTATTTATCTACAGCATTGAAGATCTCTCTTTATGAAAAGCTATCGAATCTACAATGAATATGACAAATCATACTAAAAATTTAATGGCAATTCATATCCCCCAACAGAAGTTTTGCTCATAAGCAATGATAAAACACATTAAGACCGATATACAAATTTGATTTCTTTTAGTGACAAATAGACTGTATATGGGTATTTAGTCAAGTAGACCATATTCAACACCCAGAAAGACCCTACCACATCGATAAGTATGCAATAAACAATCTCACTTAGCATTTCTCTTTTGCTTATCCTAAAAGACATGCAGAAGAAATAGGCAAACAACACACTAGACCACACTGTCTGCGATCATAGGAGGGGATAAAGAAGACAATACTTGAAAGAGGACCCAGACCATAACCAGAGCACTTCAACGTAGGAATTCAATAGAAAATCAAGATACGGAGCAATCCCTTAATCACATGAAACTAGCAGCAGGAAACAAATAAGGCAGCCGTTCAAAGCATCTTGGTAGATTGATCGTAGCTAGATCCCGTGTCCCCTCAGCCCAATTACAAAAAAGGGTCTGAATATATAACCCATGAAAGACTGAAAACGATGCTTTGCTAGCAAGAAAGCTGTCCCATTTCGAATTTGCGGGTTTGCTAGTTCTGCGAACACGGCGGTCATATCTTCAGAAGCACAAGAGGAAGTACAGCCGTAAAAAGATCCAGGTCCACCGAAACCCTCCAGCGACACTAAAGACCGAAACCCGAGACCCGCGTTCGAGCATCGAATTAGCACCACCGAAACCCTCTAATTCAGAATGCTAATGACACCACCGCTATTAGCTGGGGAAGCGAGCGAGGCTAAATGGGTGTGCGGTGAACTGCGAATCACCCGTGTCCAGGTCGAATTCTACATAAAGCCCGTGAATTTCACCCGCTCGGTAAAGAAAGATCACGTTTTTTGCCGAAAAGGCGATCGATTCTAAACGCCCCATCTGGGGATCAAGGTGTGGACACAGTGTCATCGCCCTGCAGCATACGAGCCTCACAGGAAACACGTGATACGACAGCAATATCAAGCCGCGATTGCTCAGCACAAAAGCGAAGCCAAATTCATCTAAAGGTTCGAAATTCAGGCAGGCAAAAGGCGCGCGCCCCGAAACCGAATCGAGGGCAGAAAAGGGCAAGAGAGAGAGAGAGAGAGAGATGGGGAAGAGGGGACTGACGGCCGGCGGTGTCGTCGGCCATACAGAGGACGGTGAGGCCGTCGGTGCGCTTGACGTGGAAGATGTAGCGGTCCTGGGAGTAGGAGGCGTGGCTGTCGTGGGCGCCAGGGATCTTCTCGAGAATCTGCCGCGCGATCTGGCTGGCGTTCGTCGCCGTCGCGCTGAACTCCGCCAGCACCACCGACCCCCTCGCCACCAGCGCGTAAAGAATCGCCATCGCCCCCACCCCCCTCTCTCTCTCTCTCTCAAACCACCACCGGGCAGGACCGAGCGATCGAGCAAGACGACGACTTTCTCTCTCTTCTTTCTCTCTCTATGCGGATCGAATCGAGAAAAGCTCCATGGGAGGAGGATTCCAGATGGAGGAGGAAGCACGGAGGAGGTTCAGCTAATTCGCTCCTCCCTCTTTCTTCCTGGGTGTCGTGTCCGAAGAATATTTCAATTCCTTTTTCATTTTTATTTTTTGTCCTTTTTTTTGTTTTTTTTTTTTTTTCCTACCCTCTTTGGGATAACGCAGATAGATCCTGCCCTTCTGTGCTTAACTGGAAAGGACGCCAGCTAAAAAAGAAGCATATCAAAAAAAAAAAAAAACATATCTGAATGATTTTGCAAATTTCGTCTCCGAATTCATAGGGTTCAAATAAAATCGTGATAAGACTTCTGAACTTTTCCAGAGTAAAAAAAAAAAAAAAAAAATCATTTTATTTCCCTACTCTCGTTTTAATGTCTTTTGTTTCAAATTTCTCGATTTATTCGAACTCAAATTTGTGCAGCGGTCGGTTCGAGTTATAAAACCTATGAACAGTTACATTTTCACGATCACCTCAAACCCTTTTTTTTTTAATATTCCTTCTCTATTATCCTATTAGAAAAGGCTGTTCATTTATTAAGATTAGTACGTAGGATTCAAAGTGGATCGGGCATTTAATGCAAAAATCACTATTTCTTTATTTACTTTACAGAAAATTAATGATTTATAATAAAAAAAATCCCTTAATTTAGATCATAAATATCTCGCGTGAAAAGGGTTTCATTAATGAAAATGTTTAAATATGTATTACAGTTTATATTGAAATTATTTGTTTATAGATTCATTTTTGCAAGCAACAATAATAATTAAAAGTTGCGATTGAGTTTCGGGGAATGAAACGGTTCAGGCGACGCACGTGGAGGGCTCGTGACATCTGCCGACCAAGCAAAGTTCTCAAGTGGATAACACGTCACCGAGGCTAGACCACGGAATGGACACGAACTAATGTTAGCAAAGAATTCGATTGAATTAATGATGGGTCGGCCCAAAGGAATAATTATTGCATTAAATCTTCTTTATTCCTTTCCCATGCCGTCGACTCTCCACTTCCGACGTGGCCTGCCTTTCGTTCATGACTTTTTTAAAGAGAAAGAGATTAAGCTTTTCACTTCTAACCAACCTCGAAAGCCAGATTCCTCCCTTTAGGCGACAGAAGGAGTCAACAGAATTCATTTTGCCCTCTCATATTCCAAACTCAAATATGGGATATTTACCGCACAAAAAAAAGCCATAAAAATATTATATGAATATTAATTCGATCTTAAACATTTCGATTTTGTCATTAATTGAATTTAAACCTTTTAACAATTTAATTTTTCTAATTAATTTTAGACAAAAATCACTTATATAAACGTTAGGCATCTTATGTGGCATATCCGGCAGATAGGTTACACTGATATGGACAGTGTTTATAATTTTTTAAATTTATAGTTTTTATTTTTTTTCCATTTCTATTTGTTTTTATTTCTATTCATTTCTTTCTTTTTTGTTTCCTTCTTCTTCCATTAGTGCTGATCTCTAGACCTCAGTGGTAGCTAACCACACAAACAAAGGCTAGTGAGGCTTGACCTCATCAAATCTAGCGAGATTGATTATTGACCATTGAGGAGGCTCAATAGAAAGCATTGGTGGAAAGAGAACAAAACAAAAAAAAAGGAAAATGAAAAGGAAGTATACAAATTTCAACAAAAATTATGTACGTCAACAATTTCCGCTCAAAATTTGCTAGAATGACTAAATGAACAAAAATTAAAACTAAATTACCTAAATTAAAATATTTATGATTGAATTAAGACGCGTACAATAAACTTAAAACTTTTATCATAATTCTCCCCTCAAATACTAAAATGGAATAAAGGCCAAAGGTACCCTCATTTTTCTCAAATAAATAAGGGCTTGACGAAAATCTTGTGTCAAATAAAGGCATGAATTGAAAACACCGATCTCAAACATGATCCTTAAGTAATCATGATAGTTTCAAAGGCTTGATGACCTTTGCCGACCGCTAGCAAGAGCCTGCAACCCCTCACCTGGGGCCATTGGCCTCCCCTAGGACAAATGTCACCTCACCTATGGCCACATGGAACCCTCAACCAGTCCTCTTTGGGCATCAATGATGCCTGGCCGACCACCTACGAAGAAGAAAGGAAAAAAGGTAAATGACAAAAATGCAATTGATCAATCACAAAATCAGACTCTTATTTAATATAATTATGGCCATTTCATATACTTATTTGAAAATTTCCCAATAATAATATATATAAAAATTGTCTTCAGATCTGTCAAATATTTGACAAATAATCTCACACCATGGCAGCGGTCTCACCCCCCATCGAAGTCAAAGTAGTTATCAGGGACAGGGTGGTTCCTTTTAAGGAGAGCGCCGCAAAACCGCCCCCGTGAATCTACGGTCACACGTCGCCCGCCCGTTGGCGCGATCTCGCATCGGACGGGTGTCAAGCAACTCCGCTAACTTTTTCTTTTTCCTTTTTTCTTTTTAAATGAACTCTTATGCGTTGGAGTTAAGCCTAATGAGGAATGATTAGGGTGGATCTCGGCCAGCCGTTGTGATTTGGGCCTAAGAAAATGTAGGAACTCTAATTTACGGCCCAAAAAGAAGAAGGGTTCATCAATTTAGGGCACGTTGGGCCTTACAATATGAAGGACATCCATTGCTTTAGACCCATTCACTCAAATTTTAATTTAATAAATGGCCTCGACCCAATATGAGAGATAATTATCTAAAAAATCCTAAACCAATTATTCGACCGCCAATTCAATCATAAGCATTTTCATAGTGCTAATCTAGTCATCAATATTTTGACAATTTTTCAATTTAGTCATAAACATTTTTAAGATTTGCCAATTTAGTTCTAAAACCTATTATTTTGTATTTGGCGAAAAGGGCCGCATTAATAAATTATCAAAAAAATTGGTACTAAATTAGCAAATCATCAAAAGATTTAAGATTAAATTGGCACAAATGAAAGGTATAGGGTTACATTGATTTTCGTACAATAAATTTATGACTTTTTGGACAATTCACCCCTTCATAAAAGAGTTACCAAAATTTGGTGCTTTTTTTTATTTTTTTTTAAATTACTCAAGCACGAATTACAAACAAGATTAACCATCAGCAGCGGTGGGCTCCATTTTGGATAAGATCAGCGATCCTCAACGAAGAGATGAAGGGTTCAAAACTCAAGAGAGGCGATAGGTGTATTAAGTGTGACTTATGGGTGATGAGTCATCCTACTTAAGTGTCATTTGGGGGTTTATAGCACGACTGCCGGCTGCAAGCCGATTCCTCCAATACAAAAAAAAAATAAAAATTACAAACAAGATTAGGACATGTTGACTAAGATTGCTCTTCCCAACATATGTATGTATTCGAGCGTTTCATCGTCTACTCGAAATTCCAAACAAGATAAAACTTCAAATTAACGTACGTCAGCATCACGAAAGGGGAAATTTCCATGGCCGCAAGTATGTCCACGTCCAAAGCCCTCCCAACTCTCCCCACCGAAACCCTTCTAAAAAAAGACGAAAGCAAGAAAAAAAATCCCAAAGCCCTCCCATGCACAACCTAGATAAGTCGCAATGATGTTGCAATAACATAGATTCGTACATCGAATATTTCAAGTACAACCATGCCCTGTTACCCAAATTTCTCGTACAAATCCTACTGTATTTCTTGTCTCATCTTTTCGAGACATTAGTAAGATCCAGGTGCCGCGATGGCGCGTGTATTTCATGGCGTTTTTACACCTTAACAATCAAAAGTACCCTTTTACAGATCTGCATCTCCATCAATCAACTTTAATTCCAAGATAATTGGCTATGAAACTATGTAATTTGACAAATTATAAAGTGGACAGCGAGATCATATCAAGAATCGCCGTTTTAAACTTCTAGATGGGATCGGCGAGAAAATCATGCTGTCTCTCCAATGAGAACCCGCTTGCCCTCCACTTGATCTCTTCGGAGTATCAATCTACATCTTCTTCTATTAGCTTTAATTCTAAGATAATTGACTATGAAACTATCGTAGTTTGACAATTATGAAGTGAACATTGGAACCGCGTCTACAATCACCATTTTAAGCTTCTAGATGGATTTGCAAGAAGCTCGGGCAATCTCTTCGATCGAAACCTACTTGCCCTCACTTGATATCTTCGAAATATCGACCTACATCTCCATCCATCAGCTTTAATTCTAAGACAATCGACTACAAAACTATCGTAGTTTGACAATTATGAAGTGGACATCGACACCGTGTCTAGAATCGCCATTCTAAGCTTGTGGATGGATTGGCGAGAAGCTCGCGCAATCTCTTCAATCGAAACCCACTTGCCTTCAGCGCGTGAAAGCCGCGAAACGGGAGAGAGAAGCGAACAAAGACAGCGAGAGAGAGAGGCAGAGAGCACTGAATCGTAAGTCATCTCTCGATCCCACAAGCGGCAGCGCTCGACGCGAAGAGAGCGACCGGAACATGCATGGAGAGATCTCGTATTTTCTCTTCAGGAACCCTCCTGGAGAGATGGCTCCCCGCCAAGCGGAAATCCGGAGCATGTGACCGGCCGGCCCTCGTCGGCCCTCAATAATTGTGGGGGCGGGGAAAGAGAAAGAGAGTCGATGGAAATCAATCGATCCTATCATTTCCTGGACGAGGTAGAAGACAAGAGAGCGCACATCAGAGCACACATGTCTCGAGCTGTAAAGCCATGGCTTTTACTGCCCCCACATCGCTGCTTCAGAAGGGCTGCAACTTGCCCTAACCAGGGCCATCTATTTACCACGAAAGACTCCCCTTGTTTCTTCTGTCTGTTTGCTTCTGTCTATCTAACCACTGCAGAATATTCCAACCCGACGCGTATTGCAGCAAATGAAAATCGTAGGCATCGCTCATCGTCTTGAGGCCAGAAGCACTCGAGCCTAGGTAGATCGTCGTTTTGCGACGTCTCAGAATCAATGTAATTATGACGATTAACTTTTTCGAGTGCGTGTCGACAGAATACTGTGATTTGAAGGGATGGCTCGAGGGTATATGTTGTTTCGTTCTGTCATTTCTGGTTCATAGTAGTTATTTGGAGCTGTTTTAAGATGCTATTGGACATATTAATCTAAAGGTAGTAGTGCACTGCCAAAAACCCTAGTTTAATTAGCTTTCAGAATAGCAGTGCATGAAGGGTACATGAAGCCACTTCATGAAGCCACTGTTGAAGTATTAAGCATCTCTCTCTCTCTCTCGCATGAAGCCAACGTTGAATTATTAAGCATCTCATGAAGCCACTGTTGAATTATTAAGCATCTCTCTCTCTCTCTCTCTCTCTCTCTCTCTCCCCAGACCCTTCCATGCTGTGTTATCAACAGATATCACAGTAGCAACCAAAGAACCATAACAGCCATGTCCGAATGCATACAAAAAAATACAACTGTGGCGCAAAACTCATCACCAATTCCTCACTCCCTCCTTCCACAACACATCCACCTCACAAATCCCCTTTAAATCACTCAGCACCCTCCTTCCTTCAACCTCACGCTTAACCCAAAACCCAAAGAAAAGAGAGGACACGCATTTGCTCCAGAAACAGCCCTAGAAAAACTTCTCCTTTCTTCGTCCCGATGGCTCGTTCCACCCCGATTTTCATTCTCTCCCTCCTCCTCTTCGCCACCGTCTCCAGTGCCTGCCACACGTGCACGCTCCCGTCCCCGCCCGCTGCCGCATGCCCGAGGGACACGCTGAAGCTCGGAGCGTGCGTGGACCTCCTCGGGGGAGTGGTGAGCGTCGTGGTCGGGACCCCGCCGTCCAGCCCGTGCTGCGCGTTGCTCGAGGGCTTGGCCGATTTGGACGTGGCCCTCTGCCTATGCACCGCCATCAAGGCCAACGTGCTTGGAATCAACTTGAACATCCCAATTGCATTGAGTGCCATCGTCAGCGCGTGTGGCAAGTCAATCCCTCCTGGCTTCAAGTGTGAATAGGAAAGAGATCGTCAAAGGGGTCTTCCCTCGAAGCTGAGCGGTTCTCTGGTCTTCGAAATTACAGCGTTATGATTAATTTGTAGTGTGTTTGTGTTACTTTCATGCGCGTTGTGTCTTCCAACGTTGTTGTCTTGTATTGTTCTTGTGAGCAATGATTTCGTCCCGAGTGTTCTATGTGCTTTACACTGGTCATTTGTACTTTGAGGGAGGAGGTAAAGAGATAGTTTAATTATTGATGATTGATGATGTTGTGTCATTTATTCAATATAACTAGGCAAGCTTGTTTGCCATAGTTCTCTGTAATGATTGCTGCTGGTATCTATCGATTTAATTATACTCACTCGTAGTTTTTTCTTTGCCTTTTTGTATAATTTCTTTTAATTTAGTTCAGATCCCGATGAAAATAATTCCGTTTTGTATGCTTTAAATAATTGAAGAAGCAAAGCCGCATTTCAGTTTTTTGAACTATTTTTCTTTGAGTACAAGACTCCAAGTTACATTTCAAAAAAAAAAAAAAAAAAGAGAGAGACATAAAAATATAAAAGGCAGGCTATAGTATACGAGGGATGTGGTTCGTTGGTACATCCTCGTTTAACTTTCGCTCACCAAAGTACGTATGCTTTCCCTATTGAGTTAAAGGCAAATCTTCTGTATTGAGAATAGGAGATCAATGAAAAATAATTGGTTAATGATGGGGTGATCAGTTCCGGATTCCCAATTTTGGGAACAAAGGACTAGACCATCGGTTCCGTTTCAGTCTAGTTCGATCCAATGAAACCGGTCACTTTTTTCCCCCTATCAAGGGTGGCCATGTGCTACGAGAGAAAGCAACAAATTTTAAGATATTGACGGAAGCAACAATGAGTGAATAATTATTGTGGGCGAGTTGGTTCTAGCATACGTTGCCCTCCCGTTGGGCAGGGTTAGAATCCCAGCTTGTTCTGTTGCGCAACTTAAGTGGGATGTCCGTCGGCAGTGAGGTGGTTCCACGGTCACCCAAAAAAAAAAAAAAAACGAGTGAATAATTATTGTGTCTTAGTCTGTGATACCGATAGACGGGATTATATTTAGTTCTTTTTTTACTTTTTTTAAAATAAATAATTAAAATAAGGTATTTGTAGTTGGTTCGGTCCGGTTTTAGGAACTAGGAATATGATCAATACTCCCAAGAACCGGGTCGAACCAGCCGGTCCGAGTAGTTTCAGGCAATTCCGGGTTTTGGCAGTTTGTTTTATACATCCCTAACTAATGATTCGATCCCGAAAGTCACATCCAGGCACTTTTGAAATGCGATCGACTCGATTAATCGATGTCTCGGAGCTAGGTAGCAGTGTCACATGCACATACCACACAATTCGAAACCCCACAAGATATTTTCCTTGCTGCGGTTTGCTGTATATAAGCCACGAGAATGGGCCATTGGCGGTTTGCAGAAAGTTCACATGTTGAGTCCTTTCCCCAGATATGCCTCATCTCTATGATCTGTGCGTACGCAGGTATTTGTCCATCATCAGAACCATCACTTTTGGACCAATCAGGGCACACCTAAAGATAGGGAGGGGCTCCACAAGATCTCACATTATCGTATCAGATTGGACCGCCGCTCCGGTGACGCTTGCGCATATGTTCTGTGCAGAGGAAGAAAGCTTACCACGAATTCGAGAATGCGACGATAACGTTTATCCTGAGCTTCTGAAATCGAGAGTGTAGTAGACCAACTGCTATAAATATTGACATTGAAACTCGCATGAAGAAGCACAGGAGAATGGTAACCCAAATGCCATTTTCCAATGCCTCATTGCCTCGAGCCCTGGGCATGTCTGCCCCATCGTTCCATGAACCGATTCTAGGTTGGATTTCTTGCTACGTCCGTGACTTTGCTTTGCCTTCACCTACTTCTTTGTAGAATCTTGAAAACCCACTCATTCTAAATCGAGATCGATCTGTCATTGCATGAGTAATCGCAACCCGAACATGATTAACATATGCACAAATGCATACAGAAGATTTCACACAGAAGAATGGCAACCGAAATGCCATTTTCTAATGCATCAATCCTTTACATGTCGATCCTTTACATGACTTAAGTTGGATTTCTTGCTACTTAAATGACTTCTTTCTTTGTAGAATCTTGACAACCTCTTCGGTTGAGATCGTTCTGGCGATTTACACATGCTCGAATGCACTTATATCTCGTTCAAGCAGTAGTTTCGCTTCATGAAATCCGAATTAGTTTCTTGATTTCATTCGATGGGGCTAAAGACTAACAAAGCTGAACCAGACGACCAACCAAAAGACCCGCCCATCATAAACGACCTGCAGAGAATAATGGGCCTGGCTTTAGACATTCAATGAAAAACTGCACCATCTAAATTGCCATCTACTACAGAAATGGAAAATTATCAGATACAAATGGGCATTTAATCTACAAAAAGAAAAAAAATCAATAAAAGAAACAAAAAAAACCAAGATCCATTGATGGTATTCCTAATGATAATCTGTTCAAAACTACAAATGAAATGGTGCAGAAACCAAGATTTTCTGGAATAGGACTCGAGTCATTGACACCCCAGTATGGCGAGATCCCCTTGTCACTAACCATTTGCTCGAGCATCACATTTTTCTTTATCAGCCCAAGCACAACCTTTGACTAGGAAAGCTGCAAGCCAAAATAAAGATCAAGGTCATAAGGAAAGCTACACTAGGAAAACTACAAAATCCACAGTGATGTTCTACGTAGGCCTATTCATGTGAGTCAACTGCACAACATTCGCCAATAATGATAGGAGATAGCTTCTGACGTTCCATTAGATAAAGCATCAAAAGAATGGCGGATCAGTCAAAATCTAAGTTAAACATCAGCATACAACAGCTAAACCTCATATACTGATCTATTCACTAGGACCGTCAAGTCCAGCAGAGAGCTCAGACAAAAGAAGATAACAATTGAAAATATCCAGAACCATGCTTTCAAGTTTCATCAAGTTTTATAGAGAAATTTTCCTACCTCAACAGCATTCATCTGATAGGCGAGGCTCCACAAGAATGTAAAGTGGCTTCCCCTTCATCCTGCAGCAATCCTGTATATTTAGACAATGTAAACCATTTAGGAAATGTGTGCTTAATTTTCATGCATCATCTCCAGAAACGATGAAAACAGAGAAAAGGCAATCGGCTTATGCAGCTGCATCGCTTTAGGGAAGATTCAATGGCAAACAGGATGGGAAAGAACAGTACTCAACAGGCCTTACCTTGACCTCGGGCAACCCAATAACACAAGCACATTCAACCACTTCAGCCCCAACTCGTTCTGGCCAAAACAATTGAAATCAAGGTCAGCATAAAACCGTATGCGATACATGAGGCAAAGATTAAAGGCCAGACTTACCCAAAAGTTTTATGGCAGCAGACAAGGTCCCACCTGTGGCAACCAAATCATCAATCACTATTGCACGCTCACCAGGCTCAACAGCACCCACATGCATTTCAAGACAGTCAGTTCCATACTCCAAGACATATGATTCTGATATTACTTCACCTGCATGAATCATCAACAAGCATTGTAGGCCTTGTCACAATTGAGATCCTTTCTACCTCTATGAAACACACTAAACAAACAGAATGCAGATGAGGCGCAAAAACAGATATACGAGACACATATGAAATAAACAGAGATCATTACACGATTTACATTAGCATGACCCTCTCCGTGATTTCTATTTATATAGGAAACACTTCTCCCCAAACACTAGCTTTGTCCATGGTTCAACAACACTACTCGATCTCTAATGCAGTGGCATTTTTTAACCACTCCCTAAATAAATAGGAACTGGAGATACCAGCTCCACTAATACAGTGGGTACTCGTGCATAACACTGTCAACAAAGGAGTGATAGTAAGAAATGCAGCATGGTATATGGATTTCACTCTGCAGATCCTACTTTGGATTACCCCAAAAAATTTGAGAAACTGATTCTTCTTTACAAACTTACCAATTTCTGGGGCTTGTTTGGAAGGGGGGAACTACTTATTCCTTCTACCTTTTACTTCTCTTCCAAAAACTTAAATTGAACAAAAATGATCAATACAAAAGCATAATGAAATATGTGGTTTTGCATGTTAATATATGAACTTAATGAAAGCTTTTGAACGATTATGTAGAAGTCAAATTGTGAGAGCTACAAGATTTGCTACAAGACAAATTTAAATCAAGTTGTACTAGTGCTGCTTGTTTTCGCTCTATTCCTAGTTGTGATTTTAAAATAATAAAGACTACAAAGAAAATTTATCAACCTTCAGTGTTTTTATTCCAGTTTCAAAGTGATGAATGAACATTTCACTGTCTTCATATTTACAATGCCCTCAATTTAAAAAAATATTTAAATAAGGAAGGCTTTCACACACATTCTTCAGCCTACTTTCGATTTCCCCTGAAAATGAAAACAGAACTGAAATCTTTCCAGTTACCAAGGACCAATGTTGTTAAAAACGTACAAGACAATTTGATTTACACACGACAATTCAACTCATAGCGAGCCAGAGATGCATTTGAATCTCATTCAGTATGATTCCCTACAATGTGGTCAGACTCCTGGTTTGTGATCGTTGGGCCCCAAAAGTTTTGACATCATACTTTATACACATCTGATAATGTCAATGCTTACAGATTATTATTTTATCTATAGAGGCCTTATTTTCTTGAATTCCTTACATAGGTCATCTGGGTACATCTGACATGATCAGGTGATATTTCTTCAAAAGGAGCGTTAATAGTTCTTATTACATTCTTTCTATATTATCGCAGGTAATAGCTAGGCTTCACTGAGACATCCTTCTATTAAAGTTATTCTATAACATTTTGCTGAATCTAACTATAGACAATACAACAAACGAGCTAAACAATTTGCCATTCGATTCTCGATTTAACAACATTGTCAAGGGCATACTTATTTTTAACTTATATGAGCACTCGAGCAAATATTTACAAGCATTTGCGTTGTTATTAATTTGAGGTTTGTATTTTGAAAAGGCAGCCTAAAAGAGCGTAGCTTTTCAAGATAACATTTCCTCTTATCATCCATCTACGTAGTAAACTTCCTATTATGCAAGTTAAACAGGCTCATATATCAAATTAAACGATCCGCATTTGAACTAATTCATTTTTGGTACTGTAGAAAAGGAACCCCGTTTTAGCAGACTGAGAAACACCTTAGTTTTGGGCACTCTACAGGAGATTTTCTAATGGCTACAAATCTTGCATGCCCGGCCAGACGACTGCATGCAAATTCTTGATAGAAGAGCTAGTTAAACACTTGGAACAGCATTGTGTACACGATTCTTGATCGCAAATGCTGCACAAATTTGCTTCTTTCTAGCACTCCGACTACTATCGAAACATGAACAACATTTTGCCGCATGCAAAACATAATCGTGGGACCATCGCAACATCAGCCACGGTCAAGAGAACCCAAAAAAAAATGGGGATCTTTCAACCCAAATCGTGGGCAATTGCCACTCTGTATAAACCGCTGCTCAATTTTGCAGCGTAAAAAATCAACTACAGTTGGAGAAATGCAAGATAAAACATGTAAAGATTATAAATAAATAGATAAATAAAAAAGACCCGAAAGAGGAGAAACACGTACCCGGCAACTTCCTGGGCTTGCGCAAAGGGACAAACTTCGCGCCGATAGCCAATGCAATCGCCGGACCGAACATGAATCCTCTGGCTTCTACCCCTGAAGTAAGATTTTTTTTTTTTTTATTTCCACCAACTTCAGCTTTGGTAGTACTCAGAAATCAATGAGGAAACAATTCTGTCACGAAATCTACAAGATATTTTTTTTTTTTTGGCTTTCCGACTAATGTACTTTCTCGTGAGAGATCTTCTCTTCTCGTTTTCCTCGTTTCCCACTACCCGAGTCCGTAACATTGTAGTTTACCAACGCCTACGGATAACGACAATTCCCATCCGACTTTTACGAAACTAGCGTCAGATCAACTCCCCCCAGCACGGTTTCCCATCAACATAGACAAATGAAGAAAAACATACAAAAAGGAAAATTCCCACCAGGAGCCGGGGGCCAAAACGGAGAGAACTACGCTCTCTAAATTGGAGATGACAAGGGAAAGCAGCACATGCCTGCGACGACAGAGACGTCCATGTCGCGGTACCGGTCGACGAAGATGTCCACGGTGTCCTTGAACGCCTTGTGATCCAGCAGCAACGTCGTTATGTCCTGGAACATTATCCCTTCACAGACCAAAGCAAGCAACTTTTTTTTCTCAAGAAAATGCGCCCGAGAACAGGACAACCCGCCAACAACCCACGCGCGCAAAGGACGAAAGGTTAAAAAAAATAAAAAAATAAAAAAGGAAGGACAACCGCCCGCCAAAAGGGAGGAACCGGCACCTGGCTTGGGGAAGTCGGGGACGACCCGGATGGCCCGGGAGATGGCCTGGAGCCTGGGGTCTCCCTTCAGCCCGTTCTCAGCTGCAAACATTCTTGCCCACCTCTCCCCTTCTCCTCTCCTTCTGCCCCTCCTCTCTCTCTCTCTCTCTCTCTCTCTCTCTCTCTCTCTGGCTCTGTGGAGTGGAGTGAGGTCTTGAGGGAGTGTTATGCAGGCTGCTTCCTGTGCTTCTTGTGCTGCTTCTTGTGCTCCTTCGAGTGGGGTGGAGAGGTGGAGAGGGAGAGGAGGAGTAATTGCTGAGTTTTGCCGTAGTGGAGTAGATGGGGGATGGGGGGGGAGGGGGGGGTCTTAAATGGGGGGAGGATGGAGGGGAGGATTTTCCCTCCGAAACAGGGCTCAATCAAATCTTTTTCTGGTTTCGGTTTTCAATGTCAGACCCCAGATACATTACTAGAGGGCTGCTCCTCTGTTTCTCTCTGCTTTTATTTTCGTTTTCGTTTTCGTTTTTTTTTTTGTTTTGTCATTCATGTTGTTGTCCGAAGCAACCAAAGCAGAAAAAAAAAAAAGGCGACCGCGTGCGGGCCACGTGACGCTCCCCGGCACGTGCTCGTCACGCTCCTCCTCCTGCCGTCATCCTCTAAAAAGTTTAAAGTAGCATGGTTTCTGAGTAGAATCTGGAGGTGGAAAACTGAAGAAGTGATTCTTGATTACCAAGACTTCGATTTCGATGAGCAGATTTCAAATTTAAAGATTTAAGAACTAGAAACCTAGAATAAGTTTTTTAATTTTTATTTTTTTGTAGTCTAAGTTTCGGTATAATCTCATACGATATATTATGACATTCGATGATGAATGTATAAATTAAAACAACTAAAGCCTAAGCTTATATTTTTATGACTAAAACTTGTAATTTCTTAATATTTTATATTGCTTACGTATCTAAACATAAGTCGTGAGTAATGAATCGTAACAAAAGGAGGCGATAGTCATTAAAAATAATAGTTTGCTGCGATTATTTAATTAATAACGCAGGCGGAACCCCTATATGTTTAAGGGTGACTTTTTTTTCTCATATATAGATACGATCTTCTCCAAAGTCATGTGGATAAAGTGACCCGGAGGATCATTGATAATGTTAGGCATAATCAGATTTGCTTAAGGAATTATTCCATTAAATACAGCAAGAGCCAATAAAGAAATGTCGAATATGATCAACTCATTCAACAGTACAAGCACGAGCCTATTAAATCCGCTCATGCCCCGATTTAACATACCATAATAACGCTCATGATAGCAATCGCTCGAGTGATTTCGAGAAGCGTCGAACGTCCCGAAATAGTAGAGTTTTCGCACCGTGAACTATTTGCCCATTGAATATAAAAATTTGGGAAGTGATTGATGTCTCGTTTAAGGATTGCGAATATCCAAAGACCCACGTGATGGCGTTCTTTTCCACCCCTAAAGAAACATTTCCACGACAAATGGACAAAAATTCTCACAGAGGGTAATTAAAAAAATAATATTATATATATTATATATATATATTTGTATATGTGTATGAAACCGGGGTGCGCGTCGCGCACACTGTTCGCAGTATCTACGCCGCCGGGCGGAGATTTGGTTGGGACGTGGGTTTTGCTGTGGACTAAAAACATTAAAAATCAAGAATGGCTTATCCGGGAAAAAGGAAGATTCGCGTTAAAAGGAGTAGCCCCCATCCCCGCCCTCGAGTTTTTTTCGGCAGCCCCCATGCCCTTAACGCCTTTCTCTACTCTCCAGGAATAAGAATTATTTTTAGGTACACCCCCCCCTAGAAATCGAAACCATCCAAAATTAAGCATTACAAAAATGCCTAGGACGAAGCCAGATTCCTAGATTAGCAGGTGATCCCCGACCGGGATTAAGCCTGCCGACGTCCGAAAATGGGGAAGTCGGGTTGCTGTCAAGGCTGAGCCGCTCGATCCCTCATTAGTTGGATAATGAATATGGCCTATTTTGTTTGGTTTGCATTAATAGTCCGCCACGTCACGTAATTCATCTATTTTAGCGGGATGTCGAAAATCGTTGTTATCTATTTACATGATGAGGGCAAGTCATGGAGCAAAAAAGGAAAAAAAAAACACAAATTAAAGATATGCATTCCAAATATGGTATAACAAGGTAGATATAACTCATAAGTCTCGTCATAGCTAATATGAGTTCATGCTATTTATAACTACAATCTCGACACATGCATCTATTGTTAAACCTTGCTCCTCGGGTGACCAGTTAAAAGAGCTTTATGATTTCTACTAAAATCGACATTTCTCGATTCAAGTAATTCATTTTTCAAAATAATAAAATCGCCATGCATTTAAGTATACTAAATCGAAATCAACCGACACCCCATGAACATAACCCGTTCTTGTATTCTCCCCTGTACGACTCGTCTTAATGTCATCGAAATGGACAACCATAATTTTGTAAAAAAAAAAAAAAAGAGAGAGAGAAAAAAACCCGCAACTTGTCCGAATTAATGTTAATGGAATCACGAAATTGCACTCGAAAAAATGTTATTTACAAAAAAAAAAAAAAAAAAGGAAAATGCCTACTCACAATCAATTTCCTTCTTCAAGGTGAACACCTAACGTAGCGGCATTAAAGGGGCAAATTTGAAATCCAAAAGGCACTTAAATACATGTCGTGCAATCGAGAGTACGCAGGCAGCACCAGCAGCCAAGCATTCGCCAGACTAACGCCCCCCACACCAAAAAAAAAAGATAAATAAATAATAAAAATAAAAAGAAAACACGAAATGATAATAAATGAATGAATGAATAAAAAGGGAGAACAGGGATCTGGCTTTAACTCGGGCACTGTAGATTTGGCCCCCGGCTCCCTGCTCCTAAAATCTTCTTTTGACAGGAACGAGGTGAGGTTCGAGGTTCGGGGTCGGGCAGGGGAGGGGAGGGGAGGGGCAGTTTCGTCAAAGCCGGCCGCGGTCTGAAATCGACGGCTACAGATGTATGTAGACGTAGATATAGAGATAGAGAGAGAAAGGGAGAGAGGGAATCGAGCAGGCAGCAGGAGATTTGGTAAAGATTCGGGGGACGTGGTCCCCGATGTTGGTCCCCCTCTCTCTCTCTCGCCCTCGCCCTCTCCCCGCCAACCCCGACGTCCTTTTTTCTCTCGACTACTACTGCTCCGTTGCTGCTGCCGCTACACACGCCCGCTTTTAATGACGTGGCGTTATTGCCCCGATTGCCTTTAATGACAGCGACCCCCCCCCGTTTCCCACGTGTCGCCCGGTCGCGGTGTCCACGCCAGACCACCCCTCCCTCCCCCAAAATTTTTCGAAATTGCGTGACGACCCCCACTTTGTATTTATGTACAATTTATGTACATATACACACGCATATGTGTATGTTCTTTTAATGAAATCCCAATAGGGTTTCCCCATTTGGCAGCTAATTTTTTTAAATTTAAAAAAATAGAACTGTTCACCGTCAACAAGCCAAATATGATGTTGGCGATTTTCGGCCGAGGTCACATGATCTCAAGCGACTCAAGGCAACATGACCTCATGCGTTGTTGCTTAGGATTGTGCGAGGCTCTCGCTAGGGTTGGACAACCCTAGATAACAAGGCGTAGGGTCATGAAACCTCGGTGGCTCGCGCACTACCCCAAGCATCCCTTGTTGGGGCTTGGCGAGCTCGAGCGATGAAGCCTAAGGTCGTTGACAAGCCTAGGCACCACCATTGGTGTTCGATATCGTCGACCGGTCATGAACCCTAAAAATAGTAAGAGTAAAATGGGAATATGAGAAAGGTAGCGGAGGGTAAGATGGGAAGGAAAATGTATAGAAATAGTATTCCGCTCAAATTGGTCTCTATTTTTCTTGGTTTCAACTTTCTTAATGCTAGCATTTAGAAAGATTTGACAAACACTTTAGTATTTTCCAATAACGCGAGAAGGGGTTCCTATTAAACAATTTTAGCGAGCGATTGTCCGATTCCCTCCGTAATGTCCGATTCGTCGAGTGGGCAGTGCATCGGGAGTCGCAATATTCCTTACCTGACTCTTCAATTCGTGGCACCATTTTCACACCAAGCATTATCATAGATTTTTTCCAAGCACTTATCGAGCATGCTCCATATACAGCAGTTCAATTTTTAAGACACCAACCATACGCAGTATAAGACACAATTGATGCATCGAAATTTACCAAAAAAAATAATAATAAATAAATAGTTGCTTAGGTTCCATGTTAAATGATTTGAAAAATATTTTTCATAAAATTATCGCTCGTGCCATTAACAAAAATAAATAAATGAAAAATATTTATATAATTTATTATCAATAAAGAAGACATTTTTGATTGATTAATTATTTTAAAGATGTAAAATGATCATTTTTAAAAAATATTTTATTTTCAAAATTAGCCTTTCAAGGAGGTTCTTACTTCTTTTCACGAAAGTCCGCTGCAATGTATTAGGATCACATAATAAAATTTATATTTCTTTATTTTTTTTATTTTTCAAAACAAATTTGAAATATAAATTCATTTAAGTAATGAATTTGATTTTTATATTTTCGAAATAAATTTCTATTTCAAAAATTAATTTCAATAAAAAATTATAAGTTAAAAATTTTAATTTCTTAATTTCGGATCAGAAATCAATTTCCGCATAGAATGCTTACTTTTAGTCAAAGGCAACGTCTCCGGAAAGGTGCGAGGTCCTATGTTTGGTTGCGCGATTAGTGCTGTCCCCCGGGGGTGTGGGGTCTCCACGCGAGGAATTACACGTGTCCAGCCCGGTGACCTGTCGCTCTTTTGTCGCCTTGCGCTTGCCGGGCGGGCCCCGGGCCCCCCCGCCCTCCTCCCAATAAATTAATACTTTTTATTGCGTGGGCCCCGCGGTTCGGATACGATTTTTGCGTCGTGGATTTTGCGAAAAGGAATTTCGAAAATCTCGGCACGGCCGCTCGAAAGCCCACGCGCGTGTCTCCCTCCTTTTCTTTTCCCCCCCCCTTTTCTGTGTTTTGCTGTGGGCCCACCGCGGGCGGAAATTGCCAATTTCCACCTAATTGACATGCGCATTGGACTCGATGAAAAGGTAAAATAGTTTCAGGACTCGAAAGGATATTTTTCACGTTTTCGATTCGGGAATTACCAACCAGTTCGAAGCGACGACGGATGCTGATTGCGAGTTTTCGAATCGCAATAATATCAAGTAGTAATTGAGTAATCGAGATAGGCAGATGGTAGTGGCGAAAGAATACATAAGAAGCGTGTACGAAGTCAAGACGCAACAAAGACTCGTTGAATCGCAAATGATATCAAAGTAGTAATCGAGATCGGAGATGGTAGTGACAAATAAGAATACATGGAAAAGCATGTGAAAGTCGCGTCATGCAACAAAGCACTCAACATATGTTATAGGGTTTTGTCTATCCTCGCTTAGTTGGAGCCCATATCTAAGAGGATAAGTTTGAGGGATGCATGTTTTTTTTCCCACTAAATGCACATGATTATTAGTCTAATCCTGGCTAAAAGGCATGCGATTATTGGTTTCATGAGCTTGAAGAGCTCGCTTCTGGCTTTGAGAGTGTTAACCCCTTTAGAATTGTGAAATTGGAGTTACGACATCACACCACCGCAAGCAAGCTTGCCAATGATTTCCGAATCACAATGATATTAAGTAGTGGTTAAGTAATCGAGATAGGCAGATGATAATAGTAAGCAAAGAATACATGAGAAAAGCATGTAGAGTCACATGCAACAGCACTCAGCATATGTTATAGGGTTTCGTCTATCCTCACTTAGTGGAGCCCATATCTAAGAGGATAAGGTTGAGGCATGCATATTTTTTTTCCCACTAAACGCACGTGATTATTAGTCTAATCTTGGTTAAAAGGTGTGCGACATTGGTTTCGTGAGCTTGAAGAGCTCACTTCTAGCTTTGAGAGTGTTAACCACTTTAGAATTGTGAAATTGGAATTACGACATCACACTACCGTAAGCAAGCTTGCCAATGATTTTCGAATCGCAATGATATCAAGTAGTAGTTAAGTAATCGAGATAAAGATGATAATAGCAAGCAGTTAAATAATACATGAGAAAAACAAGTAGAATCACATGCAACAGTGCTCGGCAAGTGTTCTAGGGTTTCGTCTATCCTCACTTAGCCGGAGCCCATGTCTAAGAGGATAAGCTTGAGGCATGCATATTCTTTTTCCCACTAAATGCACGTGATTATTAGTCTAATCTCGGTTAAAAGGCGTGTAATTATTGGTTTTGTGAGCTTGAAGAGCTCGCTTTTGGCTTTGAGAGTGTTAACCCCTTTAGAATTGTGAAATTGGAGTTACGACATCACACTACTACAAGCAAGCTTGCCAATGATTTTCAAATCGTAATAATATCAAGTAATAGTTAAGTAATCGAGATAGGCAGACGGTAGTAGCGAACAAAAAATACATGAGAAAAGCATGTAGAATCACACGCAACAGCGCCCAGCACACGTTCTAGGGTTTCATCTATCCTCACTTAGTCGGAGCCCATATCTAAGAGGATAAACACGAGGCATGCATATATTTTTCCCCTACTAAATGCACGTGATTATTGGTCTATTCTCAGTTAAAAGTCGTGCGATTATTGGTTTCGTGAGTTTGAAGAGCTCACTTCTGGCTTCGAGAGTGTTAACCCCTTTAGAATTGCGAAATTGGAGTTACGACATCACACAACCGCAAGCAAGCTCACCAAATTTTTTTCTTTTTTGGGTGGCCAAAATGAAGCCCAAGTCTATATTGTAGGTCAAGGTCAAGGTCTTCAAAGCTGAAAGATTAGGTGAATTCTCGATTGATGGAATTATGGATGTGGATGGATATGTCACGGTGCATTTGTGCAGTTGCTCTAAGTGTTGTCATGGTGCATGTCCTTATTGAAAGGGTCCACAAAAACGTGGGCGGGTGAAAGCGGAAGAAATAGCTCGACCAACGTGCAAAGGCTTGACTATTCATAGGCACGCGTAGGAGGATTTTGTACTGTTGCCAAAAGAACAGGACAGCATCATCCCCACGACCTCCGGACAGGATATCGCTCGATCTATAGTCGCGTCCAGTCATTGAACTAGATTCATGCCTCCGTCGTAGTCGTCGAGTATGACCGGCGACCCAATTGTATGGACATCCTTGTTTCGTTGATTCGGTTCATGGATTCTGATTTAAAGGGCGTTAACATCTTGTAATTACGTCGTTCAATGAATCAATCCTCGAGTATAATAAGTATCAGAATGACATTGATGGTAGCGATCGATAGTTCTCTCATCAAATAGCGAAAGCTCAAGAAGCAAAGTTTCATACGGAAAAAAATTCATTGTCTCATTAGCCTTACTTTTTTTCCTAAGACTAAAATGTGAAAATATATAATAAGAAAGATATATAGGAGTTTGGAAAGATTTAAATTCGAAATTCCATGCTCTTATTCCATGTAAAATTTTGTGGGACCATTAACAATTGTTCTAAAAAATTAAAACACCCAAAGGTATGGTTTGTTATTTAAATAATCTAATTGAATCACACTTTCAATTGAATTTAGAATGATGTTCCAAAATTTTACAGTATGAAAGGAGCTGTTCTGAAGTTTATGTTATCTTTCATGAAAAACATCAACATATTTACCCTTGATTCTAAAAATTAGAGAGGCTTAATCCTTTAGAGGTGTGATAATGAGGACTCCATTTGCGATGCTTAACATAAATGGGGTCATATCTCTCACAAAAGGGATCCTCCTCCCACCTCTTGAGGCTAAAGAGGCAATTTCGAAAAATTTGTGGGAAAATTACCAAAAATTCCCGACATATTGTATTATTGTCAATTCTTAAATTTTTTAATTTGATCAATATAATCATAAATTTTTGGAAAATTTGCAATTCAATTAATCTGGCCAATTTTTATCCAAAATTAATGATGTGGATGCCAGGCATCTTATGTGGCATCACCAATACTGATATGAAATTTTTTTAATTATTTATTATCTATTTTTTCATCGTTAAGGGCTGGCAAGGGGTCGTTGGCCATCAACTAAGCCTCAATGACCCCTTCTAGCCACTAGGCAAGGACCTGTGAGCCCTCACTGATCGCTATAGATGATTGTGGCCCTTGCTAGACAAGGGCCGTGAGTTTCGTTGTCGATGTCAAGGACTACAAGTCCTTACTAGTCACAAGCCCTCCCGAACACCAAGTGTGTGACCAGCAAGGGCTAGGAGCCCTCACCGACTATTGGGCAAGCTGGAATTCCTTGACAGTCAAGTGAGGCTCACAATCCTTGCTGGTCACGCACCTAGTGGCTGGAGAGGACTTGCGACTAGCAAGGACTCGCAGTCCTCGTCCAATGCCCAACAATGGCTTATGGAAGAATTTGTACAAGTGTAATAAATTTAAGACATTTTTTGTTGGCTAAAATTTGGGTTTTTAGTCGAGTTTGAATAAAGGATAAAGATTGCCCATGAAACTTTCACGATGGATTATGACAATGGGACCACAATAACAAGCTTGCTAACCATACATGAAAGATGCTTAAGTTGTGAACTTTTCATGATTGACGAGATGTTTCACTTTGCAAGATACATTAATGAGTTTCCAAGGCAAATGAGACTTTAATTCTCACATCAAACTATGCAAACATGTAGATGACAAATTGGGGCAGTTTATTGTTTTTAACACCTTATTTGACTCCGGGGACTTACGAGGGAATACTCGGAGGAACAAGGAGTCTTGCGTCCTTTCACAATCCTTCATGATGCTAGAATTTGATCAAATCCAAAGTGTAATCAAACTTAGACTCAACTAGAAAGGCTTTCTAATTGGCCCGGGATAGAAGCAGATGTCCAACACTGATGGGCTGCGTGTGCTCTATGCAGTGCCATGAAGCTGTCCAAGAAGAAGTTGGGGCTTTGTCAATTCAATACCTTCCTGTCTATGGGAAAACCTTAATTATAGATTTCGTAGAACGATTGCTCTATTTCTTTAAGGGAAGGAATACCTGCATTTTTGTTGTTGTCGACTTTTCAAATTTAGTAAGATGGCAACTTTGTACTAGGTCGTCGATGCGCTGGCAAGTTCTGCTAAAAATGTAGTATTCTACTGATGTCTAAGAAGAATATGCTGGAATCTTCAATCATCCTTCAGCAGGCGCTTTGCTTTCTCTCATTTGCCTTCTATAAATACCCTTGTGACCTTTTAACGGGAGCAAATGGAGAGGAGCACAGCTGACCCGCACCCTCTGTTTTTCAAAAGGCTAATCAAAGTAAAAGCTTGTATTGCGCATGTCTTTATATGTTAGAGAAGCAATTTTTTTAGCCCACCAATTTGGCCATACATGCAAAATAAGTCGCAAATGAAGATGGGATAATTGGTATAGGTAGTCAGAACGAACTTTCATTCCTTCTTCCAATAAAACAAACCCACGCATAGGTGGTATAGGCGGTCCGAACTAACTTGTATTCCTTCTTCAAGTAAACTAAACCAATAATTGGGGTAGTGGTCGCAACTACCTCTTATTCCAATGAACCAAGCCAAGAATGACGGGGAATCTGCACTTCTTATGTATATTCCTAATAGGATGACTTAATATATCAACAGTCACTATAGTATATGTATCCATGGAGGCCACTATTATCATGGTATGAGCTTTTAAAATTAAAATAATAATAATTCAGCATATTTCTTATGTTATTTGATAACTTTGTCAAATATGATGTCGACGATGATTGCACTCGCTTAAATTCAATTCAATCGAATCATGTGTCTAGATTAGACTGCTATTCTACTACGTCTCTATCAAACATATGATTGCCAACATTGTGAAAGGGAATTTTATTGCAAGACTAATGAATGTCCCGTTGAACGTGTTGAGAAGACTTCTATCATCAACAAGGTCTACTTAATATGATGTCTGTTTCACTTCAAGAAGAGTGAATGTGTGACAGTTGTGACACATATCAATGAATTCCATATTGTCGTTAGTCAATTGAGTTTAGTTGAAATTGACTTTAGTGATGAGGTATGTGCTTTGACTCTATCCTCCTTATTGTCAGATAGTTGGAATACTATTGTTATTGCTTTTAGTAATTCCTCCGGGGTCTAAAAGCATGACGTTTGATGAAGTCTATGATTTGATTCTAAATGAGGACATTCATAAAAGAGAATTTCTCCAAGCTATGTTTACTAGTTTAATAGTTGAAAGTAGAGGAAGAATTAGTACTTGTGTTAGCAGGAGTAGCGTGAATGTGAATAGACGCATCTAGACTATGGTAGGTGTCATTGTTTCATGTAATAATGTCATAGGGGGTATCTTAAAAGGGATTGTCTTAAACTAAAGAACAATAAAGGTAAAGGAATTGAAGTTGAGTCTACTGACCATATTGCTTCAATAAATAATAATTACTCAAACAGTGCTAATTATGTCTCATTTGGCATTGAGGATTTGTCATTTGTAGAGAAATAATGGATTTCGATTGCTCATTTTACAGTACACCAAATAGAACCAGTTTATTACCTCGTAGTGCATGAATAGTAAAGTGTAGTTGGGGCACAATGTGAGTGAGATGTTGTGCATTTTGGCAACACCAGAATTAAAATGCATGATGGTATCATGAGAACATTGACTTGAGTGGGGCATGTTCTAGAGTTGAGGAATAACTCAATTTCTTTAAGTGCCCTAGGTTCAGCTGGATGTTGGTATTCCATAAAGTAGAGTTTTGAAAATTGTTTAAAGTGCCTTGATAATAATGCGAGGAATCTAGCATAGTGACCTATATTAGTTTCAACTTGGGAGAGATTGGCGGATTTCACCAAGGAAACGTCAGATGCATCTATTCAAGAGTTTGAACTATGGCAAATGTGTTCAAGGTACGAAAGAGAGAGAAGCTTAAAGATTCTAGGTGAAAGGAATCTATTGTGATTTTAAGTGGCTAGGATTGAATATATGTAGGTGTTGTAACTTAAGCAAACATCAAAAAGTGTAGTTTGGTGCCACTGTTGGAGAAACCACAAAAATTGCAAAGGTGGTTCCTTGGATGTTCACAAGTTGTCGCAATTTCCATTGAGGAGAACTGCTAGGTTTATGCTAATAGTTGCGGATGACTACTTAAGGAGGATTTGTGTGTTCATGTTGATTTACAAGTTTAATGTTGCCATCCAAATCAAGTTGTTAAGATCTTTGATTGAAACGGAAACTAATAAGATGATCAATGATATGTGGAATGCTAGTAGCCTGAAATTCTACTTAGAATTGTTAAATGAATTCTGCAAGGAGGAGGGCATGGCGAGATACTACACTAGTCCCAGTGAATCACAAAAAATTGCTGAGTTAATGAGTAGATTTGTGTTAAGAATCGGCCTATAAAATGCTCTCTAGCACTAGTATAGTTAAGAAACTTCTAGTGGATGTGCTTAGTGTAATGAACTGTATGGTGAATAGATTATCATTAAGTGCGATTGGATGTTCTACTCTTGAGAAAGTCGTCAATAAACATTGTTGATTATTCTATTTTTAGAGTATTTGGTTGCTGAATTTATGTTCAAGTTAATGGAAACCTTGATGAAATGGTAAGAAAATGCATATTCCTGGCTATGCACAAGGTGAGTCCTATTGGTTGCAATGTCCCAACTTAAATTCAACTGCTTTCAATAGAAAAGTTATATTTGACGAGTCTCCGATACTTGTAGGTAAGAGTGGTTATGAAAGTATTTATACAAATCTAGACATTGTTAAGCTCAAGGTAGAGTTTTATAGTAGCAACTGAAACTCTTGAGGTAACAAGTGCTAGCGCTATAGTGGACATGGACTTTTCTTGTAGTGAGATGGAGCTTGTAAAATCAATGGTTGTTGTAACTATTGAGTTTGATAAGGTGGGAGTTCAACCTCAGGACGAGTATGGATTCAGCACTGATTTTGCTTTATTAGTGATGGAACCGAGTGAAGTGTCAAAAACTGCAACCGGGTTGGCGTTCCCATGAGATCTATGGTCGTGGTGAAATTCAAGACAAAGTTAGTAGAAGTCTGTGGCAGTTGAGCCAATAAGGGTCAGTGGGAGAGTAGTGGCGATGAATTAAAATTCCAGTAAAGCAATTGTAACTTATGTTGTGGAGGTGGAGATTTGTTAGAACTGCATCTCAAGTTGGAGCCCATGAGCGAAATTCAGTCCGAACGGAAGTGGATTACAGTCAGTCGAGAAAAGAAAAGTCCAACTTGGACTTTATAGTAAGCCATGTAAAGTCGGTTCGGAAAACACACCAATTTCCTAATCCATGCAGAGATGGCTCAAGAAAGTTTTTTTTTTTTTAAAGTTTTAAATAAATCCTTCTAAGACGTGGTATTTTCATGTCATTGATGCAGAATGTGGTCTCCTGCTTGGTGGCTTCCATTGGATCTCATGGCGAATTTGCATCAGTTTTAAGGGTGGATAGTGAATTGCATCCATGGAAGAACGAGCGTGTCTTTGAAGCCAATAAATACTATGATAAGATTTATAATTTTTTTTTTCAAAAATTAAAGATTCTTTCCCAGGAAATTTTGAGGGCCAAACATTGAGTTATTCGGTGTAATTAAAGGATGAAAAACATTAAGAGTGTTAAAGTGATTTGATTGCGATTGTAATCCGCATTACATGCTTTCTCTTTGCAGAGTAGGTCACACCGTCCAAACTACGTAAGTCTTATATCTGATTTACTTTCATATTTTATATATTATTGTGTTCGACCACTTAGTTTGGCAAATACTCAATGATCGGTTCATCCAATATGAGTTCCATATAGTGCGCGAAGCATTAAAGCTTATAAACGACAGAGTCACCCATGTTTACCCCTCAAATCCAAGTACATGGGCAACTAATTGTCGAAACCAAATTAGATGCAAAAACAATAATCAAAGGACCGGAATCGCATGGGGAAAAATGATAGTTTTAAGGAGCAAAACCTCTTTTCTTTTGTAGTACGGGAATGTGATTTGTCGTAGTTCTTTTAGTAATGAAAGGTTAAAAAGGTGCAACTTTTTTCCATAAAGCACCATGGCCACCATGTGCAGACCTCTAACGTTGGAGATGATATGCTGTAGACGTCATGAGTTCGACGCATGCTTTTTCTAACGTTAAACATCAAGTGACTTAAAATAATACTATGAACCTTTATAGTTCTGTCTTTATCCTCTATTGAACTTACGTAGGAACCTTTACATTTCACTATTTAGAGGAGGTGCACTGGCTCAGAAGGCAATTCACCTCGTTAGCTCAAGAAAGATGGCAGAGCAGGTGCGTTATCCGCCCTCACTTTAGCTTGCCTCTCTCTTATTACTAGCCTATGACTATGACTTGCTACGAATATAGCTAACTTTTTTGTGCTTGCTGGCAATACGGAAGGTCACGATGATGGCGATCAAGGTGGATCTTCAGTGCAGTCAATGTTACAAGAAGATCCAGAAAATTCTGTGTGAGATCCCCGGTGAGTTCCCCCGCCTTCGCCTTATAACCCTTATCGTATCGAAACTCGTGCTGATAATTCAGAAAATTCGAATAACGTTCCCTCGGCTTTGCCTCCCTTTCCTCTCTCTCGAAAGTGCGCGCATCAGTTCTTTTGTGCAGTACATCTTTCCTTACTATGTATGATGAAAAACAAGATGTGCTCGTGGGACATGGAGTTATCAAAACTTTGTGAATGCAGAAGTAAGAGACCGAATCTTCAACGAGAAACAAAACACAGTGATGATCACAGCGGTGTGTTGCGACCCGAGAAGATCCGACAGAAGATATGTTGCAAGGGAGGAGAGATCATTCTAGGCATCGACATAATACCCCCAAGCCAGACAAAGAGGTCCCAAAACAGAAGCCACGTAAGAAGGAGCCATCCACTCAAACGGATCAATCCCTCCACAGACACCACAAAAAACAAAATCCTCCTCCCGCTCCTCCTCCACCGGTGACAGGTTACCCGGTGCCTGTGATGGGCGGGGCGTATGTTTGCTCCCGTGTCATAATCAGGGTTGTGGTTGGTTCTGTCCATGTTACTGTCACTGCGGGAGACCAGCATGGCCGATGCCATGATGGGTGTGGGAAACCGGCCCACGAGTGCAGATGCAGGAGGCCACCGATGTGCCATGATGGGTGCGGGAAACTAGCCCACGAGTGCAGATGCAGGAGGCCGCCACCGATATGCCATGATGGGTGCGGGAAACCGGCCCACGAGTGCAGATGCAGGAGGCCGCCATCGATGTGCCATGATGGGTGCGGGAAACGGCCCATGAGTGCAGATGCAGGAGGCCACCGATGTGCCCTGATGGGTGTGGTAGGCCGTCCCACGAGTGTGGATGCTGAGACCTAGTTACCCGAGGTGTTGCGACCGATGCTATGATGGAAGCGCCTCTTCATCATGGATGCCGCATCGTTGCGATCATTGAAGGCACTCGGCGTGCGGCAATGCCGGGTACGAGTGGGAAGTTCCTTTATTTGTGGAAGCCAAGTTTCGTGGTACTTGTTGAAACATGGTTTTCATTTCCATAGATTGAGAATTTCTGTTAAGTAATTATGTGAACCTTCCGCTCACATGATACTCCGTTTGATATTCCAATAAATCAACCATCGGTTCATGAGAACGATGATTTATTGCTAGTTAAGATTTGTGGAGTCACCGAGAGGAGCATGGTTCGGATAGAGTATCTTCACAACAGATAGATATATGCAACTCTGTGACATCTTGTTTATCTTGTACATACGTGTATTACCTATTATCATGTGTGCTTGTCTTTAATGTTTTTCTCCAGATAATTACATAAATGGTCTATAAACTTTGGCTTACTATACAATGTCATCTCTTGACTTTTAATTTGTTCTAAGTAATCTTTAAATATTGGTAAATATTTAATCTAATTCTTAAACTATATGAAAATATTCAACATTTTCTCCGCTCATTAATTTAAATTAAAGAAACCTATTGATGTGGTTTCCAATTCAATAAATTTGAAATGGTGGGGAAAAAAGTTACAGGTAGATTACAATGTAAGATATTCATTTCAAATTAGGATATAATAATCCACATGATCAAGTAACGATAAACTTGTTCACACCTCAATTTTATTTTTCCTATTTTAAAGTAAATGGATAAAAGATAGACAGCTCATCATTTTTAAACATCCAATTAACCATATAATAATTTAAGTCACCAAATAATATATAATTTATCATTAAAGCAAAATGAATAATTGCATTGAACATATACCAATAGTTTAAGGATTATATTAAACAAATTAAAATTTTAAAAATGACATAGCCAATCTAGATGATATTAGATACTCCTGGAATATTCTTTTTTTGTCCTTTTATACTTCGGAATCCATAAGAACCATCCATTACACATGAATAGGATTTGAAGGATCTAGACAAACGTCTAGCAAATAACAATATCAACAATTGGAAAACATTTTCCGTTTGAAATATTTGATAAATGAAAGACGCTATCATTATCCATAACATTTTTATGTCTAAATATTTTCAACGTAAAAATATTTTTCATTCATTTATTTTTATAAAAGATACAAGTAATCATTTAAAAAATATATATTTTGAATCATTCAGTTTTTGTGAAACAAACGCACTAGTTTCACTTTCAATCACATCCTTCCGTTGGCTTTCCCACCAAAAAAAGTTACACAAATGAAAATACATAATCTAAAAATGACATCACATGTACAATACAAGGCCATCTGGTGATCAATATCATTTAGTTCATGGGCCCTTGAGCAGATGCCCACATTGAACACGAGAGATCGAGTCCTACCGCTTTGCTTAATATTAATGCATGAATAGATTTGAATCGCCAAAGAAAGCCCGACTTATGCAAAATGTCTTCATTGTTGGCAACCAATTATACAAACATGTTTATGAAGGATGAAAGTATTTTTTATGAATTCATTTTTATAACAATAAACTGACTTCATTTTTTGAGAAAAATGTTATTTAAATTATTCATTTTCTCATAAATAAACAAACAGTTTATTATCTTATTTTTGTGACAAGAAAGTGACCATGTGTTATGTGCATGCTCTTAACTAAGCCAGTAAGTTTGAATGACAAGGCAACTGTTTGGGCCCAAGTGGACCTGCTCATGCCCGCCTGGGCCCGTAGGGGTGTGTTGAAATTTCATGGCATGTGAAGCCCACACTTTTTCTAACTAATCTATGAACTACAATTGAATGCACTCGATCATTAAGCAAGATTTCAATCGAACCACACATTATTGTCCCGTGATGAGTTCAAGGAGTCTAGTACGCCATGTCAGTTCATCACTCTAGGGATCCAAAAGACTTTGTACCACTAAACGTGGGAAGTATCTTTTCGTGGTTAGAGATACTGAATCTCCTTCTATCCGCAACATTATGAATGATTCTTTCATCAAATGTGTTAAGATGTGCCTCTAACATGCAGGTATAGGATGGTGGAGATAGTCGGGTCGGGTCAATCTCTTGCCGCACGCTTTGGGCTCGAGCCATGAAGATGAGAAGGAGACAAGTCCAAGACATAATTGGCAAGTTTGGGCCTCGTGTTCTTGAAGGCTGTAGCAGAAGAAGACTTGCAAAGCAAGCAATCTAACTAAGTCAAAGAAAGGTAGCCAGTGAACAGGAGTTGATTGAACCGAGTGTTGACCACTTCCCTTCATGCATAAGTTGGACTTTAACTCAATATATTATAGGACGGGTAAGTAAGAATATTGAATTATCCAAATGTAAGATCTCTTACACCGATATTACATAAAAATTTTCGCATAACCTCTATCAATTGTTTTAAAAATTTAATTGTAAAAAAAAGACGAGGTTTAATATTTAAGTTTTCTAATAGAATCACGTATAAGTATAAAGATAGTTGTTTCAAAATTTTGTTTTTACCTTTCTTAAAAATTAGAGAGGCTTAATCCCCAAGTGAGAGAATGAGGACTCCATTTGTGATTCCATTTATATATGTGTGTATATATATATTTGTTCTTTCGATTGGTCAGAATTTTTACGCTCTGCCCCAATTTTGTCATCCAACCTGTTTGCATAGTTTGGATGTGAGAAACCAAATCTCATTTTCCTTGAAACTCATTAAGGTATCTTGCAAAGTGAAAAACCCATCCTCAATCATGAGAAGTTTACAACTTAAGCGCCTTTCATGAACGGCTAGGAAGATCATGTTATTGTGGTCCTTTGGAAATAATTTTGTTTTTCAAATTTTCATGGGCATTCTTTATACTTTTGTGAAGTGAATAAAGTTGTTTGCAAAGAAAAGAAAGGCCGACCACGGCTGTAGATGTTCTACCCATATCCTTTTGTTTTTGTTTTTTAAAGTATTTCCACCATCTTATTGGACTCCGGAGACTTTTCGCCAAAGTAATCGAAGAGACAAGATGTCCTGCCGTCCTTCATGAAATTAGATTTGATCAACTCCAAAGTTTGATCGATATCTGGCTCACTTGGAAAGCCATTCTTATTGGCTCGGGATAGAAGCAGATGTCCACGATGATCGGGGTGGTGTGTGCTCTGCGCAGCACGTAAAAGCCGCCCAAGGGGAAGTTGGGCAGCATCAGCCCAATGCCAGAATTGGGAATATGCGTTTTTGTCGTAGCCGACTTTTCGGATTAAGTAAGAAGGCTATTTTGTACTAGCTCGATGCACCGGCCTATTCCGCAAATCAAATGTAGGGTTTCCCGGCTGTCTTTGTAAAAAAAATGCTGCAATCTTCAATCATTGTTCATCGAGCACTTCGCTCTATCTCATCCGCCTTCTACATATGCCTTTATGGTCCTTAACGGGGAGCAAACGAAAAGGATCACGGCGGCCCGCACCCTCCATTCTTAAAGGCTAATCAACGTAAGAGCTCGTCAGGTAATATTTGTGCACCAGAGGAGCAATTTTTGTTTAAGAGCTGAACCCACCGAATTGGCCACACATGTAAAAATAACATGCAAATGAAGATGAGACAATCGGTAAAGGTGGTTGGAACTAACTTGATTCCTTCTATGAATAACCAAGCAAAGAATATGGGGAATAGGTGATCGGAACCAACTTTTGTTCCTTCTTCAAATAAACTAAGTAAAAATCAGAGGGAAGGCCGAGTATTCATGGATATTCTAATGAGACGACCGGGCTGTTTAGTTCAGTTTTTCCCAAGGGGCTTTGACTCCCAAAGCCCCTTGGGGAAAATATTTTGTGCTCTGGTACGTGGTTCGAATGCCCATTTGCCCAATGCCGCATCCCCAACGCCGAAAAGCCCAATGTCCGGGTCGGGGTCGCTTTGAGCATTCCCATCTTCCGGGAGATGCGATTCCGAATCACTGTTCATCGCCTTCTTCACCGCCCATATTCTTCGCCGTTCGTCTTCTTCACCGCCCATATTCTTTTCGCTCGTCTGTCTTCTTTCTTCTTCGCGGTGGGCGACGCTTGGCCACTCGTAGGGCCGACTGGACCGCGGGCTCGGGCCCGAGGTGGCTCGAGGTGGCCAATTCCGGGAGGTCCGGCGACGAGGTCGAGCGAGCGGCGTCGCTTGAGGCCACGCGACCTCAGTGGCGCGCTCGAGGCCACGCGACCAGGCCGTGTCGCTCAGCCACACGACCTTAGCGTCGCGCTTCGAGGTTGAGCGATCGGTGCAGCTCGAGACCGCGAACCCAGGTGACGCCGAGGTCGCGGGGGCCTGGTCGCCCGGGTCGCGCAGTCTGGGCGCCGCCCGCTCGCGGCCGCGGGCCTCGGCGTCGATCGACGAAGCAACGCCGTCTCGAGGTCGCGACTCGGCGACGCCCCGGGTCGCATGACTTTAGGGCGCAGCGCGCCCGGATCGCGCGACCTGCGCCACGCCTCGAGGTCGCGACCGAGGCGAGCTGCCTCCCCGCCATCGCCACCACCACCGCTTCACCACCACCACCACTCACCGCCGCGCCACCGCCCCGCTCCCACGATCAATGCCAGCCTCCATCTCCTCCTCCATCTTCTTTTCTTTTCTTTTTTTCCTTTTTTTTTTACCTAAAAATTAATTTGCAAAATATACACTTCCAAACACCTTTGCTTTCAGAGAATGCCCATTTACTTAAGGATACTTGGGGAAATCACTTTATTTCCCCAAAGTTGAACCAAACGGGCCTATCTTTCAAAAGCATTGTAATCCTTTGGGGCTGACCTACCTCTCGATTAGTGCCATTTGTTTAGAACACTTAGATTGATATAAATCCATGGAGGCCACTTGTATTACGGAAGGAGTTCTTTTGAAATAAAATTAATGATCATAGGTTGGTGGTGATTATTCCTTTTGATTACTTTATTAAAGATGAAATCAACTATGATTTTGCTCTCTAAGTTCAATTCAATTTATAATCATGTATCCTGATTACCGTATTAGTTTAATATCATGAAAAACCCTATATTGGTACCCATGTGATAAATTTACTATAATTTAATTTTTTTGACCATAAAATCTCAAACTAAGTATTTCGTGACAAATTTACCCTCCGTTAGCTTTTATTAAATTTTGCAGTCAAGTTGCTTAGTTAAACGACACGTGACAATTGATGTGAGAACAATTTTGAAGTTTTACCATCTGTTTGTCACAAGTGTAGTTTACAACTTTTCATGGTATTAATCAAATTTAACAGAAACTACTTAGGGTAAAATTATCACAAATATCCTAGTTTGGAGTTTTTGGTGATCAAGAAATTGATTTGTGGTAAATTTGTGACAGTTGTACCAATTTGGGATTTTTCGTAACATTAACCATGTTTTATTACATCTAAAATAAGGAATATGATTGAAAGCATCGTTAAAAGAGAAGACCATTATGGTATTGATGAATGTTTTGTCAAACATGTTTGAGTAACCTCTATCATCAATAAGGATTATATGATACACGTGCTTTCATATAAAGATGGGGGAAGGTGTGTTAGTTGTTGAGCATATTGGTAGATTCAATATTGTCATTAGTCACTTGAGTTCAATTAAAATTGAATTTGATGATGATGATGGATGCTTTAATTAGGCTCTTATTGTCTAATGTTTGTAATACTATTGTTATTACTATTAGTAATTCCTTTGGGTCAAGAAGTCTAATGTTTAATGAGGTCGCATGTTTTGATTATAGTGAGGACATTCATAGAAGAGAATATGGTGAACTCATGTCTATTGGTTTTGTAGGTGAAGGTAGTGGTAAAACTATTGCTCTTGTTAGCAAGAGTAGTGTGAATCTAAAAAGACGTAATTAGTCTAGAAATATAGTGTTGTCTACTGGAAACAGCAGCAAGATGGGGCTTTTTAATAGGGATTGTCTTAACTTGAAAACAAAAAAGGTAAGGAACTTAGATTTGAGTCTACTAATGTTATTATTGCAATAGCTTATAGTAATTCAAATAGCTTATTTGTCCTTAAGGATTCCCAATTTGACAAATAGGTTGTGAATTTTGGTTGTTCATGTCACACCTTCCCAAACAGGAACAGTTGGGAAACAATTAAGAGTTTGATGTTGTGGTTGTTGGAGATGTCGAAATCAGAACACATGACAATATCATGAGGAGAATTTATTTGAATGAGGTATGTCCTAAGATCAAGCAGAACCTTTTATGTAAATGCCATAATTCAAATAGGTTTCGGTATACTTCAAAAGGTGGAGTTCTGAAGGTCGACTGAGGTGCCCCAATAATAATGAGAGGAATCAACCATCGTAGTCTATATGAGCTTCAAGAGGAGACAATGGAAAATTTCATGATGAAGACTTGGATGCAATTATTTGAGAGTTTGAAATGTGGAACACATGTTTAGTGTGCAATAGTGAGAGAAACATGAAGGTTCTAACTGAAAGGATTTTGTTGTGCGGTTGTGTCTAAGAAATCGAATTTATGCCGTTGTTGTCAAACGGGGGAAAGTGAAGTTTAGTGCATTATTAGAGAAATCATGAAGATTGCAAAGTTGGTTCATTCAAATGTTTGTAGGCTATTGTGGTTTCCTTTATAAAAGAGTGTCCAATTGATGCTAACACTTGTGGATGTTTACTTGAAGAGCACCTGGGTGTTTGTGTTGAGTTACAAGTTTGATGTTATTAGAATTAGACAAGTTGAGTGCTTTGATTAAAATGGAAATCGGTAATAAGATCTAACATGTGCTGACTAACAACAGCACAAACTTTAGCTCAATATTTTTTGGATAAGAATGGTTATGGCAACATTTATACGAATCTTGATAGTATTCAGCACAATATGGAGTTGCAACCAAAAACTCCTAACGTTCGAATGCTAGTGCAATAATTGACACAAATATTCCTTGTAACAAGGTGGAGCTTGTAAAACCAATGAGTTCTGTAATTGTTGAGTTCGACAATATTTGTGATAGAGGAGGTTGTGAAAAATGATCCAATTAGTCCTCGATCTATGTTAATTTAATCATAAATTTTTAAATTTTGTCCATTTAGTCCTAAATTATTGCATGAAATTTTAATGTAATTCTTCCAATTAATTTTTGCTAGAACTCGCTGACATGACGATCTAGTCATCATCAGTCATCCACATGGCACACCACCATATAAGTGATTTTTAGCAAAACTTGACTAGAAGAACTAGATTGGAGTTTCACATAAAGGTTAGTGACTAAGTTAGCACAAAATTAAAAAATTTAGGATTGAATTGTCATCCATACAATAAGTTTAGAACTATTTGGACAATTTTTCCAAGGAGGCTGCATTTGAGAATACTTGTGAAATGGCTAAAGATGCAAGCGGACTTGGCATTTTGATGGGGTCCATGATCATGGTAAAGTTCAAGCATGGCTAAGATTAGGAAGATATCTTGCCGGTCGGGCCCAAAAGGGGCTGTGCAAGAGTAGAAGCAATGATTTCAGATCTGAGAGAAGAGATTGTTATTTGGCTCAAAAGATAGGAGATTTGTTAAATTTACATCTCAAGTTTGAGCTCATGACGAAATCCAACATAAAAGGAAGCGTGTTTAAGTCACGGACGACAAAGGAAAGTCCAACTTGGACTTATTTTAAATCATGTAAAGTCGGTTTGAAAACACAGCAATTTCACGATGGAGATGGCTCATCAAACTTTCTTTTTGGAAGTATAATATAAATATTCTCCGAGAGGTAGTCTTTGTTTTTATGTCGTTGATAAGCAGAGTGTGATCTCCTGATTGGGGCATCCATTGCAATTCTTGGTGAATTTCCTTGAGTTTAAGGGCTGAACGTGAATTGCATTAATGAAAGAACGAGCGTGTGCTTAAAGGCAACAAATCTTACGGTAAAAGTTATGAATTCTTTTTTTTTTTCTGAGATTGATAGATTATTTCTCTAAAAGTTGTGAGGATTAAACATTGTGTAAGTTACTTGCTATAATTAAAGATTGGAAAACAATGAGAGTGTGAATGACTTGAGTGTGATTGTTACCTTTACTATATCACTTGATTTATAATGAAATCATGTATCTTTTGATAGGATAAAAATACCACAAATACCATACCTTAATATTTTTTTTATCATTTGGGTGTTATCACTTTTAAGAAACGTTCACCCAAGTTTTAAACATCCAACATGGCATGTCACTTGTGACGAACATTTTGAAAAAATTATGACATTTAAGTGATCAATTAAAAAATTTATATGATACTCAAGTGAATGGAAAAAAGTTATAACACTCAAGTGAGTACCATATAGAAATTATAGTACTCAAGTAATCGAAAAAACTTATAATTCCTAAGTGAGCGTCGTATGAATATGGCTGGTGTCTTTTTTCCCACCCTTTTTATTATGGAAGTTGTTTATAACGCATCTTTGCCACCAACAGGAAGACCAATAATGTAGGTTATTATATGGTGTGGACGTCATTTTCTAATAATAGAAAATGAGACAATTCTACGTACCTTCAAGTTCTTTGTTTTTATCCTCTATTTAACTACCATACCTACCTTCACGTTTCACTATTTAGAGGAGGTGAACTTTGTTCAGACAGCAACCATCTTGTTAGCTCAAGAAATATGGCAGGGAAGGTGCAAAATCCGCGTTCACTTTAGCTTGCCTCTCCACTTCATTGATCTTCTCCTATCTTCTACTCAATTCTCTATGTTTCTGCTTGGAAGAACATATTATGCATTTCTCTTCATCGATCTTTCCTTTAAATATCGAGAGGGCGAGAGCGAGATCTTCATGATCTTCTATTGTAGCTAATGCAATTATATGAAATGTACCCCCGTGCCTTGTTCTTATTACTAGCTTATGGTCATGAGTTGTTATGAGTTTATTTGGTGTTGTTAAAGTATTGCACATTGCTTTTCTACAGCGTTTATATGAGCTTTGTATATGATCTCTTTTCACTTATAGGCTTAAGTTTTTAGGGTTAACTTTGTAACATAATATCATAACCAAGTTCAATCCTAGTTTATTTAGCATGTACAACTCCTTGTTCATTAAATTCCATGTGCCCCTCCTAATTCAAGCTGTACGTGAGAAGGGGTGTTAATATATTGCATATCGTCCATCCACAGACTTATATGATTTTTATATGCATGCGGTCTCCTTTTAGCTATATGCTTAAGGTTTTTAGATAGGACTCTCTAACTTTTTATTCTTGCAATACTACAGCCGACGAAGATGGCAATCAAAGTGGATCTTCAGTGTCATCGCTGTTATAAGAAGATCAAGAAAATTCTGTGTGGGATCCCTCGTGAGTTCGTTGCCTTGGCCTCGGTCAATTATTCAAAATGCGTGCCTATCATTTGCTCTAATCATGTTGACGAAACTTCAATTGATGATCTTTATTACTTTCAGTGATTCTGAGAAGACGAAAGAAATTATTCCGTCCTAGTATTCCTCAAATTTTTGAATAAATTCGAAAAATATTATTGAATAGGTCATGTTCAAAATAATTTCTAGGTCTGATGTGTTCATAATTTCTTGGTTCTTTGCCTTTCCTTTCTCTCTATCAAAAGCATATGCATCAGCTCTATCATTACTATTTCTGATAAGAAACATGAAGTATTTACCATATGGAGTTATGAAAACTTTCTGAACACAGAAGTCCAAGACCAAAACTACGACCAGGCAAAAAACACAGTGACGATCACATTATGGGTGGCAGTCCCGAGTGCGTCCGACAAAAGATCTTGTGCAAGGGAAGATGTTTCGTTCAAGGCGTCGATATTTTACCTGGAGAGAAAGAGCAAGGGGAAGGCGATAAGGGCGGAAAAGGCGGAAAAGGCGGTGAAGGCAGTGAAGGCGATAAAGGCGGACAAGGCGGTGAAGGCGGTGAAGGCGGTGAAGACGGTGAAGGCGGTAAAGGCGGTGAAGGCGGTAAACAGGGTGAAGGTGGTCAAGGGAAACTGGGAAAGAAGGTACTCGACCAGTGCCAGGTTACCCGCCGGTGTATGTGATGGCCGATGTGAATATTTGTCTTTCCTGTCGTAGTGGGGGTTGTGGTCAGTTCTGTCCCTGCAAGTGTCACTATGGGAGGCTACCGATGTGCCATGATGGGTGCGGGAGGCCAGCCCACGAGTGCGGATGCCGGAGACCCAGTTACCCAGGGTGTTGCGACCGATGCAATGCGGGAAGCGCCTGTTCATCAAGGACGCCACATGGTTATGGTCATGGATGGCCACCGGTTTGCAGCGATCCCTGCTACTCCCAGCGATAAATCCCGCCTTCAAATGTAAAGAGAGTTTGGTGATCTTAGTCGAAACAAGGTTTTTTTCCATGGGTTGTGATTTTCATGATATCTATTGGATCGTGACGGATCTTCTATTTCGCATGATACTTCCTTTGATGCCCTAATAAAAATCAACCGTTCATTTATGTAATTGAGGTTTTCATCAATTGTTAAAGCATTATGAAAAGCCAGTCCAGTCATGTATGCTCCGAAAATCTACAAGTGTGTATCCATCGAAGTACTTAGTAAAATTGTTTAATGTCATTCACATGTTATGATTCACTCCATAAGTCAAGTCATGTTAAAATGCTTGTTTATGATGTCTATATCTATTGATGGGTACGATTTTTGTCATTAGTAACACCAAGCCACGTGCAATCCAAACTTTAATGTTTTAGCATAAGTACATGGAGGTCCTGATGCAACTGCGACATCAACACCGAAATGATAAAGCAAAAACACATACTAGGTTTTGAATTCGACATCTAACATTAAAAAAATCGATATGAAGAAACTTCAAAGACCAGGATGCAATCATCAGTACGGGGCATCACATTTGATTACAATTTGAGATAACTTCTTGGGTCAGGCTTAGAAGAAGTAGCTCATTGAATACCCAAATAACTATAAAGAGAATCGGACATGCTTGTGTACGGTCTAAGGAGGCGGATTTAGCATAGTGCATCAATCAAGAGTTCAACCTAGCCGACCTATATTGGTGTTGGTACAAGCAGTTCGAGCTCTCGATGCAACTGCAACAATCGATGCTGAGATCATGAAGCAAGAACCACATAATAGGTTTTAAAATCAAAATCTAACATGAAATTGATACTTAAGAAATGCCTAAACCCAAGTTGTAACCATTCGGGTCACACTCAAACAATTGAGATTGTATGTCATTTGGAAGTACGTCTCAATTTGTCCATCATCCATGTTATAAGCATTAATCCTGGAGCACGCGAAGTAGATGCTTTCAATTTAAAACCAGGAATTCGTTAAGACTAGTTGGTGGAAGAATTGTCAAAAAAAGTCTTAAACTTATTGTATGACCAATAAATCAATCATCAATTTTTTCAATTTCATTAATTTAGGCCGAAACCTGCAATTTTCCAATGTAATACCTTTCAGCTTTTTTTTTTTTTTTTTTTTAATGTTTGGCCATAAATCGTTGAAATGACAATTCAGTTAGGGAGCCATCTCACATGGTATACTAGTATGATATAAAAAAATGAATTTTTTAAAAATTATCTACATTAGCATTGCGATGTTACTTAGGATGGTCCACGCTAACTAAATTATTCAGCAGTTTTCAATTATTAGCTGGAAGGACTAAAGTTTTAAGATTAAATTAGCCCAATTAAAGATTTTAGGATTGAATTATGTACAGTAGTTTAGAACTTTTCAACAATTTTCCACGGAAAATGAAGAACAGTTCAAGAAGACGAATGCGTTCCCCAGGCTTCACGTCTGAGTCCGTTCTTCCAGCTGTTCGCCCTGTCTGAGTGTCCCTCTCCAGATCCACCTCGAAGACCTCGGATTCTTTTGAGGAATTGACCCAATTTACCACCGATAATTGTCCAAACCACCAGCAACGAGCCACAACATCCCACGAGATACGAGCAGCCGTCGAAGTCCTCCGTGAGGAATCCGTACTCGAGTTCCAGCCACGCTTCCGCAGGATACATGCCCCTCGGCATCACAAGTTACAATCAGCTTGAATACCTCTATGGCCACGAATCGCCCTTTGTAATGCATCAGTTCTAGACGTTGGACTTACAACCAGGGTCACAGGCCGCTTCCCTCCACACACGTCCTCCGGATAGGTCGAATGTGAGTATCGGCTGATGACGATAGAAGGGCATAGAGATCGTGACGGTGTCCTTCGAGGATGAGGATGGACTCGAGGATGCTGTGAGGCTTCGGTTCGGGACCTGCATAGAACTGCTTGAACTCAGGGAGTTCGATGCCGACGCGGGAATTGGGATTGACCCTAATTTGCCGGTGATGTGCGCTCAACAAAAGCAATATCCATCTGAGCAAATGTTATGTGAAGTTAAATTCCTGAGTCAAGGGGCTTGTCTCGTCGTGCCGTACTCCTCTTTGGCAGGGCGGACCACCACGAAGCGCACACTCATCTATGGCAAGCCATGGAGCGACCGGCAGTAGGGCGGCCTCATCCGCGGTTCCTCTACCTCTCCGACTCATCAGGGTCTCTCACGAGCAAGGGAAGAAAACTCTTCGTAGAGTTCCCTTGGCCAGTGATCCCTTTCTTCCCTTCCGGTGTAGATCCACACCTCTTTCAACAGATCGTTCATAAAGCTTATCCCATCTTAATCCGAAGGTGTAGAGAAGCAAAGAGCAAGACGAAGGAAGAAGGAAAACGTAGAGCTTTTAGGAATTTTTCTGTATTTTCCTCAGTATATTCAATGTTCATTTACACTGTAAATATAATACGTAGATACATGAATAAAGGGAAAGGAAATATTTTTACAATCGAATCAATATCAATCTAATCCTAATTGATCTAAATGCACGATCATAACCAAAATAGATCCTGCATATCTTCCAACACCCTCAAGCTGGTGGCTTGTAGACATCCAAGACTCCCCAGCTTTTGCTTAGAAGATATGCATGCTGTCTTTGACATAGAGGTTTGGTGAAGATGTCTGCAGGTTGTTCTGCGGTTCCAATTCCTCTTGTCTCAATGATACCTTTCTTGAATCTTTCTCTCGTGTGAAGTGGCAACCACTTCTATATGCTTTGTTCTTTCATGCATCACGGGATTTGCTGCAAGTTTGAGAGCAGCATCATTGTCGCAAAACAACTTCGTTGCTCCTTTCAGCTTTAATCCCAAGATTCCAAGTAACCCCCGCAGCCAAACAATTTCACATGTGATTTTCGCGATGGCCCGATATTCAGCTTCAGCTGAAGATAAGGACTGTCGCCGTTTCTTGGTCTTCCACGAAAGGAGATTCCCCAAATTTACTGTATGTGTTTAATCGATCTTCGATCATCGGGCAAGTCGCATAATCTGCATCACAAGATCCCGTCAATTCCATGTTACACCTTCTAGATAGAAGTATTCCGAGTCCCGGGCATTTCTTCGATACTTCACGACTTTCAAGGCTGCATTCATGTGAGACCTTTCGGCTACGCATAAATTGGTCGTAGAGTTGACGGCATATGAAACATCGTCCGGGTCATAGTCGATATATGAGTTTTCCAACGAGCCTTTGATAAACCCGTCGGATCTTGAGCATAGGATCATCATCCTCGAGATATCCCTCCAAGAAAATCCGCTGTAGTTAATTTGGTGTTCCGCCGATAGGAATAGCTCCGGTTTGCATCCCGATAATCCAGCTTCGAAATGATCTCCAATACAAACTCGCTGACTAAGAGAAATCCTTGGTCGGATCGAGCACCAATACCAAGGAAGTATTTTGTGCTCCTGTGTCCTTTATATGAAATGTAGCATGCAAATACTTCTTAAGACTCCCTATTGGGTGTCATCGTTGCCCATGATGAGGATATCATCAACATATATCATCAAATAGATAGATGACATACCTTTAGTCCATGTGAATAGGGCGTAATCATACTTGGATTGTTTGAAGCCCGTTAGCGAGAGAGCATTCTTAAACTTTGCATACCATTGCCTTGAAGCTTGTTTCAATCCATAAAGGATTTATGGGAGACGATATACTTTATTCTCCCCCCGTCTCCGTAAACCCCGAGGAATATCCATATAAATCTCCTCGTCTAGATCGCCATGAAGAAAGGCGCGTTGTGAACATCCATCTCGATGTAAGGACCAATTATGAAATCACACCGATAAAAAGAACGAATCGTGACGTCCTTAGCAACAGGAGAAAAGTCTCGTGATAATCAAAACCTTCCTGCCATGATATCTTTAGCCACCAACCTAGCCTTGTAACGCTCAATTGATCCATCAGACCTATATTTGATCTTATAAACCCATTTACATCCTATGGATTTTCTATTTTCAGGAAGAGTGACTAATTCCATGTGTGGTTATCAAATAAGGCCGTAATTTCGCGCCATGGCTTGTTGCCACCTTGGATCTCTAGATGCTTCATCATAACTAGAGGGTTCTTTCATCGGAAATACGGCTAATACAACATCTATGATCCGACGAAAGCTTATCAAAGCATGCGTAAGAAGATATTGATAGCGAATACCCGGTGAGTTAAGGAAGGCACGTACATAATCTTTAGTCCAGGTTGGCGGCCTTGTGCTCGGGCCCCGAGCGACGGGATGATTTGTTGTGGTGAAGATTGTTCCTTCCGCATGTGTCTTGTGGAGTATCCTCCGTATTATTTGGATTTTCAAGAGTACCGTCCGGAAATTCTTCCGAGGAGAATTAGGTAACGTCGGAGGAAAATCGTCGGGTGGCATGGTGAAGATAAAGCCGTGCGATTCTTCTTCTTCATTTAGGATTTGGCTGGAACTCGTTGGAGCATCTGCCGTTTCTGAGATGATTTTTCACGAAAAGGAAGGACATTTTCATGAAAAATAACATTTTATTAATAAAAATCTCCCGTTCTTATGCGTTAAGAACCCGATATCCTTTTGCAAATTTGGATAACCCATGAATATACATCTCCGGCACGGGACCATTTTGTCCCGAGGCTCTATCATCGCAGCATAACACAAGCAGCCAAAGACCTCGGATGATCTAAGGTCGGCCTTTTCTTATAAAGTATTCGCGATTTTGCCATCCAAAGATTCGTGTTGGCATCCTATTGATCAAACAGCCTCTGCAAGAACACAATCTCCCTTAATAACTGTCTCGGGATAGATCCCCGAAATTTTAGTGCTCGGGTGACTTCCAACAGATGGCGATGTTTTCGCTCTACTACTCCATTCTCGCTATGGGTATAAACACGTGGAGCTTTCATGAAGTATGCCATGGGACGTAAAAAGTGAGCGGGCAATCATTATTGAAGAATTCTGGCCCCATTATCAAGAAGTAATCCGCTGGATCGACCTTTGAACTCCATTTTTTGTCGACTAGAAACATCCTTAAATGAGAGATAACGGCTTTCGCGATCGCATTAGGAACAACCCATGTGGCACAGAGTAATCGTCCACAATTGTGAGAAAACATCGTGAACCATCCCGATGGGGTGTGATAAGGTCCCCAAACATCCATGTGAATCGAGAAAAAATTTCAGATCGAACAGACCGTAAGGAAAAGGAATTCTGGATTGTTTTGCAAGTGGATGATTTCACATTTAGAGTAAGGAAAGAATGCACTATGACCCATTCGTGAATGCATATGAAACTATTATCATTGGTAGACAAATTACACAATGATTTTTTATTCAGGAAGATAAATCAAAATGACTAGGATAACTGATCCAAAAAATAAAGCCTCAGATAGATTACCCAAGCCCATCGTTTCTGCGCCGAACGGGCCTCGGGAAAAACAAGATGTCGAATCAAAGAATATTTGACATGAATTTTTCTCGTAGACTTTGGAGATAGATCAAATTGAATTGGAATCAGGACATATAGAACATTTTGAAGGGTAATTTGATGACTTAATTGGACGGTGCCCGTCAAAGTGACATGAGTAATGTTCCTGCCAGTACAATTGCACTTAACAGGTGTATCTAATTTCTGTGCATATTGGAAAAAAGTCTCTATCACAAACAATATGATCGTCGCCCCGAATCAATTATCCATGCTTTTCTTGAAATAGAATTTATCGTGCAATAAGAAATACCGAAAAACTTGCTCCTTTATTCCCAATATCAACCTTTCGCAAAGTCTCGCATCACCGACACGCCCATATGTGATAGGTTGATCATGATTGGGGCCAAGAGGGTCCAAAGGACTGGTAAGTCATAAGATACCTCTTTTTCTTTCCCTTTTCTCCTCGGCTTACCATGCAATTTCCAACAATTATCTATGGTATGATGTGGACGCTGCAATATTCACAATATAATTTACCTTCTCCCTTTTGAATTTTGACCAAAATTCTTTAAAGATGCGAAAAAACTTGGACCATCCGATCCCTTTGATGAGGGATACTCGGGACCGTCCGATCCCTTTAACGGAGAACAATCCGACCGCCGGATCCCTTCATCAAGGGATACCCGCCGTCCGATTCACCGACCGGATGAGGTCCCCCGCACCGTCGATTTTTGAGGGAAGATCCGGGGCCGCTCGTCTCCTCTTTTTGCTGGGCGTAAGTGAAATTTTGTTGAAACCCTAGCCCCCTTCGCGATTCCTCTCTCTCTCGCTAGGTTTGTCCCGAGTCTCGCGGACGCCGCGCATCGCGAGAGCGTATGTCATGTCGCTTTCCTCGCGTTGTCTTTAAACTGCGAGCCTCCGTTTTCTTGGAACGGCCGCTTGAAGATTCGTCCGAGGGGAGGCACCCTGGATCCATCGCCAAGATCCGAGATCAAAGGTTAGATAGTTTTCATTCAAAATCAAAAGAAATCGTTGCCGCCTTCTCCCTCTCTCCCTTCATAGATCCGACTGGTTGAGGTTCGCTGTCCTCGAGCTTCTCCTCCATTGCTTCTGAGTTGGTTCCGTAGAGATGACAATTTGTTGTAGCAGTGCGGTCACGGTCATGTTTCCTTGTTTCAACTCGCTTGACTCTGCGTGAGGGAAAAATCTGGCCCGATCTAGTTTCCCGACATCTCTCCGATGCGCATCCCACATCTTCTTTGGATCTTCCGCGGAGGGAGTCCGCGGCCACTCGGAGAAAATGCAATTGCCGATCCATGTTCGGATGAGGTGGTTGCATTTTCTCCCAGCACCGCCGCCCGCTCGTCCGTCGCATGGGTATTGATCCGTCGAGAAATCCGTCTTTGTCCTTCGTCACAAGGGCCCGCCTCGGAAATCCCGCGACTATTTGGAATAATTTTCCGAACCGGTAAGTTGTAGACCGATTAATTTTACTCGGACCTGGCGGTTGATACGGATAAAGGATCGCTGTGTTCCGGCCGGCCGATGACATAGCCGACGGAAACGGAAGGAAGCTCCGGTGCGAAATTTTGGTAAGGGTTCGCCCTCGTACTCCGATCCGCTAAATCCGGACCCATAAGTCGATTGAAATACCCGGTAGGATTCGACCTCGAACCCGGTTCCGGGTAGGATTCGACCCTAAACCCGGTTCACCCATTCGCTAATTTGTCCCGAACCGATGGCTGAGTTTGCCCCATTCGTGGCTGGCGACTCCCATCGGACTCGGGGTTGCTCGATCGCTCCCATTCCCCGATGATGTATTTGGGGCTCCCCTAACGTATCAAGGATATGGCACTGCACGTGGTAAGGATGCCCAGAGACAGCAACCCCATATTTCATCGAGGCCGTGTGGTACGCATGGCAGAATTGGAACTTGAGTTTGCTGTTGAATTGCCGTGAATCGTGGTTTGGAATTTGCTGTGCAGGATGTGGCCTCTCCGTTGGTTGCGTGATCCATGCGCAGGATGAATTTTCTGGGTGGATTCATGGTGAGTAACCTCCTCTCGCTTTCTTCTTCTAATAAATATTTGATTCCTTTCTCGCTTTGATCTGGTTTTGCAGATCAAGAAGCTCCGATAGGCAATCAATGCATGCGGAAGTTTTAATCAAGAGCAAAGCTTCCGATACCATGCTGCCGAAGGTGTAGAGAAGCAAAGAGCAAGACGAAGGGAAGAAGGAAACGAGAGCTTTTAGGGAATTTTTTCTGTATTTTCTCGCATATTCAATGTTCATTTACACCGTAAATATAATATGAGATACATGAATAAAGGGAAAGGAAACATTTTTACAATCGAATCAATATCAATCTAACTCCTAATTGATCTAATGCACGATCATAACCAAAAATAGATCCGTATATCTTCCAACATAATCCGAAGGGAATCTTGAGGCCGAACCTTTCAATAAAAACAATGAAACTCGATGTTTGTCATCCTTACTCTATTAGAATTAAGATCAACCGTCCACACACATTGTGTATGTACAAAATCGACAATCGCAAGATGGATTTTGTTTGAGGCACTTCTTAAGTAATCATCCAAGGAAAGACTGTAATTTTCAAGTTTCAATGCATTGCCTTTGTATTATACTTAAATCGATACATTGAAAATCAACAAATTCATTATTAAGTATACTTAAGAAGTGCATTGGGCAACGTTAAAAGACCTTCAAAAGGTTTGTCATGTGTCAAAATCACCTTTATCACGAAAGGCTTGAGTCAATAAATTATTGATTATGAATTATACACATATTTGTAAAAGGTAACATAAACATTTCAAGATTTGAATTTCTTTGATGAAGTTCTTTATACATAGAAAAAATGCAAATTTTAAAATTGAAATACATGAGAGATAAAATAATTTATTAATTTACCTTACTTTTGATAGAATATTTATAAAATATCTAATTGAGAATGATTTTAGGAGGGTAATATTGTTCTATTTTAAAAGTAGGAGATCTCTTTTACTTTATATAGTAGTATAGATAAATATTAAAGTAAGTTTCACGCGGTGAGATATTATTGTACTTGGTGCCACCTAAGCATGCGGGTGACCCTAAATGGGAACAAGTTATCCTGCATTATGTTGGTAAGAACATTCCTAAGACTGGCGTAAACCTTTCCGAAACACGCCCGGGATCGCACCTTGCTGGAAGTTCTCGCAAATGACGATGGTTTTTACTTCTTCATCATTCCGGATGATGAATTTAGAGAAGAATTCCTTGATGAGTGCCATATAACGGTGGGCGAGAGTACCTTTGCGCCGAAGTAATGGCACCGTGGATATGGAACTCAAGAAGGATCCGGTAATCTTCTCGTTCTGGCTTGGATACGCTCCAAGAATATCCCGTTTGCCTACCGGGCGGCGCCTCGGTATAAGTGAGATTGCAAGTGCTATAGGGAGACCCTTGTACGTTGATCCCTTGGACGTGAGAAGATGAAACGCCCGTCCTTCGCGCAGTATGTGGAGATCTCGCGTGAAGCCGGGAAAGATGTGAGGAGGTTGAGGCACGGTGGATGATAAAGCTTTTTCGGGGCTGTCCCATATGAATGGAGGCCTAATTCATGTGCTAAGTGCTGTGTGTTTGGGCATGATTGCTTAACAAAGGAGGTACCTAAGATGCCTCCGAAACCCCGCTGCCAATTCCCACCGCGTTGGAGCCTACCGATACAGAACGCTGCATCGTAACTCGAATCATCATATACCACCTATTATGGCTAATGATATAGACCGGTTACATCATCCCCATCGTATGATGGATGGAAGCAAGTTTCCAATAGAAAGAAGAGGCCGAATGTGGGCCAAAGTGGATAAGGGGTAGACCCCCTATCTCTGCCTAAAGCTCCACTATTGAAAACTGTGCGATCCGATTGCCTCGATGATCATGACAACCCAACAAAGGAGAAAATACTGGTTCTATGGCTCTCGTAGTCCCCAACCCGCGGAGGCTCTGCACCTCTTATCCTCCGAAGAGGAACTGAGGGATGAGGCAAAATGCTGTTAGTAGAAAGGAAAGGAAGGGAGGACCTTGCTAATGCTGTTTCCGAATGTTTGGAATGACCCTTATCTCAAACCGAAAGTCCCCCTAATCGAAAGATCATTCCAAAGGCTGCTCTTGAGACTCGCTTCGTTTCGAAGGGCTCGAGCAGAGGAAGCCCTTCTGCGCTGTAAGGGTCTCTCTCGTTTTTTGACTATGAATTTTGGTGTTTGGAATATTAGGGGCCTTGGTAGCCCCGTTAAGCAAGCCGAAATTAGAAATTTTGTTAGGTCCAATCTCTACTGTGTTGGAATTGTTGAGACCAAGATCTCGTTGCTTCTTCTAGTTCGGTTTCTCCCGTTTTGTTGCCGGGTTGGCGTTGGGTTTATAACTATAGCCACTCTCATAAAGGGAGGATTTGGGTGGGATGGAATCCCGTGTTGTTGATTTTTTGATTAACTCGCTCGTCTCAAGCAATCCACGGTAGGTTGCCGTGGTTACCGCCTCGGTACTGTTCATTCTTTCGGTCATTTATGCCGAGCACGCTTTGTTGCTAGACGTCCGCCGTGGGAAGACCTTATTCATCCAAGGGTACTCTTTCGTCGTACCTTGGATTGTTGCTGGAGACTTCAATGCCATCCGGATCCTTCGGATAGAATGGGAGGATCCAATGCTCGGATCCCGGCCTTTGAGGAATTCCGTGATTGTTTGAACCAAGCTGGCCTTGAGGATTTGCGGTTCACGGTTATAGATATACATGGGCTGCCTCGTCTGGGGACCAACAAAGCAAAGGAAGATAGACAGGGTTTTGGTGAACGGGTGCGGAATTCGGCGTTCTCATTCTCGGAGGCCTCCTTTTTAGCGCCGGTATCTCCGATCATACGCCTATGGTTGTAAAGGTTATGCCAACTCCCAAGACTTCTAAGCCATTCAAGTTCTTTAATTTTTGGATGACTCATCCGGATTATGCTAGGATGGTTGTGGAAACTTGGGATTCTCCATTCTATGGATCACCTATGTTTATTCTATACTCTAAGCTTCGCCTTCTCAAATGCAAACTAAAGCAGTTAATAGGGAATCATTTTCTCGACCTTTCTTTAAGAACTGCGGAGGCTAGAAGGGTGTTACAAGCAACGCAGATGAGTTGCAAGTTAATCCTCTCAATGTGGCTCTTGCGGAAACGTAAAAGGAGCAGATCCAGGTATTTACGGACCTCCGCCTCCGTGAGGAATCCTTCTATCGTCAAAAATCAAGAGTGAGATGGTTGAAAGAGGGTGATCTTAATACTAGATTCTTTCACCAAATGGTGAACAAGCGCCATCTTCAAAACAGAATTATGTCGATCTCCAATGGTGATGTTTCTACCTCTGATCCTCTGGAAATTCAGCGAACTTTTGTCCATCACTTCCAATCTATCCTTTGCTTCGCCGACCCCCGTTCGCCCCTAAGGAGGAAATCAAAGCGTTGCTTAAGCATTCTCTTAATGAGGACCAGGTATGTCTTCTTTCGCCCTGTCTTGATGTCATGCGTGATACTCTATTCTCGCTTGCTCTCGTAGCCCGGGCCGGATGGGTTCAATGTGGAGTTTTTTAAGCACTCTTGGGATGTTGTTGGTGAGTCGGTTATAATGGCGAAGGACTTCTTTGTGACGGGTGAACTCTTGAAGCAAATCAACACTACCATTATTTCTCCGGTGCCCAAAATCCCCAATGCCTCATCTGTTAATGATTTCAGGCCTATTGCTTGTTGCAATACCATTTACAAGTGTATAACCAAGCTCATTGCTAATCGCTTGACCGGTCCTCGCTCTCTATTATTAGCCTACCCCAAAATGCATTCATCAAGGGGAGACATATTAGCGATAATATCTTACTGCTCTCAGAGCTTTTTAGTGGATTTCATCATGATCCTTATCGAGCTAAATGTGTAATCAAGGTCGACTTTAAGAAGGCGTATGACACGGTTAGCGGGAATTTGTCGAAACATGCCTTCAAGCTTTGGATTCCCGCAGATTCTTATAGACCGAATTATGACTTGTGTTCGATCCCCCAAGTTTTCGATATGTCTAAATGGGGAGCTCCATGGATTCTTTTCTAGTGGGAGAGGAATTCGTCAAGGCGATCCGATGTCTCCTTATTTATTCACGCTTGTGATGGAGGTACTTACGGGAATCTTGGATTCGAAGACTAGTCGTCGACTCGGATTCTTCTCGAGATGCAAATCAACGAAGATGTCTCACCTATTCTTCGCTGACGATGTACTCTTCTCCGAAGCCACCTTGGCTTCGGTTGGCCTTCTAAAAGCTGGAATTGAATCCTTTTCGAATTGGAGTGGTCTAATACCAAATTTAACCAAAAGTGAAGTGTACATCTCCGGTGGCTCGACTAGTCTTCGGAATGGCATTGTCAATCTTCGGATTCCAGGTTGGTTCTCTTCCCTTCCGCTACTCGGGGGTCCCGTCATTTCTACAAGATTAGGGAAAGCTGACTGTGTTACGTTGGTTAATGCAATAACAGCCCGGATTCAATCGTGGACTCATAGATTCCTATCCTTTGCGGGTAGAATTTTGCTTATTAAGTCTGTGCTTCATTCCATTCAAGTGTTTTGGGCTAGCGTTTTCTTCCTGCCCTGTGCTGTGTTGGATCGAATTGAGAAGATCTCGTAGGCAATTTTTGTGGAAAGGGCCGTTGGTCCGGTGGGGCCAAAGTGTCGTGGCAAGACATTTGCCTCCCGAGAAGAGAGGGAGGGCTAGGGATTCGGACGCCAGGGAGAATAATCTAGCCCTTATGCTCAAGCACATATGGAAGCTATTCTTCCGATAAAGAATCTCTTTGGTGTAAATGGGTTCATGCCGTCTTCTTATCGAGGAAGAACTTCTGGATATCCCCGACCCCCACCTACTGTTCTTGGGCCTGGAAAAGGCTCCTCCGCCATCGTGGCATGTATCAACAACATTTTAGATGGAAGATAGGCAATGGCAAAGCTGTCTCTTTCTGGTTTGATCCGTGGCACCTTAATGGCCCGCTTAACCTCCTTTTCTCCAACCAAATATACGAGACGGATTCCTCGAACCGCTCGTGGCCGATGCATTTTCTTCGCCTCTTGGGTGGTATGTCATTAATATTATGGCTGATTGGTGGGATCCTCTTCCTCAACTTACCCGGCTCGAGACTGCTCCAATGGATTCGTCATCCCTCGGGCGGTTCTCTTCGGCTTCGCATATGACCTCTTTAGACCGAAAGGAAATGTGGTGCCGTGGTCTTCTTTTGTGTGGAGTACAGCCATGCCGCCTAGGTACCAAACCCATTTGTGGCTTATTGCCCGTAATAGGCTGCCTACTCAAGTTATGCTCCTCTCTTGGGCGGCGATTCCAAGAGCCTCTTGCCCGTTTTGCTGAGCACCCGATTCCGTGGATCATCTCGTTCTTTGCTTGTCGTGTTCTGTAACCTTGCTTCCTATTGGGCTGCAAAGTTTAATGTCGGTTGGCGAATAAATCGTGGCGGGAAAATCTTGATTGGGCCTCCAATCGTTTCTCGGGTGGGGATTCTATCAATCTCGGCTCGGTTTAGCTATGGTGCTCTTTGTTATATCATATGGAAAGAACGCAACAATATGATTTTTAGAAATCAGGCCCTCTTTATCCCGGCGATGAAGATGCATCTTTGCAAGGCCGTCAAAGACAAAGCAATGACATTCAAGCATGTGGTGGATATCCCGAAGAATAGACGGTGCAATGGAGTTGGGACTTAAGTCCTTCTATCTTCTTGTAATAGAGGGTTGTAGGTCTTAGTTCTTCCCTTTGTTGTTCGGCCTCGGCTTGTTGGTTGTTTTGTTCCTTTGGTCCCTTGGCACCCCTTCACTCTTCTTGGACTGTCTTGTAGAGTGCTTATTTCTTGATGCCTCGTGGCCCGTTTACTTGTTTTTCTTTGCAAAATCAATATATTTCTTACCTTAACCAAAAAAAAAAACAACTTATATGGACACACGCCATGCCAATGAAAAAAGTAGGTTGTATGTTGTTGGTGACCATAATTGTTCGTAAGGATAAGCATCACATCTGGTTCAATCTGCGAATTGGACCAAACTAGCATGAATCAACCAGTTTTAGGAGGAATTGGTCTAGTTCCCAGTTTCACAAGCTAGAGCTAACCCATGACCAGTTGATTGCCAATTCCAAGTTCAAAACCTAATTCTACCAGTGAATCGGCTCAACCAATCCTATTCCTAGCTAAACCGAATTCTAAACAAGTTTGAAAGTATCTTTTAAAGAAAACAAAATTATTTTTGCATCCATCACGAATTGAATCGATAATTACTCGATCCAAATATGTTCGATATTGATACAAGGCATTGCCTAGGCAATAACATGGCAGTGATAGTGGCTACATGTAATAGATTGGTGTTGATAGGCTAGCCCATGGTAGTGATTGGAGTTATGTCTATAACATAGCTACAAGGGAAGGAGAAAGGGAAAAAAAAAAAGCAATGCTATTTCCACTTCTTATATGACTAATTTCACCTAATTGTTATCAAAGAAATAAAATTACCCTCAATCATTTAATTGCAATTTCAAGTGGAGGTCTCAAATTTATTTACTTTCTTTTTTTATTTTATTATTTTTATATAGAATTTAGTTGCCAAAAAAGATAAAATTTC